>CM076578.1:91306225-91688017 GCA_034641835.2 Pinus albicaulis | reverse complement strand
TGTTAGTTATGTGAGGGATCCAGCGGTGAGTGAGCTGGTAATTTGAACTTGCCAACCTCCACAGGCCGCTTTCAAATTGTTATTTATGTGAGAAATCCAAGAGTGAGTAACCTGGTGATTTGAACTTGTAGCAACCGCTCAGTTCCTTGCTTTGAGTTATTCTTCCTTTACAATTTTTTTTTTGTCAAGCCAGCCTTTATAATTTTGCATCTGGAAGTGAACAAACAAATTACCCTGAATATATTATAGGAAGTTGCATAACACTGCATCCAGAATATTAAACATATGAAAGATTAACCATATGAAACAATACATACGTCGCACTCAGAACATGCGCCTTTGCAATCTCGTCCAAATATCTGTACTTCAAAGTGTATACGTTCCTTAAAAATTCGATTAAGTTTGAAAATTGTCAAAAAAGTTGCACTGTGTATTTTTTTTTTCGTAAAACCTAACTGCTTGTGCCATGATACATAAATGAAACCTATGGTCTCTGACATGGTAGCAGAAAGACAACTAACAAATCCAAATCTAAAATGCGAGTTGCCGGTCGCCCTTAAAAATTTCAAAGACATTGTATTTTACACCTGAAATTTTTAATTTTTCTACTTATTTTAGACGAGAAAACCTTTCCCAAAAATAAACTTATGAGGACCAAACTTCACAGGCCGCTATCAAATTGTTAGTTGTGAGGGATCCAGCGGTGAGTGAGCTGGTAATTTGAACTTGCCAACCTCCACAGGCCGCTTTCAAATTGTTATTTATGTGAGGGATCCAGCGGTGAGTGAGCGGGTGATTTGAACTTGTAGCAGGCCGCTCACATCCTTGATTTGAGTTATTCTGACTTTACACAAATTTCTTGTGAAATCTCAGCCAGCCTTTCTAATATAGCATCACGAAGGGAACAGACAAATTACCATGAATATATTATAGGAAGTTGCATAACACTGCATCCAGAATATTAAACATATGAAACAGTACATGAGAACGTCGCACTCAGAACAAGCGCCTTTGCAATCTCGTCCAAATATCTGTACTTCAAAGTGTATACGTTCCCTAAAAAAATCGATTAAGTTTGAGTACTGTAAAAAAAATTGCACTGTGTATTTTTTTTTCGTAAAACTCACCTGCTTGTGCCATGATACATAAACGAAACTATGGTTCTGAGAGAAAAAACAGAAAGACAACTAACAAACTAAATCTAAAATGCGAGTTGCCAACCGCCCTTAAAATCTGGGCAATAGTTCACTGACTGGGACTGGTTCAACAGCTCACGCACAGAAACTTTTTCCACATCGCATACCACTTCGTTTCGCGCGTAGTGATAACAAGGATCCGTGCCTATACTTGTCTGGCACATCTGGTCCTCAAAATTTGGTATGAAATAAGGAACCAAGCCGGCTAGTCCTTGAGCCACATAACCAAATGTCGACATTTTACTGGTGAGCAGAACGTCGCTGAGGCTGAGAACCCACATGTCTACCAGAGCTTCCTGCTGATGGGAAGCATCGTGATTCTCTTCACTAGTCACTTGCTGTGATGCAATCTTGAAGTTTTTTCCCGTTTGGTTTCCAAGGAGGGCAAGAGTCTGGTTCAGCTTTGCTATGTGACCCTGTGCAAGAGTCGCCACATACACCGACAAATAGTCGTCGGGATGCATTTTCTTGGTTTTCCGAAGCCCGACAGGAGCGAAACCGGCCTTTCTTCCAATGCACAAAGGAATGTTGAAATCGTAAGCTTCAGTGTAGTGGTCGTGCGAGAACTCTCTTAACTGAACGCCGATTCTTCTGTTAGCCGGGGAAAGCGTGCTGTCGAGATAATGGCGGACGCGATCCCAGACTTGGTCGCTTGGAGAAAAGAGATATTTGGACAGAACGTGGAACGGGTTCCTTTCTGGGAACAGGACGTCCAGAAGCGGAGCGAAAGCCGGGTTGAGAAAGAAACCCACCGCGAAGTACTGATTAGCAACCTTAATGCTGATGAACGGCACGTTCCGTGCCCGTGAAACGCCCGACGGGCAGACGCTGAACTCGTTTTCGTTGATGGGGCTGCCATGGCTCATCTCCAGATTCAGTATTGTCGTGTCACAGCACTTGGGCTCCTTATTTCTCTTCGGGAAGCCGCACCCGGCGTCCCTGAAACGAACATAAGGGACTCCTACATTGCTTTTCAAGGGGCGTTTAGGGGATATTAGCGTGGGAGAGTTCCCTTGGAAAGGGTCACAGAAGAGAGAACTCCACTCAGGGTAATCTATCAGCAGCACTCTCTGTGAGAGAATTGCGTATATAAAAGCCGAGACTAGAGATATGAGGCGATTCCCCAATCCATACCAGTTGGCTCCCCATATCATATATCGACATCGCGGAACTCCGCCGCTGTTAAAGATGTTGGTGATGTTATCGAATTCCAGAGCGGTGCAACGGCTGTGCATGGCCATGTACCTGTCCATAACTCTCTGAAGCTGCGGAGATGCTGGGGATGCGTAACGGTGGAACCGGTGGCCTCCTTCGGATTCGAACCTGCACTCTCTCTGCGGCGGAGGGACATTCGATTTGGAAATGGAAGCTTCATCATGATCATCATTCCCTTGTGCATCCAGAGCTCCGAGAAGCTCACATAGCAGATTTTGAGGACCTTGCTGCAACGAATTGCAATGCGAAAGCTTCTCCTGAACATCGTCTGAAAGTGTGCGTCGGAATGCAGTAGAATTCGAATCCGAACCCGCCCGTGCATGAAGAGACAATGAGACGAATAACAGGAGGAGGAGTTTGAGTGGGAGAAACATCGTAAACAAACAGTAATAAGACTTGAGTAAAGCAATTGTTATAACATATAATTACAGCATAGGCTTAACAGAGTGGATGTACCTCAAAACAAGTGAAATCCCTCGAAGCAGTCGTCAAGGAATGGCGAAATTAAGTGTAAGCTATTGACTAGCCAGGATCTAAATGGTATCTTTATGCCACGATTGACGTCTCCTACCTAATGTCCGCGTTTTCCGATTATCTATGCATAACCAGTGGCGAAAGTAACTGCAAGCCATTGACGAACCAGGAAATCAATGGTTTCTTTATAGACGGAGTGATTTCATAGGCTTAATACGCACGTTTTCCGATTCTCCATGCAGAATCTCTTTTACCAAAGTCAAAATTCCGTGACCTTCGGTACGAAGCATCCTTAGTTTTTTATCTTATATTTTACTCATTAACATGTTTTTTACACTACAATACATTAAATATTTCAAGGTCTATACGATTTTAGGGTAAATTATTTAAAGTTTGACAAAATAAAAATAAAAAATATTAAAGAGTCTCACGTTATTGTCTTAAAAATTTATCTTTCTAAAAACAATAAATAGTATTATATTAAATCATTATATTGTAGTTTCTCTAAAAACAATATATAGTATTATATTAAATCATTATATTGTAGTTTCTCTAAAAACAATATATAATACAAATACAAGTATTATATATTATCTTTACACAAATAATAATGCTGCTTATATTATATATTGTTGTCCGACCTGACAATATATAATATAAACATTATATATTGTTTTTAAAAAGACGACAATAATATTTGTATTATATATTTTCTCTGTAAAGACAATATACAATACAAACATTATATATAATACAAGTATTATATATTTTCTCTGTAAAGACAATATACAATACAAACATTATATATAATACAAGTATTATATATTGTTTTTACAAAGACAACAATAATACTTGTATTATATATTGTCTTTACACATAAATTTTTAAGACAATGATTTGAGACACTTACTTAAGGACAATATTTAAGACAATATACAACTTTTTTTTCATCTCAATTGAAACAATTTACCAAAAAATTGTCTCAAATATTGTCTTAAAAGCCCTCTCTATTTCATTTTTGTCTCTAAGTTAGGACAATCCTTGAAATTGCATATATAGGCATTGATTTAAAAAGAACGTTTTACACATAATGGCATAATCGATAAACTCACTTTTGTAGTAATCTATACTTTAAGAGAATACACAACTTCTTTTTCATCTCAATTTAAACAATTTACCCAAAAATTGTCTCAAATATTATCTTAAAAGCCCCCTCTATTTCATTTTTGTCTCTAAGTTAGGACAATCCTTGAAAATGCATATATATGCATTGATTTAAAAATAACGTTTCACACATAATGGCATAATCGATAAACTCTATTTTGTAGTAATCTATAATTTAAAATATGCAACGGAAATTTCACTATGGACAACTCATCTAAAATCGGTTTTAACTGTACATATGTGTATAAGCCAAGGATGTATATAGAGAATATATAAAGTTAAAAAAATTATAAAGAATATGTGAAACTTACTCAAGTGTAAATAAGATGAGTAGTGTGAAATTTAATCATAATCCAATTTCAACTTTAAATCTTATAAAAATAATCTAACTATTGTATATTTCAACATCTAAACTAAGTCGTACTACTAAAAAGAGATGAATAGAAACAAATCTACAATAATGAAACATATAGCATTGCATAAATCGTTAACCATGAACTTGACAAAAGCAGAACATTGTACCGGGAAGGTCAGCCTCGAACTCATTTGGAACTTTAATGGGAGTGCACACTATGGCAAGGTTGAAACTCATTTGAAACTCTAAATGAAGGTGTCCAATACATTAGTTGGAAAGTTTTGACCAAGATTATAGTGTGAAATTCATCTAGGAAATTGAACCGTGTGCTACAAGATCTAGGGGTGTCTGAAGTTAGAAACACATTTTTTTTCTAATGGTGGAGGAAGGCCTTAAAAATTGGGCATGACTCACTACAACTGTAAATTGTAGTTTTTAAAAATGAAGAGCCAAAAAGAAATCTTAGTTCTTTGTGTTAATGCTAGTAGTTGTCATTTACCATGTAAAACTAAATGGCCAAGAATAGAAACTGGGATAACCAAGCTCTTAAGGAAATCCCTAGATACGTTGGATCACTTGTCATGATTTTGGTGGTGTTATTCACTGAGACACAATCTACCAACCTGTTAATGCCCAAAATTTCCCTATTGGGAATGAGAAGAAGATGCATACATAATTTTTCATCAATACAAAATACAATACTCATGCACTGACATTAGCATCCATAAAATCTATGTGATGGCTCTTATTTGGGAAGAGCCTCAGGAAGGCCTAAAAATATCTACAAAAAAAAAAAATTCCAACCAAGCACAAAACCCAATGAAAACTGCATTGAAGCATGTAGTTAAACTCATCAAGTACAAAATATGACAGATATAGAATTGAAAGAAGACATTTATTCAAGTTATAGAGTGAAATTTCCACTCTAGCTTATAGATATAGAATTGAAAGAAGACATTGATTTAAGTTATAGAAGGAAATTGTCATGATAGCTTACAGTTCCTGTTAAGTTTTATTCTTAAGTGCATATCTGGTTATGGATAAGAATGTTGCATCAATGCAGTAATATTATTTAGCTAATGTTTCAAAATAGGGGATACCTTATTATTTACACCATGTTATTACTTTCAACTCAGAAACATATACCACAATTGCAATGATATTGCATAAGTAAACTTCATATTGATAACAAGAACTCCTGAAATGCATTGCAAGTTGTAACTATTTGAAATAGTGCCAAATCAAGACGATAGGATATGTTAATTTCCAATAGTTACCACTAATTTCCCCCCCATCCAAATCATTTTTTTTTCCCAACAACATATATGGAAAAGTTCTTGGTTTTGTTGGCTTGGCTTGAAAAAATATACACCAATTCAAGTAGTCACTGAATTAACACCAAGACAAGTATTTGCTAATATCTATCCAAAGGGCACATGTTTATAGTTTTTCTTAGCATTGATAGTCCAACAATCAAACAACAGAAAATACAAAATCCTCGATCGACAACAAGAACTTTGAAGAACTTTACAAGAAATCACTTTCAAACCCCAAAATGTGCCTTGGAAATTTAATGAAATTACATGGAAAACATTAATGAAAATTACAAGGAAAAAATCATATATAAAACACTTTTGATATTTTATAACATTCATTACAAACACTCCAATTTTGAATGATGATGTTTCACTAATCTCTTGTTGATGTGGAATAATGAAACCTCATGTATAAAATGTAAAAAAAACAAGAGACAAACCTAGAAATAATAGGAAATGGAATATATATCCTACTTTCATACCTTAGGCAAGTTCCTTATATAATATTTATAAAAAGATCCGTCTGGACTAGGTCAAACTTAACCAAAAAAATATGCATTGAACTCAATTGAGGTGCATTTATTTATTTATGTTATATATCTAATAAGCATAGGAACCCATGATAATGTTGTCATGAAGAGAAGATGTTATGGAGAACTGTGCCTGTTGAAATGAGAATCTTCAGCACATCATATCATCCTAATTTAATTCGAAAGCATCCTTGTTTTTTCCTTCTAGTTTTGGAACAACAGTATTCACCAAAAGGACAAAGAAGAAAAAAAATAATACTATGGTGTACCCTAAATACCTGTACACAAGCCTATGCATCCATAAAAATTGAGTGGGGTTGACCAAAAGGACCATTGTACAAGAAAATGTGGGAAAGAATAATAGTGCAAGGGCAAAAAATTTGTCCAACTTAGCATCTTCATTGTAGAAATGCTAGACATGTGGCGAAGAGACAGTGGAACAATGCAATAGATGGAAAATTCTTGAAGCTGATTCTAGAGATATGGTGTAGAGTTTTGTATAATGAAACTGCGTGTGCAACTGTTTGGGTATTGGCTGAATTGAATTGAACAAATGGAATCCCTTTGAAACATCTAGAAAAGTATGCACCTACTGTATGATTTGACATTATATTTTTATAGCCTCCCCAACAGATTGAGAGGTGTACTAAAGTCTAAAACTAACAAAAATGAAATAAATCTAGCTAGATAATTGATGTTGAGGTTTTTTGGGAGGTATTTTTTTAATTTTTGGTGATGAGTTGAACACATGGACGTTAGTGCAAGAATAGGTGGAATAATAAGGGTTAAATGAAGTGAAGGGAGAGGATACCCAGGAAGCGATGCAAGGTGATGATTGGAGAGTCCATTAGGGGAAGAGGCTAGCTACATAAGATGATGAGAGGGTGAATATATGGAGGTGGCAATGGAGAGACGAGACAGAGAGAAGTGTGAGACAAAAAGAACCTATTTTGAAATCTAATAGGGAGGATAATACATAAGGACAAACATTTTTCTAAATTTCCTGAAAGGAAACATCATTCCCAAATATAAGAGGAGTAAGAAAAAGGGCAGGTGACTTTAGTATCTCACCAAACACCATACAAGGATTGGAGTTCATGGTGTCAGGGAATGTCCAATAATAAGTCGAAACAATCCGGAGAGACATCACAATGGCTGATGTCACAAAAAGCACCGATGATAAAGTAACAACCTATCACGCATGAAACAACATGAGGGAAGTCTTTTTGGAGCCAATCCATATGATAAGAGAATTGTTGTGGGGTAGTGGGTAGCTTAAGGCATTTTCTGAACTCATGGGAATATGAGGTTCTTTTGGATTCTATTATCGAGAAGGAGGGTAGGCAATTGATATTTGACCTAACAATTATGCAAAAAGAGGTCATCAATGGGCTAGGATGGATCCCTAGCCATGAGAAGTGGTGAGGGATTTGCAGAAGTCAGGTTGAATGGAAAAATTCCCTCTGGCACAGTATGTTGGGGAGGAGAGTCAAGGAAGTATACAATAGGACTAGGATACTTACAAGTAATCATGGTTTTAGCAATGCATTATCATTGGAGAGCTATACACTCAGTAGTAGAATGTGTATGTGTCCTATAATAGGAAGAAAAACAATCAAGATGATAGGGAGTGGAAAATTCACTAAGTGGTAGAGCTGAGGATGGAGAGAGTGGGGTTGATGTGGGATGCGGTTGAAAGCTATGAGATTGTAGGGGACTATGACAGATATCAATTTTTATTTCAAATGCCAGGGCACAAAGAAATGCTTGTTCAATAATGGTTTTCTCAAACAAATCCATCACCTTTCTAAAAATAGTAATAATGCATAATAAAATTTGATGATACCTCTTAAAGATCGTGGAATTTAGGCTAAACAAAACGAGGTGAAGACCTCTTAATGTTGTGAAACTAGCTCCAAAAAGAGAAGAAAAGAGATATCAACGCCTTAGAAATAAGCCACTTCGAGGGGGCAACCTCCAATACATTACATGAATGAATAATTCTTGGATGATTCAAATTACAAAACCTCCTTTCTATATATAGGAGTCCATGAGGCCACAATTTAATCCTAGTGGGGCCACAATGTAATCCTAGCCGACCTAACAATAATAGTTTAAGGGCACAATAATAATAATATGGGGGTTACAAGGGTACAATAATAACAATAAGGGGGTTACACTAACAACAATAAGGGACTGTACCAGTAATATAGGGACCCAACATGCCCCTCTCCTTCAAAAAAGTGTTGTCCTCAACACTTGAATAGCTCTGGGTGCTTCTGTATAAAATTCTCATCCTCCCATATATAATCTTCAGTGGGTAAGTTCTTCCACTTTATGAAATACTCTGAAATTGATCGATTTCGTAGCTATCGAGTTTTTGTTTCCGTGACCGCTTCAGGTTCCAATATGATTTTTCCTTCCTCATCAAGTTCTGGCAATATTGTTTGAACTGGAAGATTTTCACCTATAACCTTCTTTAAGCATGAAACATGGAAAATTGGATGCACTCGTGAAGAAGCAGGAAGCTCCAATTTGTATGCTCTAGTACCAATCTTTTGCAACACCTTGTAAGGACCATAGTACTTTGGCGATAATTTATTATCCTTCTTAGCTTGCTTGAGGGAGATTTGTTTTTATGGTTGTAGCCGTAAAAATATCCAGTCTCCTACATCAAAACTTCTCTCGCTGCGATGTTGATCTGCCTGTTGTTTCATTCGATTTTGTGCCAAATTCAGGTTGTCTTTTAAGAGTTGAAGAACTTCTTGTTGATGCTCGATGTGATCCTCCACTGCTTGAACCTTCGAATTTTCTCTTAAAGATGATGTGATGGATGGTGGATGATATCCATAAAGTGCCATAAATGGGGTCATTTTTGTTTGTGTTATACCACCATTCAGCTAGAGGTAACCACTTGACCCATTATGTTTGTTTATCAGATACAAAACAATGAAGATATCCTTCCAAACATTTATTTACTATCTTAGTTTGACCATAAGATTGAGGATGATAAGATGAGCTATGAGCTAATTGAGTACCCAAACAATAAAATAACTTCGTCCAAAAATTTCCAGTAAAAGTGGGATCTCTGTCGCTCACAATAACCCTTGGGTTTCCATGTAGCTTTTGAATTGTGTCCATAAATGTAGTAGCAACTGTACTTTCTTTAAATGGATGAGATAATGCAAAAAAGTGTGCATACTTGGTAAGTCTATCAACTACCACCATGATGACACTCTTTCCTTTGGAGTTAGGTAAAATTGTGATAAAATCCATTGAAATCTCCTCCCAAAGTTGACTTGGAATGGATAAGGGTTGTAGAAGACTCGGGGTCTTAATTGTCTGAACTTTATTCTGCTGGCAACCCAAACATTCCGCCACAAACTTTTGAATATCATATTTAGGGCCATCCCAAAAAAATTCTTTCTTCACCTTGTGGTAAGTTTTTAAAAATCCTGAGTGTCCTCTTAAAGGAGAAGTGTGCAATTCCAAAAGAGTCTTTCGTTTTAGTTGGGAATTCTTACAAAGATATAAGCGATCTTTGTACCATAAGGAATTATTTTTCCAACTAAATGTATTAGATGTACTAGGATCTTGCTGCAACTTTTGAATGAGTGTCCACACTTCTTCGTCCTTATTCCATTCATCTCTTGCTTTGGTTATCCAATCTGGTTGGATAATAGAAATGGCACAAAGCAATGCTTCCACTTCTTCATTCTTTCTATAGAGTGCATCTGCAACAACATTTAGCTTCCCTTTTTTGTATATTATTTCAAATTCATAACCCAACATCTTTGTGACCCATTTTTGCCACTCTTCTGAAGATAGTCTTTGTTCCAAAAAGTGTTTAAGACTATCATGATCAGTTTTTACCTTGAAGTGTCTTCCCATTAGGTAAGTTCTCCATTTCTTTAGTGCATGCAGTATTGCTAACATTTCCTTCTCATAAATAGGTTTCTGTAAATAATTTCCTTTTCTTGGACGACTTTCAAAAGCAATGGGTCTTCCTTCTTGGATTAAAATAGAACCAATTCCATTTCCTGAGGCATCACATTCCAAATTAAAGGTTTTCGTGAAGTCTAGCGTAGCTAAGATTGGTGCTAGGCACATTGCCTCTTTAAGATGTTCAAAGGCCTTATTTGCTTCACGAGTCCATGAAAATGCATCTTTCTTCAATAATGTTGTTAGAGGTGTTGTTGTTCTCCCATAATTCTTAACAAACTTTCGTTAATACCCTGTTAACTCGAGAAATCCTTGCAATTGCTTTATGGTTGTGGGGAATTTCCATTCCTTAATGGCTTTAATTTTGTTAGGGTCTACCTTAACACCCTCATGAGATACAATATGACCCAGATATTCCACCTCTTGTACTCCAAAGAAACATTTGGATTTTTTGCATATAATTGTTTCTCCTGCAATAGTTTGAGCACCCTGTCAACATGTTGAACATGATCCTTCCAAGACCTGCTGTAGATTAGTATATCATCAAAAAATACTAGCACAAATTTTCTAATGAATGGTTTGAAAATGGAATTCATCAACCCTTGAAATGTAGAAGGTGCATTGGTAAGGCCAAAAGGCATGACCAAAAATTCATAATGACCCTCATGAGTTCGAAATGTTTTTTTTGGAATATCTTCAGTCTTCATTCTAATTTGATGATACCCTGAGCGAAGATCCAATTTGGTAAAATAAATTTCTCCATTTAATTCATCTAATAATTCATCAATCACAGGAATGAGAAATTTATCTTTAATGGTGAGCTTATTGAGCTCCCTATAATCTGGACACATGCGCCATGATCCATCCTTCTTGTGTACCAATAATACGGGAGCAGAGAAAGAACTTTGACTAGGTTGAATTATACCCACCTCTAACATTTCTGCAATCATATGTTCAATTTTGCTCTTTTGGACATAAGGATATCTATAAGGCCTGATTTTTGGAGGAACACTTCCTGTCATCAAATGAATAGCATGATCATGATCACGAATAGGTGGGAGTCCTTTTGGAGTTTCAAAAACCTTGGAATGATTTTCCAAGACTTTTTGGAGATCTGCAGAAACAGATGATTTTGATGTTGGAACTTCTAGTGAGCATAATTGTGCAATTATGCCTCGTTGTTCTTTCTTTAGAACATTTTTCATGACATTAGAGCTTATTATCTTTCTCGGCTTCTCTGCAATGCCTCGTAATTTTACTTCTTTTCCTTCTAAAAAAAAATTTCAAGAAAAGTTCTTGAAAATTAAAAGCTACCGTCCCCAAATATTGTAACCATTGTACTCCTAGTACAAAATCAGCACCTCCCATAGGAATGGAAAGCATTGGACTATTCAATACATATTCCCCCATGGTTAGCTTGATATTATGGCATTTTCCAGAGTAATTTATAGTTCCTCCATTTGCAACCATCACTTGACATTCTGGTGCTGGGTATAGGAAACAATTCAATTCCTTGGCTACCTTACAATGAATAAAATTATGGGTACTACCTGAATCAATCAACACTATTAGCCTTTTATTCTTGATATGTCCTTCTATCTTGAGAGTTTGAGGAGTGGTAATTATTTCCATTGTATTACACGATATGGTCGGACTCATTTCTTCCTCTTCTTGGGTTGGTTCCTAGTGTATATCCTCTTCTTGTTCATTTTCTTCTTCCTCTTCACAATCTATGTAAAACAATTTCTTCTCAGCACACTTATGACTGTTAATGTATTTTCTATCACAACTTTAGCAAAGCCATTTTTCTCTTTTTTCTTCCAATTGTTGTGGTGTCAACCTTGTAGGTTGTGGAAATCTAGGAGTAGGCTTCCTTGTCGCCATAATTTTACATTCAATTTTTCTTGCCAACCTGAATGCCTTCTCCAATGAATCAGGTTACAAAATGCGAACTTCATGTTGGATGTTATCCTTTAAAGTACCTATGAAGAGATAAGTCTTGTGTTCCTTTGGAATATCAGTTACCCTTATAATCAATTTTTGGAAGTCCTCAATGTGCTCCCCCATTAAACCCTTTTGTTTGAGATTTATCAATTGGATAAAGAAGGTGTTGCTCTTTGTATCCTCATAATGTGCTATCATTTCCTCCGTAAAAATTGACCAAGTGAAATTTTTTTTATGGGAGCAAAGCCATCGATACCATACAAATGTATTTTGTTCTAAATGTAAAGTTGAAATGCGTACATTTTGTGAGTTTTGCACATTATGGAGATCAAAATATTGCTCCATCTGTAGTATCCATGTTATAGGATCCTTTCCATCAAACTTCCTAATATCCATTTTTGGCATATGGTGGTTCTTCCCACCAACATTAGATTTTATGAAATCACAATTAACATTTATTTTGTTCTCATCATGAGTTTCCTCTACTATCTTTTCACCATTAGGAAAAATTTCTTGTATCAAATTTGTCAAACCTTCCATGTCTTCTTTTATATCATTCTTCATGTTTTCCATCTTAGCTTCCATGTCATCCATCTTAGATTTCATGCCAGCTTCCATGCCATCTATCTTAGATTCCATGCCATTCTTCAAACCATCCATCTTAGATTCCACACCTTTCTTCAAACCATCCATCTTAGTTTCCACACATTTATTCAAAACTTCCATGTCATTTTTTGTTGCTCTTTGCGAGAGCGAAATTTTTTGCACTTGCTCTTGTAATTTTGATATGTCATGTCGCCATTCTTCATCTTCATGAGTCATAGTAGAGATTTCGTCTTAATGTGTGTTGAATTATTTTTAGGGGCCATTTTAGAATCCAATACTGATATCTATTCTACAATATGCCCTTCGAATCAATTCAACTTCATTCTTAAAACAAGACTTATGCAATTTGGAAAAAAAAAATACGCACCTTTTACTTGCTTTTGAGGAGCTCTATATTGAAATTGAATTATCTCTATAATTACGGATCCTAAATATCTAAAATTCAACCCTGTAGTAGCCCTCTGTAGCTTCTTTCAAATGCCACAGGTTTGATCTGATTTAGATTCTTCAAGGCAAAGTTATGTCCAATCTCCCACAATGACCCAATTTTGGACTGGTTCAGTAGAGTGAAGTTGTACGACTTGCCACGTGTCACTTGTTCCTCCTTTGGCTCTTAAATTAATAGATCAAAAAATATAGTCCATGTACTTGTAGCCACTTTTTACAGCATTCCAATGCGATGCTCAGAGAGAGAGCTATGAATATTTTCCCACGATCACCTCTTTGAGATGAAATTCAGAAGCCTCAAAAAGCCGTAACTTCCACAGATCATATCTCCGACAATATTGTGAACCAATATCTGAAATTTTACGAAAATGTTCCTCAATATTGCGGCTTCGCACTCTAAATATTTCAACTTCTGAACCTTAGTAGAAAAAAATTTATTACAAAAATACCACGATGACCTGTTTAGGTTAAATTCAGGAGCCTGCAAAATGACCTAACTTGCACAGATCATATCTCCGAAAATATTACGAACCAAGCTCTAACATTTTGCGAAAATGTTCCTTAGGATTTTGGCTTCGCACTCTAAAAATTTTAGATTCTGACCCTTCATAGAAAAAAATTATAGCGAAAATGCCACGATGACCTGTTTGGAGCAGCGAAACCCTAGAATCTCAAACCTTTGATACCAAATGTTGTGAAACCAGCTCCAAAAAGAGAAGAAAAGAGTTATCAACACTTTAGAAATAAGCCACTTCGAGGGGGAAACTTCCAATACATTACATGAATGAACAATTCTTGGATGATTCAAATTACAAAACCTCCTTTCTATATATAGGACCATGAGGCCACAATGTAATCCTAGCCAACCTAACAATAATAATTTAAGGGCACAATAATAAAAATATGGGGGTTACAAGGGTACAATAATAACAATAAGGGGGTTACACTAACAACAATAAGGGACTATACTAGTAATATAGGGACCTAACAGAGTGGGGTTGATGTGGGATGCGGTTGAGATCTATGAGATTGTAGGGAACTATGGAAGATATCCATTTTTATTTCAAATTCCAGGGCACAAAAAAATGCTTGTTCAATAATGGTTTTCTCAAAAATATCCATCACCTTTCTAAAAATAGTAATAATGCATAATAAAATTTGATGATACCTCTTAAAGATCACAAATTTTAGGCTAAACAAAAAGAGGTGAAGACTTCAATAAATTGTTAAATGATCTAAGTAAGATCATGTAGGATTTGTAGTCAATGTCCCAAGATATTCTCTAGGTATTCCAGGGGTAAAAGCACCTACACAATGCCCAAAAAAATGCATCCTAAGTGGAAATATAGAAAAAAAGTGGAGATGTTGCCTCTGATGCATCGAATTGAATGAAGTATTTATAGATTCAACGTAGAATTTCCACTAGGCCAATGTTACACCATATTATTGATACTCAGGGATTTGTAGCATATGCTCTTTAGACATATGTACAATTCTTGAAATAAGTGTGACGGCTACGAATCCAAGCATCTAGGACATCGCCTTGCATCTAGCCACAATATTTGGGTAGAGTAGTGGGGGTGTTGAGCTAAAACGTTGAAGTAGATTCCCTAGGTTCTCTTCATAGGGCTTTAGTGAGTTAAAGTTATAGATCTTGAAATTAAGTTGTACTAAATAGAATAAATATTTTTGGACATATTCTCTTTGCGAGGAGAAATTGTATGCATAAAGTGAGAGGGAAGACTTTATAATCCTAGAAAAAGAAATTATTGTGAAATCCATGTGGGCTTGGTTCAAATGAACTGAATCAATTTCCAGTGAACAATTTTATGAATACTTTAATTATCGTTCCATTGAAATTATTTTCAAGCATGCCTACCCATAGAAAAATATAATTATCAAAAAAAAAAAAAAAACAATTATACTCACAATGTACATGTACTCATCATGACCCCAAGGCATAGTAATTTTATCAAGGCCAAATCCTTCTGAATAAATTCAATATTTGTTGTTGTATTCAAGGTTGTGGATGTCAGGATTTTTCTTAAAATACCGCAATTTCAAAAAATCCTCATTCATTCATAATTTCATGATAATTGGGTTGCACGAAAGTATAAAATATGTCCAAGAAGTTAGGTTCAAAAATAATTTTATCCATGAATGAACAATAAACTATTTGAAGGAAGTTGAAGGCCGCCACTAGAAAATGCACAAAGATCCAAGCATTGATTATGTGAAGGCCTGGCAGGTATGTGTTGGGAAGGGGCTACTATCCTTTTAAAATATGTTACTGGAAATGTACCAATAATAGAGTTGATTTATTTGCATTATTCCTTCATATGAAAATAACAAAGAAACAAGACTCACAAAAAGTTCAAAGACCAATTGTTATAGACTTGTGTAGTAAAATATACTTACGATATCGCATGGGAAGTACATAGATATATTTGCATAAATTATTGATATTAAAATAATGTGACGATTCCATTTTATTTTCTTTAACATGTTATCTTGTGCATCCTTAGACATATTTAATTATTGGCACCGAGTGGATTCATTCTTTAAATCATGATCAAACTCATTATAAGCTCTATGCATGTAGTGGATGTCTGTATGACCCTTTTTGGTATAAAATGCATGTAATTTTTATTGTGCATATTAATATAAACTAAATCATTTTATTAAAAAAATAAAGAAATAAAATAACTAACATTTATGCACAATATTTATATAATACATAGGTTCAAAAGCTAGAAATTGAGGTATGAAAATGCATAACAAAGAAAACTTACCAAAGAGAATCGTAGTAATCTCCAATTATCTCTCTAGATGCCGTTGGTAAAAAACAATATTCATCAAATATGCTTTTTCTTGTATCATGCAAACAAATATTTATTTTTCCTTGTAAATTAACCAATCCAACCACAATATTAATATTCAAGTAGATACATACGTTCAAATAGGATATAAATCAACTAGATACAAGATAGTTCAAGGAAACAAGAATTGCAAGTAGGATATGAATAGGGAAACAATATTAATGACCAAATCGCTAATGAAACTAGACATGGAATTGTTTTTAAGCAGTTAAAATTGGAAATGATAATAAACTAAGCTAATACTATTGAAATTCAGTGATATTTTTCTAAGGCCTTACTTTTATAGGTATCAATAAAAGAATAAAAATATAGCTAAAGTACAACCTACATGTTTATTAAATTTCTTAAGATGTGGCAGTCACTATTTGAAAGAGGTCAAATAGAAATAGCTCATACTAGAAAACCTCCAATGTCTAGAGACAAATTATTCACCAAGTGCTTTTATAACTGAGAACATTATTATCTTAACTTACTAGTTAGAAAGAAATATACCTCTTCTCAGATGACTAATTGAAATGTGCAAGATTTTGCATCACATCATCAATTGTCAAATGACCAATATATTTCTGTTGAATATAAGAGTTTGCATGTCCTTGATATCAGTTGCAAAAAACTCAAAAGATCACTCTTCTGAAGCACCAATTCCGAATAAGCAAGGATTGACACATGCAGTTGAAAAATGTAATCATTTCATTTCCTCTACAAGATCTCGTAATGCTAATTGGCCCACATTAACTTGAAGAACCTGAAATACCCAATAGTTACATAGCGAAACAAGATAGTGAAATTCATGCTGAAACAAGTCCATAAATCACAAAAAATACTTTGAAGAATATTGCAGTTGTATCCAAAAAAAGATTGACAATAGGTCCAGAACATTGGACTGGAGTTCCTAATAAGTCATTTGATACTTCAACTAAATTTATTTCCCTCATAAATTTTAGAAGTCCCTACACAAGTAAATGTCCAATAAGGAAAAGATACAAAATTCAATCATCAACAACGTCAGTAAAAATATGACCAATAAAGCAACGACAACTTTCCAGTTTACCTAAAATTGAGTTGGGAATCGATGTCCACCAACTACCCAAGTATGCAACATTCAATAATCAAGACTGATTGCATGAAAGCATCTGAGCAAAGAAAGTATCTAACATCATCAAGGGCAGGAGTTCAATCACTCAACCAGGGCTCAATTAGGAAAGTGCCTCTATATGAATTCTTGTAAGTAGACACTATGATTATCTTAGTCACAAAGGTGTCTTTTATATATTCGCTACCACTTGGGTTAACAATCAGTAACTTGGTTTCTCTCGAATGAATAGAGACTAGAAGCATCAGTAAAATAATACATCAGTAGCTGAGAAGATAAAAAATAAACATCATTCCCCTATTTGGAAAGTAAGGATAAGGCTAACCCACGATTCCTATGGTAGGGATGACAAAACTAGATATTCAGTATACCTCTGTCACTGAGAGTTATAGAATATCCACATACATGGAATTTTTAGCTACTACATTCTTTGGAATCTCAAAAAATATTTCAAATAACCAATAATAAAACGTAAACAAATAAGCATAAAAAATATATGTCTTTCTCAAGTCAGATTTAAACATCGTATTTCAAACACATGGATTCAGGCACGTTCATAAATTCAAACAAGTATTCAGCAGAATGGGTATGTGTATAATTTCATGCTATTTGATATTATCTCTGAGTATATGTAATTAATAAGTTCGAGTTTGTGTGTGTGTATTAGAATCAATGGTAGTTTAGAATCAGTTTATCTTATGAAAAAGGTGAGTCTTGTAGAAAATTTGAGAGAAATAAGTGAGGGGAGAAACTCTCTTGTAGGCATAGTAAGAATCTAAGTTTTAAGCTCAAAACTCAAATAGAGGGTTTTGTATGTGAGGAAATCATAGAGAACACGAGAGAGGAACTCATCAAATTATAGTGATGATGCATCTAAGAAGAGATTCAATGCATATGAAATCTGTGTGTGGAGAAATTGAGTGATTTTAATCGGAAAGAGAATACCTAGAGCTTTTTGCAATCTTGAGTAAGCTTTATTATAAGTGAGCATGAATGTGATTTACTTGTAAATTCACAATAGTGGATGAAGCATCAATGGATTTAGCTATGCCTCCTCAAGGTGCCTTTTTTTTCTAAATGAGTGGAATATTTCAACAAATTTTGGGAGATACAAGAGGTAGAAGTATTAACAATCATGTAGCATCAAGGCCTATTGCTTTACATATCCCAAAAAATGTTCAACTAAAGTGGACTCATCGAGAAGCGATTTTACAACCTCAACATATTTTATATTGTGGCCTGATAAAAACAACTATGTTGGAATCAAAATATGACCATCCTTACTCTTGGTGGTGGGATAGCCATGTGAGCCCTAAAAATTCAAAATGGCTTCAAGAAAACCTAATAGATATGGATATCAAGATACAAGCCATGTTGAAGCTAATTGAAGATGATGCAAATTCATTTTCCAAACGTGTAGAGATGTTCTACAAAAAGCGACCAAAGCTTGTAAATTTGGTCGAAGTGTTTTATAGAGCATATCGATATTTAGAAGAACGATGTGACCACATCTCTATGGAATTGTGCCAAATGCATTATACCATGGCAGAGGCATTTAAAAACCAAATTCAACAACATAACAAATTAATTCATCTTGATGCTGATGAAATTATAACAAACACTTATTACCAGAAAAAGAAATCACAAAGCCAAATGCGTAATATGGATACACTATATTTTGTAGAGGAAGATGATGGAGGGGAAGTTACAAAATTGCAAGGTTCAAATAAGGTGAATGAAATAATTACAGAATACATAACCACTAAGAAAAATGGATCAAAGTTGCAAGAGGAGTTGAATTGTGTGCAAGGAGAAAGCTAGAAGATGAAAGAAGAGTCATCATCTCAAATTGAATAAATTAGTCAATTGAACGAGCAAGTATTCTCCTTGAAGAGGAATAATGAAGAAATTTATCAAGAAGGACATGTACTGAGACTAAAATTACAAGTTGAACTAGAGGAGCATAAAAAACTTGAAACAAAAATTCAAAATTTGGAAGCATAATTTCAAAAGTTGGAGGGGATTCTTGGAAAAGGAATCCAATATGAATATGTGAGATGATAAAACAATAATTATTCAATATGGAAAAGTTAGGATGGGGACTCGACACTTGGGAAAAAGAAAAAAATAAACTTAGAAATATATTTCAAAGTCATATCAGAAAAAGAGAATAATTCTATAGTATCAAGATGTCCTCAATATTTATCAAACTTCTGAAAATAGGGCCAGGGATATTCAAGTAAGACTAGATCTTGCACAAGAGGAAAACAACAAGTTTAAATATGAGTTATCATCTGGAGCTCTACATTTAGAAGTTGTTGAAAATAAAGCATGCCACTTAGAAAGGGACAATAATGCCCTTGAACATGAGAGGGAACATTTAATCAAGAAGATGAGCTTGCTAATGGAATAACTAAAATCTAAACATGATTAGGAACAAAGTATTAGAATAATACTGTAAGAAGATACAACCCAAAACAGGAGGATTTATGTAGCTCTATGAAGCTTCTAACATGCATTAAATCAATCACAGGAACAAAAGAAATTTCTGACAGCAGAGATACAAGCAGGAACCGAGAGGCTGAAGGATGCTGATAGGAAGTTTGAGGCATCTCTAAAAAATCATCCAACAAGCATTTAGTCAATCACAAGAACAAGAGAAAGTTATCACAGCTGAGATACAAGTGGGAACTGATATATTGAAGGATGCAGAAGAAGATAACAAAAATATTAGAGATGATTTATAAACTAGAGCTCTATGCTTGAAAGTTATAGAAGAGAAATCACACGACTTATAAAGGGACGAGAATACCCTTGAAGGGGAGATGAAGCATTTAGTCAAGGATATGATCTTGGTAGTGGAAGAAATAACTTCTACATGTAACAAGGAACAAAATGTTAAAATAATATTCCAAGAAGAGACTGCCCAGAATAGGAGGATTGATGTAGCTCTGACAAGCTTCCAACATGAATTGAGTCAGTCACAGGAACAAAAAAGAGATTTGACAACATATATATAAGTGGGAACTGAGAGGCTGAAGGATGCTGATAGAAAAATAAAGCTCCTAGAGGAAGTGATTTTCCAATTCTGAAACAATAATGATGCTTTTCTGGAGAAAATCTCTTATGCATCAATGTCGTTTAAAACATAGAAGAGGAAGTCTCTAAATTGAAGCAAGACAAGGTAAATTTTTTGGATGAAGTGGAACTCTGCCTAGACCAAAGAAATTATCTGCAACAAAAAATTTATTTCTCAAAAGAGGAAAGGAATTACCTAGAAAAAATATTTTAGATAATCACAAGGAAAATTGAACTATTATGACTAGACCCAAAGAATATTTGGTTGTGTATTATTATTTTTCAAGATTAAAATAAAAAATTGAGGGAACTTTGTAAGAAATAAGAGGAGGAAAAGTTAGTAATGTCAAATATTTCTGAAAAATTAGAGGAGGAGCTTAGAGACAAAAAATACATATCTAGAAAATTTACTATCATCTCATACAATAGAGGTACATAGGCTTGGTGATGATTTGAATAAGAAACAATTACTTGCCCAGGATCTGCAGGAAGAGAAGCATATCCTAATAGATGAGAATTAACAGTGTACTAAGCAAATAAAAATTCTTGAAGAAAATTTGCATGATTTCCAGAAAAGGGTTTCTCAACTTAAAAGAGAAAACACGAACCTTCGTAATGATTTGAAAAATTCACATGGACATGTGGAACACCTCAATGAAAAATTATGCTTTTTCCAAAGTGTGAAATAAAAAAATGAACATGAACTTTACAACATGCAGTACTCAAATAATAAATTTAGGAAAGGAGGATTTCTTGTTACAAGCAGAAGGAAATGATCTAAAGACCAAACTACAAAAATAGACAGGAAAATGGAAAAACAGACAACTTGAGATAGGATAGTTACGTGGAATTATGCATACTATGTCAAATGGAAAAAAAAAAACAATGCATTGTCACTTGAATGTGATAAATGTATCAAAGAGTATAAAGTCATGGAAGAGAAGGTGTCAGAACTAGAAATGAAAATTCAGTTATTCACATACAAAGAACATAAATTTTTTCATTGTTGAATAATCTTTCCTCTGAAATGATATTTAAAAAGGAACTAAAAGTACAAATGGAGAAGATTCTAAACATACTTTTTGTACCTGATATTGCAGGTGGGAAATCAGAAAGCACAAATGTTGAAAGCATGCTTCTACTAAATATTATTTTTGAGAATGTAAAATACCTTCAAATATAACTTTTACATGTTGAAGAAGTTAAAAAATGCATTTCCACTTTGGTATTGGGAAATAGTACATATCTAAAACATTTGAAGATGGAGATATTTATTTTGAAATCAGAAAAAGAATCACTCAATGAAGAGGCTGCAATCATATATCATAACTTAGAAAATCTATAAAAGAATATCCCCAATTTACAGGAGGTTTTGAAAGGTCTGGGATTCAAGTTTAGAGATTAAAGTGCATAAATTGAGTGAAAAAGCTAAAAATTTTGATACAAAGTCTCAAGAAGCACATAATTTGGAAATGAAGTTGGAGGGGTTGCAACTTATTTATGTATGACAAATTATTCAAGTCCAAGACGGTGTGATGGAGATGTTTGAGCATAAGATGAAAGGGATTTTTTTCCTGGAGCCAAGGAAGTTCCTGCCATAAATTTTCTTTGCATCTACACTTTCAAGACCATTATGAAGTTCAGATACATCTATACTGCTATGATTTTGATAGCCTCTTAAAAAAGTCTCTAATAATTTAGTGACAAGATCAAGAATTGTGAAGATTGATAAGGCAACATCATACAACCTCTTTGTTTAAAGGTTCTATAGTAATTCCATGGATATTTATATATATAGTGACAATATAGATTATATATCTGGTTTATTTTAGGGACAATACAGTTTATTTTTCTCTGTAAATCCTATATGGACAATTGAATTATTTGGAATTACTGCGTGCATGAAGAAATTGCAGCATGTAAGATACTTCTCTTTCAGGACCATTATGGAGTTTAGATACATCTCTTCTACTCTAATTTTAAGTTTTGATAACCTCTATTTAAGTCTCCAATAATTCAGTGACAAGATCAAGAACCGTGGGGATTGATAAGGTAGTAGCATAAATCCTCCTTGTCTAAAGGTTCTTTACTAATGCAATGGCTATTTATCTATAGGGTGAACACATAGATTAAGTATCTGGCTTATTTTAGGAATACAATTACTTTTTCTCTACAACATCTAATACTTTTTCATCCTGAAATTAAAGGTTATGAATTTTTCCTTCTAATGTATAATTAACATTAAGATAAATATTACCTAAATACAATTAAAAATGGCAAGTCTACTATGAAATCAACTAAAAAATTTCAACGAAAAAAATGAGAATTCTTTAAATGGGTAAAAAAAACATACATGGGTAAAAACTTGCAACCAACACTAGTAGATACAAGACAACTTCAAAAGAAAATCCGTGCTCTTAAGGCTCGAGTTAAAAACCCAAAACAAGAAAATAATTGAATCAAAGGTGGGTGCACTTCTAAAATATCACCAAAATTCAAAGAGGTTTTTCTCATTAAATGAGATTTTGTCAAAAAAGAATCACTTGCATTACAAGAGAAAGAGGTGGTGATTGATGAAGCTAAAGGCCCAACAAGTACTGATGCCGTTGGGAGAAAGATTTATATACTGTAGGAGGAAAACATAAAGTATTGGAACTAACTTAGCTTTGATGCAAAACATACACAAAACCTCCAAAAAGGAGTGCAAGAGTTGAAAAAAAAAACAAAAATTTGAAGAATAACAATAAAAAATTGAAGGATGACCAATATGGGGGAATACATTATAATTTTCTTGAAAAGTAGTTAAAGGAAGTTGAAGTGCAAGTCATGCAACTAGTGGAGCACAATGACATATTGAAAAAGGATCTCAAGTATGGATTTTCTTGGATTAACAGAATGCAGGAGGAGATGAGTGGCCAAGAACACAAGTTTAAGTCATCAAAACATCAAAATAGAAGAATTTCAACCTCTCATTACTAGGTATAGGTGTGGTAAGTTCAAACTTACTATCTATTCCCAGATGATTCACTACAACAACAAATTCTTGCATAGTATGGTGAAATTGTGCCCTCTTGAGACTGCTAATGTCATCTACAACCTCATCAAAAAATTCCCCACTACTGGTATCCTTCCTCTTTTTGGAACATGTGTCTGGTGAATCACTTATTTCACAATCCTTACATTCTCCCAAGTCATCCTTGATAATTATAAGCCCTATCTGTGCGCTACATGTTTCCAAATGTTTCTTAGCTCCTCTAAACTTATAGACTTGATGAAGTAATCACATGCTCCATAAGTGATGCCTTTCATCACAACATTAGTGTCTCCATTTTTTGACATCACTTTGGACATAATAATCCAAGGGAATACATGGTGTAACATGGCTCAAATAACCAAACTGGTTTCTTCTTAACTTTCTACATTTCATATACAGAATGAAATGGGAAAAAATAATTTCAACTCGATCAGAGAAAATGGTGGAAAATAATAATTAAAATCCTATTTCCCACATTCAAAATATCAAGAAATGCCCTGACCATATTCAACAATAACTCCAGCTACTTGGCCAATATTTTGGTTTTTTCACAAATTTGATGTTGAAGGGTATCTAGTGGGGGTTCATATTTCATAATCTAGATAATGAAAAGCTAATCCTAGAGAGAAGGGAAAAAATTAATTACTGTAGGAAAATATAGTCCCAATCCACAAATTTCAAGTAGTCTGGACCTATCCTCGTCTGGTAAATAATAAATACACCTTGAACATAACCATATCTATCCATCTTGGGTAAATACACTTTTCTCATAACTATATCATAACCATCTTGGTTTTCCTTAACTAATGATATTGCTTGGGGAAATCATATGCATGTTGTCACTGACACAATATACAATAGTAGTGACACTCATAAAACACCCTACTGAAATCATATATACACAATCCTAGTGATTCAGAAAATTATAAAGTTTCCAAATTAACATTGGTTGAATATGAATAAGAATCTTGGGTTGGTAAATTTTCCATGATTAAATGACATATTGGGTCATTAAGTTTTGAAAATCCATTTACGTCACATAACATCGTGAATTTGTAATTTTAACAAAATTCTATTTGGCTTGATAATTTTCTTAAAACTACAACCTTTATTAATACAAACGCTAAAACAATATTTTCTAAAGGGTTATGTTTTGAGCATTCTCTGTTGGAGAAAACTAGCCTAAGCTTGATTTCTGTAATTTGTGGTTCTATCAGTTCTGCATTTTTTTCCTCCGTAGTAACGGAAATTCTGGCCAAGAAAATTGTGTTCATATGGTAATAAAAGGTGAAAGATCTGTCCTAGGTGGATTTTGGGAGGTTGGTGATTGAATTGGAAGAAGTTGAGATGCTTGGATTGATGACCTGCAGAGTTGAATTCGGCCCCACAAAACCCTTTAAGTGTGCCCAGATAATAGGGTTCCTCCACGTGACCATCCAGACCACGATGCTTAGCAAGACTGTCACATCTCTGGGTGATAAGGTGAGATAGTGATCCTGCATCATGTTCTACATGTACAACCACACTTACATGGCTATTTCCCATGACAACACTACATTGTTCGCTTGGAAGGGTGATATGTTGTAGGAATACTGATGATGTACTGAAAGGGCTCTTGACTAAGGTCTAGGTGGTGGTCCTGATCTAATTTTCGATGACAGTGGCAATGAAATTTTTTTGATCCATGAGGGGGTCAAGGCCAAGAAGAAATTTTCAAAGACCGGGAAGTTTCCATATATGGATTCTGCCACGAATCTATAATTTTTGATGGTTTTGGAGTTGATCAAGGAGAGAATCAAGATGGATCCCTTAACACACAAAATCTTGAAACTTTCCTTGGTGTTAAGAAGATTTCCATCAAGCCTCAGACAGATAGGTGGGAGTTCCATGATACCAATAGTGGAATCATCATTCTTCAAAGGGATGTCTAACGAACTTGGGTTGTGCTACTAGCTGCCCAATGTTTTTCATGTCTTGCTCCTTTAAAAACTAGGTTATTTCTCATTTGGAGCTCTAGAATGAGAAGAAGTATAATAATTACAATAAGAAGGTCTATGTGCTCCCAAAGCATCTATATGAAAAGGTAGTTTCTCTACATTTTCCCAAGTTGGGAGCTAATTTAACGAAGCTTTCTCCTGAACAAGTAGTGTGTATCAACATGCCCATTGAGGGACCTTACAATCCTTCCTACTAATGATACTGAAGAAAAATGACATTTTTGGTGAATTCTTGAGTGAGTGGTCAAGCTAACCAATTTCTACTAGAAAAAAACATTGTCGCATGGATCAATAGTCATAGGAACACCATTTGCGAATTGAACCAAGAGCTAATAGTGGGAAAAAAGGAACCATTGATCGCCTACCCAAACATATACTTTCAAGACCAAAGCTAAATCTACTTACATGTCATGATTAGCATGCCTACCTAGATTCATTCTACTGAACGAATGAAGCAAGTAGAACTCATCCAACCAGTGACCTAACCCAATAAGTTTGGTTGTCACTTCTACCTATTAACTATGGGATATGGGTCCACTACTCTCATTCCTACTCAAATGTAAGACAACAGATGTGAGGCTTAGCATGCCTTAAATCTCTAAAGGAATGCTCTAACCAAATAGTTTCTAGAGATATTGAGAATCCTTATCTTGTTTATATGTGGGGCTATGGGTCTACTGCACTCACTCCTACTCAAATCTATTAAGGTTAGGAGAATACGATAAATTATCTATTGAGGTATCACTCTAGAGAATTTATTACTGCTGAAATCCATCTTGGACAACGACTTCAAACAACCAATATGTTGATGAAAATTTTCGGTGAACTCATTTCCACTAAGAAGAAGGATTTGCAAGCTGGAGAAGTTTCCTGTGGATTCTGGTGATGGACCAGGCCCTATGGAGTGAAAATAAATATGAAGTGGGCAGAAAAGGCTAGCTATATCTTTCGAAAGGCTGATCCCTCTCAGGATACGTACGAAATGTTTCCTATAACATGTTTTGGGAAGAGCCAAGAGGACCCCATTAGCGCACATAGTTATCGAATAGTCGAAGAAAGGTCTTTAGGTAGTTCTTACTTACAAACCCGAATTTTTTTGAGCACTTTCAAACCCCAAAGTGTTTGGTCCCATAGCTAACAAATAACTATTGTTCCAACAAGGAAGGAAGGTTGAGTCCAGACAAACCCTTACCATGCAGACCAAACAAGATGAGAACAACAACCTATGGGAGGGGCTGGATCTTGGTCTTGAAGGCATGGGTCTACCTATTGATCAAATGGGCTTCTCTATTTCCTTATCAATGAATGGATAATTATTGTCTTCCTTCACAATGAAATCTGCAGTTTTATTTGCCTCAAAATTTCCCCACTTATTAACAAAAATTCTTATTAAACCCCTAAACATAACAATATTTTCATTAACCATTTCAATAGTTGCATTAAAAAATATAAATGTGTTTTCTTGCATCATGACATCAACTGTAGGACCATTCAACAAGCAAGCCTAAATAACTTAGCATATCAAATGTCGAAGTGAGGTTCCAATAATTTGTTGCAATAATTAGTGCGCATTTGTAATTTTTTTAGCCCATAGGTTTTAAAGACTACACAATAAAATTCAAAAATACAAGGAGGAGTGTAACATACCCCGATATCCTCACATGGAAATGGGAGTTAGAAAAATTTTATACAAATTACCCATGGGTAACTATCCAAATCACTATTCAAGATTCCTCACTAATCATTAGATAGAATGTTCATTAGTTCATAGAGTAACTTTAGTAGAGGAGTAGTAATGTTTCATAACCATTAACAACCATTCTTGTGGTCTATTAACATAAACTATATGATGTAACCTTACATCCATTTCATGAATCCTTTAACCAGATTAATTAACCAAATACTTGACATTATGAACATCCCAACAAGAAAGGAATCATCATCATCAATATGACACAATAATCAATCACATCATTAAACACCGATATACCCTGGAAACCCTGTAGGGTGAAAACCAACAAACATTTAATTTTATTATGAAACGCTCATAAGGGTGTTCACCCCTCACTCAATGGCTAATAAGGGAGTTCATCCCTTAACCATTGTGTTAAAATATTACAAGGAATGTCATTTAAATACAAATTATATAGCTTAAATCCATTACAATAATTATGATAGCATTTACCCACACTATTCAATCTTTATATCTTTGTGGCATGGTTGTTCCATCAACAAACCATCCTGCAACTCAGACTCATCTGCATGGACCATCAATTATTTACATGCCACCATGTTAAACATAATCTATCATTTTCACAAGTCACCAACCTTTCCTATCATTGATGTCATCAACAAGATTTAATAGCATGATTAGATAAAGCATCAATCAATAAATAATCAATCTTTAAGAAATCCTTTAACACTTATTCATGTGCATACATGAGATGTGAATACAATATCACAACATGCTTTCTTCTAACATCACTACCTTAGTGTAAGCAAGTAATTATCAATAATGTCAAAATAATCCCCACATTATTATGACACTTCTTGAACACGCTCACATTCATACAAGACAAATCACTACAACTGTCCAGGAATTCTTTAATGGAAACTGACACAATGTGCATTCGAGTTACTTATACTTTAACAAAAGAACCATCCCTTCAGCTATTGCTTTGGCGCATTCAAATATAAGAAATCTAACACAATGAATGTTGTTCCTATGCATGCAATGCATATAGTTTCCAAAATAATTTCCCAAAAGAATACTTAACACAATAGAGCATGCAAACACATGTTTACATGTCTTCTTTTTCAAATATTATATTAACATTACCCATTTGTATATTCCAAGGAAACCAGCACATTAATATGGGTTTTATGCATGTAATCCATCTCCTTTTCCAAAGAATATTTCCCAATGTAGGCTAACTAAACATGTTATCATTTCCCACATACAAATGTATATTCTTTCCAATGAAATATAATACAAATATTACATGCATATACATGATCTTATTGAGAAAGAAACTAACATAATAATTATGATAGCATAAATTAATCACATAATTTCTTTTGAAATAAATATAGCTCGATAGATCTTATATTCATGCAAAGAACCTTGTTTCTCTATAATTCTACATGTAAGTCGCTCATTCTTGGCTTCCAAGAAATTACCATAGATAACCTCTTTTATGCATAAAAACTAGGAAACACTAACAAGGTTAACTTAACCTTGAAAATACCATAGATAAACCTCTTTTATGCATAAAAAATAGGCAACAATAATAATGTTAACTTAACCTTTAGTACACCTAAATCAAGAAGTTGACATAATTCATCTAGCCATGTAATCTTTTCAAGAGGTTATTCTTTTCACGTAAGAACAACATATATAAAACAACATAATCTTTTCTTTTGGAAAAGACTATGAGAAACTAACATGGGTTCTTCATGACTTCTTTTCCAAGAAAAACTCATTAACTTATCTCCCAACCCATGAAATATCTTCAAGAGTTACCCTCTTTAATATATATTCATTTTCAAGGAATAACTTGGATTTCCTTATCATTTCATACACCTGTACGAAATCCCTTTTTTTTTAAAAAGAACAACTTCTTATCTTTTATTATATAAGATGCATATATATAAAGACAAGCGATTTACTTATATTATATTTTACTACTGCATACATCTTTCAAGATACATAATAGCAATCTTTGCAAGAACTCACATGGTTTGCAAGAAAACTATCATAGTAACTTTTTATTTTACCATGGTATATCTCTAAGAACAATATATTTCTAAAAGATTAACATAATAGCAATATTTTCAAGAACTTACGTCGCAAGTTTGTCTTTTACCATGGTATATCTCTAATAACAAAAGTGTCTATTTTTCATGCAATCGTTTGTTTTATTTCAAAAACATAGGTAAAAGATTAGTATGAAAAATATTGAATACTCTTTTATTTTCTTTCAAGAGTATAGTAAAATACTAGTATGAAAAATATTTTACACTCCTTTTATTTTATTACAAGAAAATGGTTTAACATTAATATAAAAAATATTTTTCTTTAAAGAGTACTTATCTTTTGTCCAATGTGTTGACCCTCTTGTATAGCCCAGTGCCCATACATTGGTACTCTAAAACTAGGGAGATTAGGGTCGTTTCAAAAACAACCCCATAACAATGCCATTTCCAAGAAAAACTCGAACGTCTCTACCCAAAGATAATCCATACAAAATGACTTAGTATCCAATCAGATTACTACAGTAGTAACCTTTTTATTCCTCTCTCATTTGGGCGTGTATAAAGAGATCATAAAACCATTCCAGGGCACTGGAACTTCATATGAAAACAAAAAAAAAATTAAATATTTATATCAGTTCTATAATTGGACTGCTAACTGTGGACCACTAACTGAGTACCCACACTTCTCTGCAGTCACAAATATCTGGTAACATTGGGATGCATACCAATCATCAATCGTATCCCTGGAACTCCCGTATTAGGGTTGTTCTTAACATGGCTATTACCATTTTGAAATTATGGCAGCCTCCCTTTCTTCCCATTGTGACTCCCACAGTGGTTATAACTTTCGGAAAACTAACTACTTCTTGAAAACTAATTCCATTAAATTAGTTTTATTTTTCATCAACGAAAAAGGTAAAGACATTTTTCTATGAATGTTACACACTCCCCCCCCCCCCCCACCCCCACCTTAAAACAACATCGTCCTCAGTGTTCATCCCTTACTAGGACTCAACTTTTATTCATGATATAGCATTCTAAACAACCCAAAAAGAGGATTCTTCCCATTCAAAATGAGGAATTTTATTTCTAGGAAAATACTCATTAGCAAAAACAACAAAGTTTGATCAATAGCCATAAGGATTTACAATTGGAAAATAAGCAACTTATGCTTTCTATCACCTATCCATTGTTCAATTTTATAGAAACAAAACAAAATCTCTATACCAACTTACCATTACTTACCAATTACTCTTGGAATTCATTGTCACTTTTACACAAGCGCTCCAATGGTTTAACAACTCAACAAAAAGCACCATGTAATCTATGATCAACAAATCCATAATAATAACATTAGTCACAAAATTTTCAGTGAAATGAAATACGTTTAGCTATTAATTATTTACACAACGTCAAGTGAATTTTTAATCACATTAATTCTACAAGTACTTATAAAGCACCAATACTCTAGTCATCAAAATTATAAATAACTGTACCAAATGCACATTATCTTTTCTCCTGATAAAGACATTGACAGAGTACTTCAAAAAGTACTCATAGAGAACCTAGCTCTATAATCGTACAAATGGTTAATCAATGCACCAAGTGCATATGGTCCTAGCCCCCGCTAAGACATTCAAAATATTAGTAATACAATAAAAGGAACTTATACTTTCTATAATTCCTTTTCGAGCACTAGGCTCCTTTCCTCTCAATATCTACATAAGATATTTACACAATCATATAAAAAATTCATTTTAATACAACAAATATCTGATTAGTTAACTTTTTCTTCTATGAAAACCACAATGATAAAAAAATATCTCCTCCCAACCCATGGGAACTGGTTTCCACAACCAAATCGAGTAATTTTCACATCCAAATAGTTATTTAACAAAAACCGTATGAGGTCCAGTCTATAATTCCACTATAAAACCAGCTCAAAAATTCAAATGACCACACAAGGTCCAATATGAGATTCCTCTTGGAAGCATCCTGCCTATTCCTCTGACAGTGTCTCGTCTATGAGGAATTTTGGGCCACCTCCAATAGGCTCCAAAATCAATAGAGTTGCCTTAGGTTTTTCCCTCTTCACCGTCTTGGCCAACTCTTTTCCCTTACTGAGATCATCTATCTCTAGGGAGAGGAAATCCAGGAAGGAAAGCACCATCAACCCCTCTGGGCAGGTAACCACCATCAACCCAAGGCCTTCTAGCCTTTCACAATTGTTCACAACTGCCTGTTATGTTAAATTTCTCTTTTAGCATTCCTTACCATAGTAAATTACAGAATGAACTATATGCAAATTATACATAAGGAAAAAGAAATTTTATTTAAATCATACATCATACTTGGCCCTCAACATGGGTCCAATGATATCAAGATTAATAAGGAACATGAATAACACACATGTGTTATATACTATTATTTCCCAAATAACAAAATCATGCACATTATATCATTATACTTTAACATTTACGGTTGCAATTCGCATTGCAATGTTTTACTTTCACAAGCTTTATTGTTGCCATTAAACTACCCATGCTTAATATCATCAACAATGCTAGTCATAAATATGCATTCCTTAAATAAGCATTATCTTCCGCAATCATTTTAGTTTCATGCATACAATGATGTCATGCAATACACACACACACACACACACACACAAATATTCATTAATGTGTATATGTCAATAACGATTAGGGTAAGAGTGAAAACATTTCCAATTCCAACGATGTTCTATTCCCAACAAACTAGCACATGAAGTAATTACCATAATCACTTGTTCACAACTTTCAATAAGCTTTAATCAAAATCAATTCATTCATATAAGTTTTATCGGTTAGGCATGCATCACTAATCAATGCTATTAATAATCTTAATGTAGCCATGACATGACTCATTTAGAAACTAGCCATTATATTCAAGTCTCAACTACTCAACTCATTATGTATTTTTAACATCTAAAAGGCTTCATTCAATTTCATTTTAAAACACTCTATCATCCTCTTCAAGGACTTTCCCCATCTTTTGCATTCATGCAATAGTTTCACACACCATCACTATACACATTCATCTTTTTCAAGTAGTGCACGATAACTTTAGTTATGTTCATTAAATGTATGAGTAATATGTCATATACTCAAATGTTAATAGTCAACTCTCACTTCCACTAGTGAGTACTCAAGTTGTTCATAAGTACAACATAGGCTTTATTGTCTTTTATCCTCAACAAGATTCCAATGTTATGAAAATTGATTTGCAATAGCATTTATTACTTATTACTCTTCAATGTAGTTATAAACAAGAATCACACATCTCATGTCAAAAGTAGACTAATGCATATATCAATCAATATGTAGATTTCTAGAATCATACAATCACTATGTAGATTGTTAGAATCATACAATCACTATGTAGATTTCTAGAATCATACCTTAACTGATGTCCATTAGTAGCATACCTCAATTTCTTTTCGCTTATCCCAAAGGCACCAGTGCTGCAACCTTTGGCTCTAATACCGCTTGTAACATACTATGAGATCCTCACATGGAAATGGAAGGAGTTAGAAAAAAATTATACAAATTACCAATGGGTAACTATCCAAATCACTATTCAAGATTCCTCACTAATCATTAGATAGAATGTTCATCAGTTCATAGAGTAACTTTAGTAGAGGAGTAGTAATGTTTCATAACCATTAACAACCATTAGTTTGGTCTATTAACATAAACGATATGATGTAACCTTACATCCATTTCATGACTCCTTTAACCAGATTAATTAACCACAGAATTGACATTATGAACATCCCAAAAATCAAGGAATCATCATCATCAATCTGACACAATAATCAATCACATCATCAAACACTGATATACCCTGGAAATCCTGTAGGGTGAAAACTAACAAACGCTTAATTCTATTATTAAACACTTGTGAGGGTGTTCACCCCTCACTCGATGGATCATAAGGGATTCCATCCCTTAACCATTGTGTTAAAATATTACAAGGAATGTCATTTAAATACAAATATATATCTTAAATCCATTACAATAATTATGATAGCATTTACCCACAATATTCAATCTTTATATCTTTGTGGCCTGGTTGTTCCATCAGAAGACCAAGTTCCATCAGCTCACCATCCTACAACTCAAACTCATATGCATGGAGCATCAATTATTTACCTACCACCATGTTAAACATAATCTATCCTTTTCACAAGTGACCATCCTTTCCTGTCATTGATGTCATCAAAAAGATTTAAAAGCATGATTAGATAAAGCATCAATCAATAAATAATCAATCTTGAAGTGATCCTTTAACACTTATTCATGTGCATACATGAGACGTGAACACAATATCACAACATGCTTTCTTCTAACATCACTACCTTAGTGTAAGCAAGCGATTATCAATAATGTCAAAATAATCCCCACATTATTATGACACTTCTTGCACACACTCACATTCGTAAAAGACAAATCACTACAACTGTCCAGAAATTCCTTTAATGGAGACTGACACAATGTGCATTCGAGTTACTTATACTTTAACAAAAGATCCAACCCTTCAATGGAAACTGACACAATGTGCATTCGAGTTACTTATACTTTAACAAAGGAACCAACCCTTCAGCTACTGCTTTTGGTGCATTCAAATATAAGAAAGCTAACATAATGAATGTTGTTCCTATGCATGTAATGCATATAGTTTCCAAAATAATTTCCCAAAAGAATACTTAACACAATAGAGCATGCAAACATAGGTTTACATGTCTTCTTTTTCAAATATTATACTAACAAATTACCCACTGTGTATATTCCAAGGAAACCAACACATTAATGTGGGTTTTATGCATGTAATCCATCTTCATTTCCAAATAATATTTCCCAATGTAGGCTAACTAAACATGTTATCATTTCCCACATACAATTGTAGATTCTTTCCAATGAAATATAATACAAATATTACATGCATATACATGATCTTATTCCGAAAGAAACTAACATAATAATTATGATAGCATAAATTAATCACATATAATTTTTTGAAATAAATATAGCTCAATAGATCTTATATTCATGCAAAGAACCTTGTTTCTCTATAGTTATACATGTAAGTTGCTCATTCTTGGCTTCCAATAAATTACCATAGATAAACCTCTTTTATGCATAAAAAGTAGGTAACACTAACAAGGTTAACTTAACCTTGAAATTACCATAGATAAACCTCTTTTATGCATAAAAAGTAGGTAACACTAACAAGGTTAACTTAACCTTTAATACACCTAAATCAAGAAGTTGACATAGTTCATCTAGCCATTTAATCTTTTCAAGAGGTTATTATTTTCAAATAAAAGAAACATATATAAAACAACATAATATTTTCTTTTGGAAAATATTATGAGCAAATAACATGTGTTCTTCATGAATTCTTTTCCAAGAAAAACTCATTAACTTATCTCCCAACCCATGAAATATCTTCAAGAGTTACCCTCTTTAATCTATATTCATTTTCAAGAAACAATTGGGATTTCCTTATCATTTCATACACTTGTACGAAATCCCTTAAAAAAAAAAAAGAACAAGAAGCTTATATTTTATTACATAAGATGGATATATAGAAAGGCAAGCAGATTTACTTATCTTATCTCTTACTACTGCATACATCTTTCAAGACACATAATAGAAATATTTGCAAGAACACACATGGTTTCTTCTCCTAAAAACTAGCATAGTAAGTTTGTCTTTTACCATGGTATATCTCTAAGAACAATTTATTTCTAAAAGATTAACATAATAGCAATATTTTCAAGAACTTACATCATAAGTTTGTCTTTTACCATGGTATATCTCTAAGAAAAAAAGTGGCTCTTTTTCATGCAATCTTTTGTTTTCTTTCAAACAAATAGGTAAAAGATTAGTATGCAAAATATTGAATACTCTTTTATTTTCTTTCAAGAATATGGTAAAAAACTAGTATGAAAAATATTCTACACTTCACTTATTTGATTTCAAGAACATGATAAAACATTAATATAATTTTTTTTTTCTTTCAAGAGTACTTATCTTTTTTCCAACGTGTTTATCCTCTTGCACAGCCCACTTCCCATATGTTGGTACTCTAAAACTAGGGAGATTTGGGTCGTCTGAAAAAAAACCCCATAAAAATTTCATTTCCAAGAAAAACTAAAACGTCTCTACCCAAAGATAAGTCATACAAAATGACTCAGTCTCCAATAATATTACCACAATAGTATCCTTTTGATCCCTCTCTCATCTGGGCGTGTATAAATAAATCATACAACCATTCCAGGGCACTAGAACTTCGTATGAAAACAAATAGAAAAAGTAAATATTTATATCAGTTCTTTAATTGGACAACTAACTGTGGACCGATAACTGAGTACCCATGCTTCTCTGCAGTCACGAATATGTGGTAACCTTGGGATGCATACCAATCATCAACCGTCTCCTTGGAACTCCCATAGTAGGGTCATTCTTAACATGGCTATTACCGTTTTAAAATTATGGAAGCCTCCCTTTTTTCCCATTGCAACTCCAAAGGTGGTTTTAACTGTCGAAAACCTAACTAATTCTTGAAAACTAATTCCATTAAATTAATTATATTTTTCATCAATGAAAAAGGTAAAAGACGTGGGCCTATGGATTTTACAAGGAGCTTTTGCAATGCTCTCACCTCCTTTTATTTATGGTTCTAAATAATTGTCTCGAGTAAGACAAAAAGGATAGTATAGTCAGACACTTAGAATCATCATCTCTAAGAATTAACAAGGCAATAAAAATGGAAAATATAAAACAAAATGCTGAAGTGGGTATATAATTAAGTAATCCTTTCATTTACACATGTATGTAGGATTTCCTTAATGCTCTCACCTCCTTTTAGTTCTGGTTCTAAATAATTGTCTCGAGCAAGACAAAAAGGATAATATAGTCACACACTTAGAATCATCATCTCTAAGAATTAACAAGGAAATAAAATGCAAAATATAAAACAAAATGCTGAAGTGGGTATATAATTAAGTAATCCTTTCATTTACACATGTATGTAGGATTTCCTCAATCATAATAGACTCCAAAGAAACCACTGATAATTTAGAAGTGAAATTATTGACTGACTTCACAAACTCTACAACAACACAAATTTAAAAACACTAAGTTGTGAAGGCCAGTGCAGTTAGAGGGTTCTTCAAATGATATTTTTCAAAAACTATTGGGATACATTATAATAACTGATAAGAGTGTGAAAAATCCTCAATTTCTTATATTTTTGTTGGAGTACATAGATATATAACATTTTGGTATATTTTTCTTTCCATCACTTCATATACATAGCCTATATATTCTTAGTGCACCCCCTTGATATATTACTTCACATTACTTAAAATCCCATTACCCACCTTTGGTCATCCATGGTCATTGTACAAGCTCTATTATCTGAAATAGTGTTTTTTTAGGGCTTTCAAAAAGAGTATGTAACCATGTTTTAGGTTAAAATATCTTGAGATATACTTTTTTTAATTTCTTTATAGACATAATAGTAGATGCCTTATGGACATAACCAAAAATTTCTTATACATATTCATATTAATTATTTGGATGAGTAAAATAGTAGTTCAATGCAATGTTTCTGATATCCAAGAACTTCTTGACAACAATCGGTTTAAAATTCATCTTCAACTTGTGAATCTTCTACTATTTCTGATGATTATTTGTTGTCATCCTTCGATGAATTCCAGATTGTGGAACTAAAATTTAACTCTCTTTTTGTCATATAGAACAACCTTTCCTTCTTAGCACTGACATCCTTTTGAGGGAGTTGTTGTTACCATCAATGTTCTTATAAAATTATCTAGTTGTTTGGTAAATTGACTTACATTCCCAACCTTCATACTTTGTCATTGAGAAAAGATGGAAACCTACCACTGTAAGTATAATTTCCTTTCTTGATGTTTAAAATTAGCGTCACTGTAGTATTTTCTATGTACTTCACTTCCCTATACAGTTTTTCAACCACTCAAATGATACTAGTTCTAAATTTGTGTTATAAACTCCAAATTTCTCTTCCCTTGGTTCAAGAATTTGCAGAAAGTGTCATTCAAATTCAAATTCAAGATCATGGATTTATTGATTGTATTGTTTTTTGGGAACATGTAATTGATCCCCCAGTTTCATTTAGAAACATCCACTTGTTATATGAAAATGCATTCTAATGGAAGAAAATAATTGATCATTCTTCTCCAGGCATGTTCCACTTCTACCTAAATTGATTAAGATAAGTTCTATCAATGTAAAGTTTTATTTATGCCATGTATGCCCACAAATGAATTACCTTGTACCCTAGATGTTATGTTTGTTTATTAGATGGATAAATATGACGAATTGTATTTCGTAATCGAGGGTAGTTTTTCATTTATTTTTACAATTTTACAATTTTTTAATGATAAGAAATAATGAGGAATTCAATATACTTCTAATTCTTCCTCCCCAATATTTCCTCTAAACTTAAAAAATCAATAAGGGGTTTTGCAAATAATTATTCATAAAAGAAAACAATCATTTTACCTTGAACTCTTACAAGTGCAACCCAACTTGGAAAATTCTACTATAGTGAAATTTGAAATAAACCACTCCATTATATATGCACTGGTAAAATGATTCATTGGCTAGTTACTCTAACACTTGGAAAACTAAAGAGCTACCCAGAAAATACAAAATATATGGTACTAATAAAATATTTGAGAAAACTCATAACTAAGCCTTTCAATTCGAAATATGATAAAATGAACTATTTAATATCTTAGAATGTGTTCCATACCTATGCCCAAACTAAAATTTAGGTGTTTGAGATTTGAAACTAACTAAGATACAATCATCTCTTAAAATTTCTCATTTTCTAATGCAATAGAAAGTACACCCAAAATATTCTCATCTAATTGCAATGTCATCTGAGTTCTAGGTAAATATCAAGATACATGTTAGTATTTTGTACTTAGTAGGAAAATTTTTTGGAGCATGGGATTCAACAATTAAGAATACAATGATATTGAAGTGTCAGTTCACATAGGAAAAGGAGAAATGGACTTCTTGAAACTCATAAGTGAAGTGAAATGCTTGAGAAATTTCAAAATCTTACATGAAATTCAGATTGTGTTAGCAGTGACCACTACTTACAGTCCAAATTTCACACAAGAAACCTTGCTTCCACTTATTCAAACCCCTTAAGACATGTAGCATATGTAGACAAGAAAAAAATACCAAAAAAAGGGACAAAGAAAAACAGAAAGGAAACAAAAAAGACCATGGGGATAAAAAACAACATCAAAGAAAAGGGGAATAGAAAGAACATATCAGTGAAACAATGGAAAGAGAAAGGAGACAAATACGAGAATTGATAGAACATATGTTGGAATGATAAAAAGGAAAGGGGAAAATACAACTAATCTGCAAAGAGGAACAAAGAAACAAATAAGAAGAAGATATAAGCTAAACCATTTTTGATAAGGAAACACAAGTAGTTGGGAAATGAAAAACACTTCCACTGATCAATGGTAGCAATCATCAATGCAAAAAAATGATTTCAAACTTTTGGACTCACACCATTCAAAAAATGCACCACTTGTAGCTTTATCAGCTTAAAGCAAGCATGCTACAAAAACAAGAAAACCTATGTTTCAACCATATTGACCTACTCCAATTTACAAGGGCTCCAATCCTTGATGATTCAAATATTGAAAGGAGTAATGATAGGCACATCCTGCAAAGAGTGTTCCTAAAGTGAACAAATGAGAAGAAGATATAGGCCAAATAAATTATGCTAAGAAAACACAAGCACTTTGGAAATAAAAAGAATGTCCATTGATCAATTGTAGCAATCATCAATGCACAAAAACAATTTCAAACTTGTGGACTCACACCATTCAAAAAATGTGCCACATGTAGCTTTGTCACCTTAAATCGGGCATGCTACAAAAACAATAAAATGTGGGTTTCAACCATGTTGACGTGCTCCATTTTATAGGGGCTCCAAACCTTGATGATTCAAAACTCTAAAGGAGAAATGATAGGCACATTATGAAAAGAGTGTCCCTAAAATGAAATCAAATCGTTTGGCTTAATTTTCATTTCTCTTCAAAATCTATTTAGATATTGAATCGTATACAAAGCAAGTAATATTTGTTTCTCAAACAAAAATAGAGCGCACACACACACACACACACACACACACACACACACACACACACATATATATATATCCATCTTCCATCGACACATCATTCGAAACTATGAGGTTTATTTGTATAATTTTTGTGGGAAGAAGAGGGAAAAAAAACGCCTATCTACCTGTTAGAATGATTTACCATGTCTCTATTATCAGAAAGGAGAACTCTTAAAGATATAAAGCATAAAGTTCTGGAAATCAAGTTTCTAGCTTATCAGAACCCCTTTCCCGCGAAAAGGTCATCTGAGTACAAGATCCACCAATTTCCTTATGTCACTTTCCTTTTCAATAATTCCCTGAGTGAAATAAAACAAACATCATCTTCATTTGTTATTTGGAAAGGAGGAAGAAAACTTGTTATTATTTGGATGACAGAAAAATGAAGCAGTACTTAGTAAAACATCCCATTTTTTCCAATCAATAATGATGTTATGAATATAATTCATAACAAATAGAATAAACATAAATAAATATAAATAATGAATAATCAAATAAGGATTATGTTAAGTAGTCATTAGTTAACTGAAAGGCATGTCTAAAAGACATGCCCAACCATGAAAGGTCACCTATGTAGGTATATAAGAAGGGCCTCATTGTAACATTTATCATCAATCACATATACATTTTTATTAATAAATTATTACTACAAGTACTTCTTGTGTATTTTACAATTTAAATTCAACAAGCATACTAGTTTTGTTGCTTCAGTGGTATCGGAGCCATCAGAGCCATGTCGCACAATATAGTCTTACGAGGCTATGAACGTAGTTTACGAGCATTTGAACATAGTTTACCATACAATGTGCCATTAAGTGTAGATCCTAAAGGAAGTGAGCAGATTAGAAAAATTCAAGAAAAGCTTCAACAATTAGAAAATTCATGTGCAGAAGCGACAACCCATTTTAAGAAGAATTATGCAGAAAACCATAATAAAGAAGCTGATATAGATCAAGAACAGGATCTATATGAAGCTGATCTTGATTCAGATGAAGGTGATGTGAAGGAAGACTATTGTGAGAAACAAGAAGATGAAAAATATCATAACAAGGAGGAAAATTCCCTACTAGAATTTTATGATGCAAGACATTCACATTCCACTAACATCACTAGATCAAATGTTGAAGAGTAGGAAACAACTCCACTCAATATTTGTTCACTAGAAAAAGAGGAGCAATGTGACCCCAAAAATTTGAGAGAAAAGATAAAGGAGGCCCCTATTCCATTCCAGAATCCACAAGATGGAAAGCAAAAACAGTTGCCTCTTGTTAAGTGCCTTTATTCAAATCATCCACATCTAGAAGAAGAAGTGGAAAGAATAATGGAAAAACTCTTCATCTCACAGTGTTCTGTTCATTACAGCCAAAATCTCCTTCTCTTCTATGCAACCAGGAGATCTCACAGTGTCCTGTTCCTTACAGCCAAAGTATTGGGAGAGATTATGTGTCAGCTAAATACTATGGATGAGCAGGAGGAAGCAGTTACTCATGCAGATGAAACCCACGAGCGTTTCTTGAATCCGACTGGTTGTGCCAGAATATTTTATTTACTTTCAAAGAATCTGACCTTCTTTCTTATGTTTCTAAGTAGGCGCGTGACTTCCCTATTACAGAGTTCGAGTTGTTCCTTGAGTTTTTTCCAATTTTCCCAAGGAGTTTTTGTGCCCCATAAGCAAGGATTTCATTAACGATCTCGTCATCTCTCCTTCTACGAACAGAACATATGATCGGAATTCACTCATCACTCTTAGGGAGGGGAGGCTCAGTATCAATGCCGACAATGTCGTTTGGATGTCGGAAAATGAATTGTTGCTGCCCGATCACAATCTCAGACGCTCAATTGTTGCATGGCAGTGGGGTTACAAGCTGGCGCCGCCTGTATCTTCTATCTCAATGGTCACTGGTCTAGAAGCTGTAATTGATACTTTATTATGACAAGGAAAATCAATTAATAGATCACAAATTATTGCAATATCTCAGTGAATTCAGTGCTGCAAGTGAATGCAATGAACACAAATACACATTCATTGAGTCCAAAAAGGATTTTCTATTGGTGACTAAACTCATAGTAGCACGCCCTCTGGAATCGAACCCTGATTTGTACCAGTGGGTGCAGATTTCAGTGCCCCTTCTGTCTAATGCCCACAATTTCAACAATGAGCTCAATTTCAACGAAGACCAACATAAATTGCTAGCAGTCTTGGAAAAAATTAATCGGGAATATAAACGATGTGGCCTTTCGGCTGGGGTTGATTAACTTAATCCACTCGTTAATGGCATCCAACGTACAGATAATTAATCACAGTGGGAGGCGTATATATACAATTATGCCAACACAGTCGTAAGATTCGAACACCTAACCTCCAGGAAATGGGAACAATTCCAAGCCCACGATTGGTACCGTTGAAGAAAAACTGCAAAGCAAAAAAGAAAAAAAACTGTGGGATTCAAACACCACTGACAAATTACAACACGTTCCCTATTCCACTACCAATACGTTCTGATGTGCCTTCCACTGATAGCTCCCATAGATGTGTCATGTCCAATAACTGACGAGTAGATGCACGCTGGTTAAGAGGGGTTGTTGCCCCCACGTCAAACTTTGTGTATCCATATTTCACACCTCTTCACATTTCATTGATAACGGGATAAGTTATACAGTGGTAGGCGTATATACAATTGTGCTGAGTGTATATACTGTGGTCAATCGACTGTGAGGTTGAATAATTTTTTTTTATCAAATTACATTATAGTACCTTATAAATTAGATTAAGATAATTAAATTAATTTAGTTAATTAAAATTACTTAATTAATTAAATTATTTAATATATACATATATATATATATATATATATATATATATATATATATATATAAAGAAAAAGAAAGAAGTAAAATGCAAATGAAGAAAATTCTCAGCAATAGGCCAAGATGAAAAATGCAAAATGAAGGAAATGGTCAGCAATATAGCTTTGAGGACAAAGCTTTTGAAGAAAGGGGCAATGTTATGAATACAATTTATAACAAATAGAATAAACATAAATAAATATAAATAATGAATAATCAAATAAGGATTATGTTAAGTAGTCATTAACTAACTGAAAAGGCATGTTTAAAAGACATGTCCTATCATGAAAGGTCACCTGCGTAGGTATATACGCAGGGCCTCATTGTAACATTTATCATCAATCACATATACATTTTTATTAATAAATTATTACTACAAGTACTTCTTGTGTATTTTACAATTTAAAGTCAACAAGCATACTAGTTTTGTTGCTTCAAATGACGACTATAATTTACATTCCACTTCCAATGCTACAATGATTAGGCAACACCACCAACATGCATAATGAAGGTAGGGTGAAGGCAAGGTGCTTCATAAAGGGGAAATTTAGCATTCACATTTTCATTTCTAATTTTTAGATTAAAAAATAAACACAAATAATATAGTCAATACCTTGTGCTCTTCTCCTACAGACAAGTTCAAAAGTCCCCCAGAGCCTCCTCAACAACCCATCTATTAGGGGAGCTAGCAAGGGATCTGAAAATGCTAATGCCTCCTTCAATATAAAGCTCTTTGGAAACATCTGCATTGACTGATAAATTTGGTATGGCCAATGGAAGAACAAATAAAATTCACTTGTGGACAACCTGATTAAGCATTTCAACATGTAATTGGAGAAGTTCTCAACCAAACCAACTCTCCAACTCCACACAACTAATAAGTGTAGCTAATAATGATGATTGGTTTCACAGAATCATACATGGAAAAGTAAGTTAAGAAAGTTGTGCAAAATGCAAGGCAAAAAGAGACCACCTGGCATATAAATTGGGAATGTTGGTTTTAAAGGATCAATTGCGAACAAGTGATTTTAAGAAATTCATTCAAGGGGAAATATACCTTTTCTGCTTTTGGTTGTACCCCTCTCGGCATGACTTTGCAAGGTCCAACAGAACCCAATACTGCCTTCATGCATTGCAACTTCTTCCCTAGAAGGATCAATAATTAGAGTGTCATCAGCAATCACCACAAACATTGCAAGTTTAACGACTTCTCTCCATAATTCAATGCACATAGAACCTTTAAGCTCTCCAAAATTAGTGACATGAAATTCACATCTAGGGTTATATCCCTGTGCAATACATCCACCACAAACGATTTCAGAAGACTAGCCCATAGTTGCGAATCCATTTCCGCGTGATGTTTCGAGAACCTGCCACAGAAAAAAACCTAAGAGACACCACATTTCCTAGAATTGTCTTATTAACTTTTATCCAATCAAAGGAGATAAGCTCTGAAATATTGTCGCAGTCCTTGACAAGAACCCTGACAGCAACCTCGTCCACATCCCCCAACCCTGACAACCAGAGCTTCTTAATCCTTGGGAAATATAGGGCCATAACATCTTATCACATCACTCATGATTTCCTCGCATAAATATAGCCCTAGCTGCAGGCTCTCGAACCACTAGAGGTGGGCTGCTAGCATGGAAATTGATATATCCATGAGGTCACAACACCTCTCTACATTCATTACATCCATCTCCTGGAGTTCCTATGTCCTAGGTTTATGACCACGTTCTTAACACTGGCTCCCTAGAAGCTTATGCTCGACAATTTGTTAGACGCAGTGGTAGAGTCTAAAGGCATGAAGAAGAGCCTAAAAACCCCACAAATGGAGGCGAGGCGAGGCTAGCTCCATCAAAACCCTTGCAAAAGGACGCTAAGTTGGCCTTGTCCTTGTAATTAAAGAGAGAAAACAATGGAATAGTGCTTTGGTTGGAAGAGTCGACCAATCAATCTCCCGATCATCTTTCGACTTGTTTGTACAATTACCTATTTCCAACACTCATTATGTTTACTCCTCTCTTGTTTTTCATAATTTTACTGCTACTCTTGGAAAAAATTGTCTTGATTTATAACTTAAGACTATTAAAATGGTTTTAATTTTTAAATTAAAATAATTAAAATGATAATTTAGGATTTTAATAAAAAATAATAGTTTGGCTTTAAATTTTTTTTTAAATTACTCTTAACTGTAGTGATATAATTGTTGTGGTTGTTTAATCATTTAGTGCTTTTATAAATATTTAAGGTAACCTTAGTAACAATGAGGATTATTACTAATTTTTTCTATTCATGAGGATTACCTTAAGATGTTTGTGTGGGTGTAAGCCTAAACTAATCCAACATTCAATTGTTCCCTTGAGTACAAATTAAACTATAAAGGGTAGTGATGAGTTTCCTAATTAAATGATTCTTGTAGTAATTAGATGGAAAAGTGGCAAAGAATAACTTTATATGAAATTAAAATTCAAATACATTCACTCTAATGACAACATAATCCTTCTAGCATGATAACATATACAAACAACCACATGAACTCAAAGAGCTATAAAATAAGTACATTAGAATTCATTTGATATGTGAATTAAGTGTTATAAAGTAAGTCATAGAGACACTATACCATGGGCTACCCTATGAAGCTCTGGCATGTAGTAGTTGAAGTGCTCTCAAGTATGAAATGGATGAGGGCACATGATGACAAGCTCTTGAGAACTATGTAATTAAATCCAACCTCTAGAATGAGGGTTTGCACCTCTCCTTTATAGAACAAAATAGGAGGAGAGAGAATGTAGTGTAGGAAAGAGTAGAGGATCAAAATGTGGGTTAAAGGCTTATGTGCTAGATCATTTTGGATGTCAAAATTCCTCTATAGTGAATTTTCTCTATTTCAAATCTAGGTTTGTTGAAAGTACACACTTGCTCAAAACACGTTGTAGCTAATGTTTTTCCTTTAATTGAAAAATATGTTGAAATTATATTTAGTGAGGTGGATGTATTTTAAAATATGTGGTATTTTAGCATGTAATACTCATGATAGTGCATTAAATGAATGAGAAACACATGAACACAACACTATGGCACTACTTATCCATGATATCAACTTTTTTCTTATTATGAAGTTCCAACCTACTGGAAATAGATCAATATGGTGCCCCCTTTGTGATAACTTGTTGTTTTCCTTTAGTAACCATATATATCTATTGATTTTTGTTTGTATGGATGAAATACAAAAATTTCCTAGAATGATCCTCCTTGAACACACCCTCACCAAGAATTTTCACTATTTGAATGGTTGAAACATGAAATCTTCCAATAATGACCCCTTTTGAAAACATCACCTCTCAATATTTTCCTTTCTCATTGTAAAATTTAGCATGTGTCGATGAAATAATTATACTTCATGAAGAAAATAAACCTAGCATATATGGCTAGATTGAATTACATTATGAGGAGTTTCCAAGAAGAGGATCACATGCAATGTGTGGGAATAAAGGTTTATTTTCTCTAAAATATGATGCCTAGAGACTAAAATAACAAAGGATAAGGGATTTCTTGAAGGTTTTCTTGAAGTTTATCACTTTTTAGTTCATCATTCAAAAAATTTTCTCGTAACTATAAGTTATCATTGGATGAGCCTTTACCACAGTATATCTCTCAACCCTTAGTCTCTTATATTATTTATCTAAAATGTTTTTTCATGGAAATTCACCCTAGCTTATCCAAAATCTCACACTTTAATTGAATCCCTCCATTGAATGAGCCATCCTACCTCACTTTTAACCCTAGTATAAACACATCAATCACAAGTAAGGGATTTTGGAATTGATCTTAGTCATTCATCATTTTTTAATATTCCTAAACTCGAGGTCATATTTCCCTCAAGCCTTTCTTAGAGAGACCTTATTTTTCTTCTAAAATAAGAAACCTATTATTTGTGCCTCTTCTTTGAATGGGCATTAGAAATCAAATTGTGCATCGTTATTGATCTAATCATTCTAGTGATTTCCCTATATCAATACTCCCCCCATTGGTAAAAATTCATAAAGATAAGGGGGCATTGACTGAGGTGACGATGGGTCCTTGTTCCATTGTTTCCACTTGATCTAGTAGTAGTCCTTTTAGAACCCCTCCTAGGCCCCCTACTAAATTAGGCATTAAAATTTTTCAAGAACAAGTGTAAAGCATATGGCTCACTTGACAAGAGTAAAGCTAGGATTTTGGAAAAAGGTTTTACACAGAAATAAGGGGTCTATTATGAGGACACTTTCCCCCCATAGAAAAATGGACTACCATCCAGACACTTTGTTATCACTCTAGTAATTCTAAAGTTGTGAGATTTTGGTTTAAAGTCTAAGAACACTAGAGGTAACCACAAACCAACTTTTAAGCTCTAAGATCTAGCCTTCTTAGGGTTCAAAGAGGGCTCTCTCTATAAGATTTAATTTTTTTTGTTTTATAAAATATTAGGCTAGCTATGATTGTGCAATTTGGTTTTCGTTTGATTGATGTGGTGGGAAAAATCATATAATGAGATGGATAGTGGGAAATCTATTTGTCCATTGGGCTAAGGAGTAAAAAATTCAAGTAGACAGAGCTAGGATCAAGGTCAAGAGGCCAAATATTTTCGAGGAAAGATAGATAACCCATGAAGATATTGGAAAGCTGTTTGGTGAGGTGATATGATCAAGATAAAGAGCAATGAAGGGTTCTTTGATATGGAAAAGGGAAGTAGTAGGCAGAGGTCAAATGAAAGAGGGAGAAATTAAGGGTTCCCTACTTTAGAAATTAGCAGATAACATAAAAATGATAAATAGTAAAGACATGGTGCTTTTAACAAATCCTGAAATAAAACTTCTGTTTATTCATTCAAATTTAGAAAAAATTTATGGATGCATTTAACAAAGAAATATAACAATGACAAGAAGGAAATACTTCACTTCAATATCTCATCACATGAATTCTGAAATATGATGCCAATTGATCCAATCCAGTCTGCTACTCGAGATTTGAAACACAAAAGCCTTCAAGTCCAATAAAAAATGACTATAGAAATATTCAGCGATTTATTCCACAATAATACTTCTAAAGATGAAGTATTTATACATAATTGTTTACAAAATATCCTAGAATGCTTCTAGGAATTATCTAAGGAAAATAAAAATATCTTTACAACAAAATAAAGACAGTTTCTTAACAAATCAACAAGATGTCCTTTTTATCCAAAAGAAATAGTAACTGATTATGGATGAGGTGCAGATAGCTGCCTTGGTGTCCTTCTTGCTGGCTTTAGATATTTCAAGTTGGTTTTGAAATATGATATGCTTATCTTATACTCTTTCACTGATTCTCTTTAATCTCTGATACCCTTTTTAAACTCAGATACTCTTTAACCTATGTAAAATATCTTTACTGCTGAAAATAAAAATACGTTTTGACTGCAATTCAACAAACTATCTTTTCTCTTTTATCTTTTTGCCTTTTTATCTTTCATAGCAAATTTGTTAATGACTGTCAATCTTCTTCACTTAGAATTTGTATTTTCTTCAACTTCCTGAAGTTTTCATCTGCTTCTGTTTACCTGGAAAAAGTTGGCTTAGTGACAAACAAGTGTCTTATCTCATGCTACAAGTAAAATAAGTCCTCAAAACTTCTAAGTAATACTTTTCCTGTTGGAATCCCTTGTCCACCTAGTTTTTCAACTTGCTCCTTGGCATATTCTCTGATATTTTTATTGTAATCCTCGTGAGGCATTAATTTTTCATTGATGACCAGAATATTAGGCAAACTTCTTTGCCTCAAATTCTCAAATTTGACCATAAACCTGGTTACGGTGATATTCATATTCTCATATTTTTCCTCAAGCTACTTCATTAGGTTCTTTTTGGTGATAACTTTCCTTATCTCAAGGATAGTTTCAATCCTATAAGTAATCTCAAGTTCTTCTAGCTCTTTCTTGTTTTTGTTCTTAAGGAACTTGATCAATTCTATTTCTTGTTCTGGTTTGTTATCCAGTTCCTCTTTAGTCTTCTGAATCTCTTCTAATGCTTCCTTGAGTAAATCACTCTATTCAAAAATCACTTGAATTGAAGGCCATACATCATTGATGGCTTCTATGATCTTGTTCCACAAATGATTTTTAACATATGAAATCTGTTCTTTTAAGGTCAATTCCTTCTGTAGCTTCTTCAATTATTCATTTAGTCTGATGGCCTTTTGCTAATGTGTTTTGGAATTTATTTGAGATAAATTGTTTTTATTTTCTAGGTTGTCAACTATATTTTTCAGTCTGTTAATTTTACTTGTCTGGAGTGACATTTCGTCCATATCTTTCACTATTTTGCTGGCCTCATCTGTAGGGTAAAATGTTGTAGTGGATGACTCTGTAGCTGATGTTGTGGATGATGTCATTGGCAATGTAGTAGCCACTGGATCTCTGGGTGTCAAATTTTCTGCTAGAGTTGATGGTATAGTTCTAGTGATCACAAGAATAACTGTAGGAATTTCTAGTACTTTTGGTGTTTCTTTTTTCTGGACAAGTTTATCCATTTGAATCTCCATTTCTTTGATCTGGGCTGTCAACTGAAAAATCAAATTAATCATGTCATCCTTCTCATTCTGTCCTTCTATTATTTCTTTGGCTTGAGGATGTTCACTTGATGGCATTTTAATTTGTTTCCTCAATGCTGCAATGTCCTCATTTTTCTTCTTTACTAATTTCTCTGCTGCTTGGACATTTGCAGGGTCATAACCAACCTGCAAGACTAATTCTTCCAAGGATTTAATCCTGAGATCTTTATAATACAAGGATTATTTGTCCATTTTCATTTGATATTTAATGTTTTTGATAGTGTTATGAAGTTTTTGAACACTCATAGCTTTGGTTGTAACAGTAGAGTAAAACATCTCTGAAATCTGTCTATGAAATTCAATATGATCAAGAGCATGAATTTTTTCTGTTTGGACTTCAAAGTCAATCTTCTTGTAATCTGCCACTATCTTTGGAATTTTTACTGTAGGCTACAATACTGACATGATTAGCTTTTTGTTTGAATAATCAAATGCAGACAAAAGTCTATTTTGGACACTTGGTGTTTGTTTCAGCTATTGGGAGTAGTTATCATTTTTTATCTCTTCATTCTTTAACTTGATCTGTTTGTACTTTTCCCTGATATATAAATCTTTCTCCTCAGTTGTTTGTGAGGATGAAGCTTCCATGTTTTGTTATTTCTCCATCAACTCTGTATTTCCATTATTAACCTTTTCTTCATTTCTATTCTTTGTATTCTGCTAATTTCTGATAACAGTGGTAGCATCTGGGTTTGTGTCTGGGATATTTGTATCTTCAACATCAATGGTTACCTTTTCTTTACCTACTAAATTTGTTTTAGGCCTTTCATTATATCTGATCTTGAACCTAGTTTCAGTAGTGGTTTCAACAACATTTGTGTCTTCTTCTCTTACCCTCTTGGTGGATTTTTCTGGCTGATCTGCAGTTTGTAAAGTGTGACTAGTATCACTTTTCTTCACTGCATCTATTAAATTATTTTCTGTCCACTCAATTTGATTTCCATATTTCTCTATTTCTGGTTTTTTCTCATGAATGAAGGGTGTCAATTTACATTTAACCCTCATTTTACTTAGTATCCCTTGTGGATCATAATTCCATGGAGAGCTCTCTTCAAACCTGTATTCCAATAACTCCTTAGTTGCTTCTGCCTCTGCATCTCTATGATTGCAGATGAATTGTTCAACTTGATTCTTCAATTTAAACTGTGTTTTCTTCTTTGCTGCTAGGAAATTGATAGAATCAGAGTTTAATATTTGCCTGATATACTCCAAGGCAAAGATCCTCATTGGAGCATATTTGGGTAACTTGTATGGCAACTAATTGGATCCAAACACTCTAATCTTAGTATGCTTTTCATACAAGTACCAATCACTAGTTTTGGTATGCTCTGACAATTGTAAAATCTTCTTCATCTCATCATTTATCCTAGGTTGTTCAGAATTTGTTAATATTTTTACCAATGGATGGATGAATAAGTCTGAAAATTATGCATAGGTAAAATCTGCATACTCTTTCCTGATCAAAGATGTCAGAAAATAAGCGAAGAGGATTCCCTTCTATGTCAAGATTTTGAAGGGTTAATGGAAAATTATCTTCTTGAAAATACAAAACATGTGGAAGAGGAAATAGGTGTATTTGAACACTCCTTCAATTGGCAATTTAACCAATTGGTCATGAATATTGTCAGCAATATATCCAGCATAATCAAAGATAACAGATGGAGGTTGTCCTGGTGTGAAAGTGGATATGAAACCTAAAATGGATTCATCTGTATGTTCATCAGTAAAGTACCCTCGGATGAAAGATAACATAGAAATTACACGTCTAGAACCCTCTGGAAATATTGAAGTGGAGTATGGAGGATTAATTTGAGGAATTTCTACAAGTAAAGGCATTAATGTTTGGAAGATCATGAATCTTTTGGGAAAATCAAGGCCAATATACAGCTTAGTAAGTGCTTCAATGGACAAAGGAACTTCTTGAGGATCAGGCTTAAGCTGTAACATTTGATTAATGGATTCAGCTGTAATGGTGAAAAGAACTTCTTTATTGACATTGAATATTGATCTTTTCTCAGACATATAATGATGATGACATAACCTAATGACCTCTGGGCATGAGTGGGTAACTGGAGCCACATATTTGGGCAAGTGTGATTCCAAATTTGAACTTCTTCAACATTATCCAAAGATTTTTCATAGCTCCAGTTATGAAGTTCCAGCAAATTGAATTCTACAATAGGATCTGTTATCTTATATTCAATATCTACTAATGGAGTGTGCTCAATATCTACAACAGGGGGTTGTAGAGGATTAATGACTATGGCAGTCTTAGAAGATGCAGTTGGAGTAGGTTTAGGCATTTTTGAGCTTTTTGGACTAAAAAACTCTATCTTTTGGCTTTTGGCTACTTCTGCAAGATTAAATAGTTTGCAGAAATATTTTTCACTCTAACAGGGATTTCTTGGATGAAAATAAGAAAAATATGGACTTTCTTTGGGCTTTTCCTTTCAATTTTGGACTCTTCAATAGGCTTTTACAGAATTTTACTGGTTTTAAACAAGAAACAAGGGTTTCCTGAGTTTTTTCAATGAGTAATTGGGCTAGAAGTCCTTTAAGATTAAGCAATAGAGTTTAGGATACCTTCAGAGGGTTTATTGGCTCAATTTGGGGTTTAAAAACAATGCTCTGCATAAACAGGTTTTTTTTAGAAATTTTGATAGGGTTTAGCCTGTTTTTTGGATGTTTTTAACAGGTTTCTTTGGTTAAATTCGAGCTATGAATATAATTTTTTCTTTAAAAAGTTCTTTTCAAATTGAAACAGGCTTATTTTGCTGGAGGAATACCTGATATACATAGATACTGGACTTTTGAAGGCGTTTCTGAAGTTTTTTGAGTAGATTCAATGGTATCTTTTCAATCTCTAGAGCAATGCAAAGCTCCTTGGCGGTCTTCAAAGAGTACAGGCCAAAATTTGCAGTCTTTTGGTATAAAAATGGCGAAAATTGCTTGTTTTACAGTTAGGGTGGCTTATACAAAGGTTACGCGCAGAAAGAGAGGAAATGAGTGCATTTCCAATGATTATTAGGCATATTAGGGCTAACAGGTGCTGGCAATTAATGGAGGTCATATCATAAAAATGGTATTTTTCAAGTTCAAAGGGTCTAAAACCATGAGTGGTTATCACGTGCCATTTCGGTGGTAAGTTTTTTTGGAGGAAACCAACACGATCTAGTGAAAATTGACCACGTGGAGGAGTGAGAATCACAATGAGATGGGGAATATCAGGTAATTTTATTTGCAATATAGATCTTTCGCCGTTGGATCATGGGGTTCGATTGCGAACGAGCCAATTGGGAAAGTAGCATAGGGATTTGGTAGTGGGGCCGAGGTATATTAATGCGACGCGGATTAGTTTTAAACCTTAATGAATAAGTGTTTAATAAAGTTTAAAACCTTAGGTTTATCTGATGGGCGAAAGTTTAAGGTTTATATGTTAAATTAAAACATTACACAATGTTTCAATCATACATATGCATGGGTCTTTATTATATAGTTTTTGCAAATGTTTTGACAAATGTTTTTAAAAAATATAGGGGGCGGGGTATTTGTTTTAATGATATGTTTGAAACAATGGGATTTGGGCGGAGATTAATTCAATCACATGGGGTATTTAAACATTGGCTTAAACGTAAAATAGAGGGTTTGTCGGTCATTTATTTATAAAGGATTTAATACTATACAGGAAGGAATAGTTTAGGGAATTAATAAATAAGTTAGAATTTAGTATGAAATAAAGGGATAATGTATGAAAAAATGCATGTTTTAACACCAAGTAAACTGAAAATAAGCATAGCTTGTCTTTGTTGTATTTTTTCACACTTTAACTTAGGATAAACGCATTTTTTTGGGTTTTCAAATGATTTTTAAGAGGGAATGAAATTAGTTATTTAGGGTTTCACTTTTACTTAAGTAAAATAGGTTTTTACTTAGGAAAAAGGGATTATGACTATGAATGAAGGGTAAATGCCGATGAATATGGGTTTTGTGTAGGAATTCAATATTTTTAACCAATCAGTCACCGAGCCTTGGGTCCGGTCCCAACAGAAGTCAGAGAAATGCTCTGAGCCTCTCTAACTGATAGTTTAAAATACTAAATAATTGTAGGGGAGGGGAAATTAGTGATTTTTTCTCAATGATGCTTTATTACATTCTTGAACAACTGCTTTCTACCTACCCATATTCATTTTTAGCATTTTTTACTTCATTTTCATGGGTGCATTTAGGCTTGCAACCTGAAATCAATTTTATTTCAAAAGCATAAAAACTATCTAAGTCTAACCTTATTTCATCCAAGGGCTCAGATTAAACTGTTGAGCTCCTTATTTATTCTCTATTTAATCTACTGATTTGTCAAGTTTATACTATTTGACATATCTTTATTCTCTATATAAAACATGAAATTCAAAGCATGAAAAGTTAAGATTAAGTTGTTTAACTGATCATGGATTATGGCATTTATTAAAAATCTGCACATAATTATTATTCTTGCAATAAAGTAAATATTAGCGGCATTTTGATTTGCTCACTTTCAGGTCTTATTTTCATCTCTTTTTTCTTTTTGGGTCTATCTTTTCTCAGTCCTTTGATCTTTCTTTTAGGACTTTTACCCTCTTTTTATTTTCTATTATTTCTCATTTTTTCTAACATAGGAAAACAACTTGCAGAAACCAAGGTATGTACATATTTACAAGACTATCAAAGCCAATTCAAAAATTATGAATCATATTATTATAGGACCCTAACACACTCTTTGCCTTGACAAATCAAAATTGTTGGAAAGTCCATCAAATAGATTTAAAAAATTCTTTCTCGAATGGAGATCCGAAAGAGAATGTTTTTATGTCCCAAACAGAAGGATTTTTTGTGAAGGTTCAAGAACACAAAGTATGCAAGCTTGTAAAATCCTTGTATGGCCTCAAGCAAGCACTACAAGCCTGATATAAGAAGTTGACTAAGCATCTTCTGAAACTCAATTTCAAACATTATGATATTGATGATGCAAATTTTTTAAGTTGGAAAAATAGTTGTGTATCTTGTGGTGTATGTAGATGATATTTTGATTATAGGGAACAATGAGAACTACATTGCATCCATAACGAAAGAATTGAGGAAATGTTTTGAAATGACATATTTGGGCTATGTTCACTAGTATCATGGTATTTAAGTAACCCAACATACAAAGTTTATATTCCTCCCTCGAAAGAAGTACATTGGAGATCTTTTTAACAAGTTTGGCATGTTTGAGTGAAATCCTTTAACTAATCCAATGGAATAGAATTGAAATCTCACATCCTTTAAAGGGAAGAATTTGAAGTTGCAAAAAATTGTAGACAGATCATAGGAAGTCTCAATAACCTGACTACTACCAGACTAGACATTTTATTTGTTGTTGGAATCCTCTCCAATTTTATGCAAAATCATTGTGAGGGTCATTAGTTTCCTACAAAAATAGTTCTAAATTACTTGAAGGGAGCTCAAGATTTTGGACTCAAGTATACATAGGTGGGTGAACTCGGCTTGATTAGATACTCTGATTCAGACTTTGATGGAGATAAATAAACTAGAGTATCTACTTCAGGTTATGTTATAAGTCTTGGATTAGGAGTTCTCTCCTCAAGAGGAAAAATGTTTGGCAGCAATTGAAGTAATAAAGGAAATTGTGTGGATTAGGAAGACTCTGGAAGATTTGAAGGAGAAACTAGTACATTCAACTCCTATTTTGATTGACAACACTTCTACAATAAAGTTGGCTAGGAATCCAAAGTTCCATGATTGAACAAAACACATCAATACAAAATGTCATCTGATTCGACATCATGTTGAGGCTAAAGCAATCCACCTACAAAATTTTTCCACAAATGAGAAAATTGCATGTATATTCACCAAAGTGATTGGAAGGGGAAAGTTTGAAAGAATCATAATGATGCTTAGACTCACCAACATCCCTTCAGATTAAGGGGGGGAATGTTGACACCTAAGCTATGTCCCACTCTCCATAAAACAATTTTCAGCTACCTCCCATATAACCATAGAACCTTGACACATGTTCCAAGTTGGATCTTATTCAGTATGAAATGATAGTGGTTCATACCTGTAAGGACATTGGCTCTTGTAACTGTTAACACTGCAACTTGTAAGCATATCTCTACTCCAACGACATCTACCTTCAAATGGAAATTAGGGTAGGATAATCATCTACTCTTATACCATATTATAAAATTAATTGGACCACACTTACTGATGAAACTCTAGATAGAGTACATGCACATGCCAAACACAATATTTTATTATCAAATAATTCTGATAAATACAACAACATTCACCTCTATTATATATATTTTGGGAGGTGATATTTTCCCAAAACTAGTTATACAAATTCTACCTGTGTGGGATCAATAAAAAACTAAAAATCAATAATTGGATATGAGTTTAGTCTTGGAACGGACACAATTTTATGGGTTAGTGAGAAATGTGTGTTTTCACTTTATTCTATGGAGGAAAAACATAGGGAAACAATAAAAGGGACATGTGAAATAATTTTTCCTAAAAGAATAGTTGCAGACTTGATGCTTAAACAAACCAAGATGACAATTCTTTTATGTCACAATTAAAGTGTTCTAAAATTAGAAAATAATCCAGTGTCTTGTGAGTGCACCAAACACATTGATGTCCATTTTCATTTCATCAAATATATTGTAGAAAATTAAGAGATTAAACTTCAATATTGCACCATAGAACAATAGCCTACACTCAATTTCACCAAACCACTTGGTCCAGATAAATTTGTCAAATTTTGGGACAAGTTTGGTGTATTTTCCAGAAAGACCATTAAGGGACGATGCTATAGTGATTATTAATAATGGTCATTTATTAGTAATTATAATTTACTTTACATAAATACATAGTATATTAAGTACTTTAGTGTTTACAATAAATAAATAAGAAGAATTTACATACCTCCTTCTCCTCTTCATTCATATATATGTAAGAAGACATGATTTTGAATGAAAAAATAATTTGATTGTTCTCGTCTCATGAGTATATCATTTTATCCTTTCAATCTTGGTTTAATCTGATAATAACATTCCAATCTAAAATTACTCGACCCATGTTTTCTGCACTAGAAAAGAGAACATGGCAAGTTTGGCTTCTATGCAATATGAAACAAAACACCAATACATGACATGTCAAAAATATTAAGAATTACTAGTTTCTTTATTAATGAGCAATACAATAAAAACATGCTTGAAATACCTACCTAGAGCTATGGTATAGATATTTTTGTTCCCAATTTCGCCACCAATTTTTGCAGTCATGTCTAAAGCAATAAATCTAGGAGCTATGGCATTGGATTGTCTACAGTTTAAAAGTTTTGTAGTGATGTTTAAAGCAATAAATATAGGAGATATGACATTGAATTTTATAAAGTTTAAAAGCATCCCTTTATGTTTCCCACAAAATGATTAGTAATTACAATAAGATCTCATAACTCCAACCCAGAATCTTCATTTAAAATTCTAATGCACATAAAAATTCACAAAGTTAAGAAATTCCTTGTGATATTTCTACTAGCATATTCCCTTGTAATAGTCTTAGTTAACCTTATAACTCCTGATTTGGCTACACTTCAATTATATTTTCCTATATTTCCATTCAAATGAACCACATAAGCTATATTGATGAATTTTCACTCCAAGATACCAAAAAATACATTGGAGTTAACAAAAACCAACCTACCATAAAAAACTTCTAATTTTAATTGTACTATCTTGCCTAGGGTACAAAATAGGGGTGAATATTATTGTAATACCCATTTGGTACCCTCCTCTTTTGTGCATGGAATATACTATCACATATCAAGTAAATATTTTCTTAGATTCCAAATCATGAGGACTTTATGCAATGCACCACATATTATATGTTTGTACATATAGAGTAATTTGTAGGATATAGTAAAGTTTATAGTGAGACAGACGTATTGAGCTCACTTAGCCTAATTTTGTTTCCCCAATCCATGAAGCCACTATGTACATATGATGTAAGTTCAAAATGTGAGCTAATAAAAGAAAGAGAATGGATGCCATTGGAATGGAGGGGCTATGATATGAAAAGTGGTATGGAGAAAAGGGAAGAGACAATATAGGACATGTTGCATATACTTAACTCATTTAACATTATTAGTGAAATGTGGCATAACATAAAGGATGAAAAGTGGGATGTTGGACACCTCACTCTCTAGTGTACCTATTATGCCACCAACCAATTCCATTAATAATCTAATATTGTACCACATTTTGAGGTTATGCAAGGTTATTTCTCTTTGGTTCTCTTCATCTTACTCGGTGAGTATAGTGGTTGGTTCTTAAGTTGGTTCTATTGTTGGTTTTTGGGATATTTTTCCATACTCCAATGTTGCCGATTATACCTTGGCTAGGAAATGTGCAAGATTGGGGACCCAAAGTTTTATGCTACTTGTTGGACACCTAATCCTCTATGGGTAGGTGTAGAAGGCGAATGGACAAAAGAATCCAAGAGACCACTTGGAATGTGAAACCAAGGGTCACCTAAGTATTATATATATGCATATTTGTGAATAATAGTGCAACTCATCCTTATCTTTCCCTATCTCTTCCTATTTGTGTGTGCTCACCATAGCTGAGTTCAACATGGTATTAGAGCTGCAAGTGAGACCCTGGCATTTTCATATTCTTCTAGCTCCATTTTTAAGTTTTATGTCCCTACACTTGTAACTCCCTCCTGCATTTTATGCTCCTACCATCTTCATGCCTTTGTTATGCATTTTTGCAGACTGAAAAATTCCTACAAAATCCAGTGCATTACATTGGTGGAGACTTCATCTCTTAATCATATTCATACTATTGAAGAATCAAGTTTTTGAGTTTCTTGGAGGTGTGGTGAATGTGCACTAAATCATTGCTCCATCGGCCCCTCAGCCCATTAACACACAGTGGCTTTGGTCATTAACATATACACCACTCCAGTGGATTCCCCACTCCACCGGACTCCCAGTTAATACCTTGTCTCCATGTTAACACTCCACTGAACACGACTCCTCATACATCACATCTTCTGCATAAATTCTTCTGTTGTAAGTGGAGAATATTTAGGAAGGAAAATTTATCCTCGACACTAGTTTAGGGGATTGTATTGCCCCCATCCGACACCATACTACGATCCCTGATTCCACAACACCAGAAATGTTACAAGAGGCATAAAACATCCCCTCTCAGTGTTACATCATCGTGGTGCTAGTGACTATGTAACCGATCTCCCCACTGCGTAGCTCCCTATGCTACCCTCACCTACACTTATCATTCACACAGTCAGCCTTACCACTCATCCCTCTTCCATCTGCGCTGAGCCCTCTCCCACCTACTCAACAGTGTTCATCACTACTCGGCCCTCCTTCGGCCTCCCACCTCTGCTCCTGCCAGATTCCCACTCCACTCCCGCAGCTCCCCCTCACCTACACTACCCTCCCCGCTACCCTCACCTTTTCCACCCTCCCCACTAACCCTCCCCTACGCTACCCCTCCCCCTCCCTCACGTCCCCGCTCCCTCGACGACCCTTCACCTCCCACCTCCCACCTCACTCTACTACATATTATATTGCATTATAGTCGATATTAAATTTGCTACACAATTCCCATAATGTGGTGGAATAAACAATTAATTAGTGATCCATTTGAACACATAGGCCAATAAAAACAAAATTATACCCCTCATGCACGACCTGTGGGTTTTGACAAATTCTCGCATAAACAATCATCTATTTGTTTCATGCTGAGGTCGAGGAATCGTCAACACTTTTTCTTGGAAAAAAATGTTTTGTAAGACTCTGGCATCAATCCTGTGTTCCCTTAGCCCCTATAGATCCCATGATGAATTTTTTTGAGCAAGCTTGGAATTTATGCTGCGATGAGCGTGGATGTGTTGTTGATGGTAAAAATTATGGTGTGTTATTTGAGTTATGTTGGTTTTTCGTTGTATGGTACATTAATGGTATGAATTAGTTCTTTTGAAATCTTTGAACGTTGGTTTAAATCTTGGTATGCTTGAGCCATATGGTATATGGTGCAACCAGTTTATTTATGCTATTTGTTTCGTGTTTTGTTGGAATGAGAAAAGGAATAGGATTGTCATGAATGTTGTGTCATGAATGTTGTGTCATGAATGTTAATATTTCTTACTTCTGGTGAGCTTGGAGGTGTGGTACTGCATAGCACAGAGTTAGAATCGGTGTCGTGGAGTCATGATGCAACAAAAGAGTGGAATGGTAAAGATGAGTAGTGGCTATAAAGCTAAGTTGTGTTGGCTCATGACCTCTTGACACTTTGGGTGCTTGTCATTTATTCTTTGGTGTGTCCACTTGCCTACAATGAAAACCAAAAACCACATCTTCCACTGACAATGGACATCATGTATTCATTTTGATAGATGAAGACAACCGTAAAGCTCTAGTTTTGAATGTGGATAAAATATTACACCCTGTGTTTGTCTGAAGTCCTTGAAAAATTACTCAAACTAGTGAATTATTAGACGTATTGAAGATTTCGATACATTATACTCTTCATGATACAATCGATCAACAACTAAAACAAATTCATTGTGAGTTGGACCTTGTATTATTTTGAAAAGGATAACACCTTGTTTTTATTCTTGATATCCAGATTTTGTTGTTATTCTTGATATATAGGTTTTGCACTACTCTTACATTTGGTGTTGATAATAACCCTTTTGTAAGTTCTGTTAACACTCTTAGCCCTGGTGTAACATTCAGATACATCTTCCTTTAGCAAAGGGAGTACTCTTATTTTCTTTTGGGAGCACATTCAGATATAAGAATTTAAAATTTTGACAATGGCCAGACTAAATGGGTTTTCAGAGCTATTAAGCACACTAATGGTGTCTACTACAGATGGCACAGTTAAAATCAGCAAATACACCCTCTTTGATATTCATACTTGCTTGCATCATGCATAAGAAAGGATTGATTTTCTACAACTAGAATCTCTGCTACAACGAGATGAGTTACAGCAAAAGAGTTTTCATTATGAATTTTTTTTTGTTCAGAACATGGAGACAAACTCCCATCAACAATAAGATATTGGTTAGATCATTGAGCCCAGTACAAGAGTATATTTGCATGCAGAAGTAAACATCCAGTTTCCACCTCCCAAGCCCATCAGTAAACCTTGGGCAGAGCTTGTCCATAACAAGCACAGAATAGGTCTTGGATATGACAAGGAGTTTCGCTTTCATATTCCAAACTAATCCAAGCCCATAAAATTTCAGGGTGCTGGATTTCTTCATGATAGCTCACCTACAATTGTTCTAGATTTTGCTCCTCTTCCATAGGAGAAACAACAAATTGTAAAATTCCAACACTGTGATTGAGTTGGCCATATGAAAGATCATTGTTTCGGTCTTCACCCATGCATGCACTGTGGTCGACACACCCATTATTCACACAAATGCTTTAGAAACAAGCCTCCTTCAAGAACAAATATTCATCTTGGATGGATCACTTCTTGGCAATGAGCATCAACAAGCAAAAAGATGTTTAAGTCATATGTCAGAACTTGTTCTAGAATATTGAACAATATTGCAATTGATTTTTTGCCATCATCTAACCTTGTACCTGACATGGGGGAAAATGGTAGTCATCTACAAGCTTTGAAGCCACATCAAGCGAGCATGAGCCACAACTTGTCATTCCAGATTCAGAGTTGTAGCCACAGAAACAACAGTTCAAGCGAGCCTAAGCCACAACTTGTCATTCCATATTCAGAGTTGTAGCCAAAGACACAACAATTCAAGCAAGCCTGAGCCACAACTTGTCATTCCAGATTCAGATTTGTAGTTAAAGACACAACAGTTCAAGCGAGCCTGACCCAAATACTGTCATTCTAGATTCAGATTTGTATCCATAGATACATATTCCCATGAGCGTTCCTTTGGTTGGTGGTCAATCTTAAACCATCTATGTGAGGTTGATATTTGATGCAGGAGAATTCTTCAAATTTCATAAGACTTAAGAGTCTTATCACACATTTACTAAAGGGAGAGGGTTCCCTTAATTGTTTTGTTATTTTTCGAAGTTAGTTGAGATTTAAATGTAATTTGATTAATGAATAATATCTTGTGAGTTGTAGAGATCTTAGGGATGAGAGAGTGATCCTAGGAAGAGTGAGGATTTTAGGGATATAGAGGCTTAATGTAGGGTTTGGTTGAGTAAAGAGTGGAATTGAGATAAGCTTTAGGAAATATTGAGACATTTTTGGATCTGAACTGAAATTGGTTCATGATTCCTTTTTGTATATATTTGTAAGCATTTTGAAACAAAAAAGAAGAAAAGAGAGAGAATTGGAGAGATTGGTTCGAGATTAGAGGTTGGATTGAGGTTAGCTCGCGGTTGGCCTAGGTTGGATAGTTAAAGGAGTGAAATTATGAAGAGAGACAAGTCATTTTAATGTGTGTTTCTAGGCTCACAGAAGTCGTATTATTGTAACAGGGTTAAATTTCAATGAAGATTGTATAACTTGTAATTATTATGGTTTGTTTTAGCCATGGATTATAAATCTTGTACGATTGTGTGAATAGTGGCATATTGTGTTTTTTCATTAGAATTGATGTAGAGTTGCAGAGTGGATTGACTAGTAGGATGTGATCCATGTAGTGATTGTTATGGAGGATTAAGACTCTGTGTATTAAATTAGCAATTGTATAGCCGAGGGAATATCAATGTCCAAAACCAAGTAAACAATAGCATACCTTACAATCGCGTAATTTTGTTGATGATTTGTTGTAGAAAGGAGCATGGAGCAATGCTGGGTCGTAGAGGGTTGCAACAACGTGTTTTACTAAATCTCAAAAACTCCTGACCAGAGGCATGAAGGAGAACGATGAACAGTTACGATCAGATCACAGAACTGAAAAGGGTAAGATGAATGGATGAGATTTTGTCAAAAGATTAGTTGGAAGATGTGATTTGAAGAAGGGAAGAGCAGTGACGACCATTAGATCTCATTGCAGATCAACGACGAACAAAAAATTGTAATATCACAAACCGTAGGTTTTAAGTTTCAAGACATTGCAGGTATGCTATTTTATTTGCAATGAAGTAAGGGATGAAAAGTGCGGTGCGATGAGGATGAGACACGTGTCAGCTCAGTGCTATTTCGCACTTCGCAAGAGATAAGGGTTATGGAGAATGGTGGTAAATATTATTTTGTGAGATTTTTGAAATGTTAAATTTCGTGAATTGTGAAATGTATATGTTGTGGATTGCGAAAATGAGTTAAGTTTGTGGGCGAGCGGTGGTGCTAAGATAAGAGGTATAGTACATCGTTGCATTTGGTGAAGATCTAACACAGAGCTTATGTCGCACTTCGCATCGGAAATGGTATTTTTTTCCATTTAAGTTGCAACATATGTGTGCCGATATGTGATGAACCCTGATTGGCTATCATGATGTGGCACCTTGGAACTAATGTTTTGTGTGTTGTAAGGGTTTTCAGCATTATGTGACATATATTATGTTGCATTTGTGATTTCGGTTTGTTTTATTGTGAAGTTCGTTGATTTAAAAAGATTTCGATGTATACGTGGGCCCATAACCCACAGGTCCACATTGTTAAATGTAAATTGTAGTTTTTTGCTGCATCAAAGTGGTATCAAAGTGAGACTAGCACTCTTTGGGTTTTTTTTCAAGGATTGAATTTTATTCTTAGTATGTATAGAGTTTGCATTGGTAATTGATCCGGATATAAGACGTTATGATATGAAAGGAATTGGTCGTTGGGAGATCAGATAATATAAGATTTTATGCAAAGAAGAATCTTGAAATGTTTCAGGTAGCTGTGAAAAGGGGTAAGGGAGCAAGTGAAGAAATTGTAGCAAGAGATGTTGTAATGAAATTAGTTGGAAGAAGAACTGAATTGCGGATAGTGGAAATTAAAGCAACATGTTTATTGTCCAAGCCAAGGAAAGCTTAAGGAGATAAATTCATTTGAAAATATCTCACGTATGAGTTATATTTTAATATTTGGTCTAGTTTGAATTAGTTTCATAGTGAAGAGAATGATAGCAGCCAACACGCAACAACAGACTGTGTAAAGAGAAGAAAAGTTGTGTTAGTGGCAAATCCAACAAAGGATGTTTCTGTAGAGAAGAAGAGAATAACACAATTCTCGAACAGAGAGAGGATCAGGTTAGCATTAGTTACAAAATCCTAACAGCGTTGTAAGCTAAGGAGTAGGAGGGCTCAAAATAGGTTTTGTTACATAAACCCAAGGAAGTATACTAAGAGGATGACCTGGTGTAGGTGACAAGTAGAGACTTGTTACAAAGAAATGAGAGAGGATTATTGTAAGCTCAAAGAGGGCAAAAGGAGTCCACATAAAGAAGACGAGATGACTATTAAGGGTCATGAGAGAAGCCACAACAAAAGGAATAAAGATTCCAAGGAAAATGGCAAGAAAAATAAGACGAGTCAAGAGGAACTTGACAAAGACATTGCTGAATTGAAAGAATTATGGATGCAATAATAATGTTGCTCGAAGACTGTGAAAGGGGAAAAAGATATGGTTGGACCATGAAAATAAAGAAGATAAAATGGAAGTTGTTGCAGAGAAAGAAAAATAAGAGAATCTACATCAGATTAAGAGAAGAACTCAGAGTAGCTAAGTTAAAGGTGAAAGATGGTTATTGTAGCCCTAAGAAAGACGTTTACCCTTACTGAGGAAGGAATTATTGATGATTTTCTAAACTACTGGAAAAGTTCGGATCAACTAAGAAGTGTGATGAAAGAGACATCTAAGGAAGAGGAGCTCTGTATTTTTTAACCTAATGTTTTTTGTATGTATGCAGGCGATGAACAACCTTTAGAGGATGTATTTGTACAGGTTGATGAAGAAAAGACAATGTTAGAGGAGATGGTTGTAATATAACAGTTCTTGATTGAACATGTGTTCAAAGACACTGAAGATGGACAATTGTTGAAGACTACTATGGAAGCTAGAAATGATGAATCTAGTAAAACTTGGCAAAATGATAGCAGACAATCTAAAGACAAAAGGAAATTGCAGATTGCAGAAGGAGGAGTAGAAAAGAAGTATGAAGATAGACTTATGACAAGATTAAGAGAGAGTATATGTATGGTGCAAACACTTGAGGTAATGGGATTATCTCTTCAATTTCTATTCAAAAATTATGAACCTGTATTGATAATTGATGGACAAGAAATTATTTTGAGAGGACATAATGAAGCATCAATGGAAAGATATCTTAATAAATATTTCATTGTAGAAGATGGTAGAACAAAAATTTATAAATAGAATTGGGTCCAAAGAGGTACAGTTAATCCAGTAAAGGAAATGAAGAAGAAAGGAAAGGAGGACAATCAGGAACTTAAGGATAATTTGGCAAAGATTAATGCACGACAGAAAATTGAAGACAGTGTTATTTATACAAATTGAGAAAGTAGTAAAGATGAAAGTAATCAGTAAGCTGGAAGAAGACAGGCAATCTCAGAAGATGAAGGCAAGGATGGTTTCATGAACTATGCATTTGAAGTGAACAACAAAGGAGTTAAATGGAGTATGATATTCATGGTGATGACAGTAATGTTTACTGTTGTAAAATGGACTTTACAGTGGAATGGAAAATCTGTTGCATATGGTAATTTTGTTTCCTGTACAAAAACAAAGAGAAATTTAGCTTCTAAAGTTAGATATTGGCAGATTTTGATTGAAAATAAAGAGGGATTGAAAAAGAAACTTAGTGGCTTATAGATTTGTAAGAAAGAAAAAGAAAGAATGAAAAGAAATGTGAAAGGAAGGCACAAGAGAAGAATAAAGGGCATGTTTCAGAAATTAGATAGCATTCAGAACAAGTAGAAACAAAGAAGAATTTTCCAAGACAAGACAGTATGAAGGAGGATATGGCAAGTCAGACATGTCATATGCACATCAAGGGGATGAAAAACCAGAGAAAACTTTGAGTAGAGGTAATGAGGAAAAAGGTGGAAAAGGTAATATGCTTTCTGATTTTGAATTATTAACTGTTGAATGTGTTTTTCAAGATATAGTACAAACTTCTTTTGGAGATATATTTTTTTATGCAAATGTGAGGGAGCATGTAAGTTCTGGAGATGCAGAAAGTCAGTTTTTCGTATGGAAACAGGAAGATGAGAGAAAGCAACTAGTTGATTCAGAAGTTTGGAATGGAGGAAAGAGAGTTGATATTACTCTTACACAAGTCATTGCAGAAGAGAAAGAATATTGCAGAGGATGTGAAATTACAATCCATAAACAAATTTTGTTTTTGATCCAAAGACAATTTTAATGTCAAGAGTTTATCTTGAGTTTACAAATGAGAATTTGAGTGAAAAATTCAATTAAATTTAATGTCAATAGGGAGACAATTGAACAAGGTTCAAGAACTGAAATTTTTGTAGCTAATGGAAACTATATAATGAGAAGGTCACATGTTCTTGTGTCAAACAAGGAACAATATTCTTTTGAAATTGAGAAGACTCCACTCAATATATTGAATAAGTGGATGATGAAAACAACAAAGGTGATAGGTATGGGAATTTTTCAAATTCAACAAGTCAAGAAGTTGGGAACAAAAGATTTTGTTGGTGATAGAATCAGAAATCAAAATATAGAGTCAAGAACAAGACAATGGAACTAGTAGAGAAGGCATGAAGTTGAAGTTAAATACTATTGAGATGATGACAGGACAACAACAGACAGAGGTACAAAAATTTATGTTTCTTGAAGACATTCTTATTTTTAATATCAATAGATATACTCATGACAATAGAGCAAAAGGACATCCACAAGACAGAGTTTGGCATCCAGGAGAAGGAGAAATTGCAGCAAATAAACCTGCAATTGAAAAAGTTTAGACAGCCAGTTGGAATCTGAAGCTTAAGGAAGTTTAAAACAAAGGAAATTGGAAGACTCATGAACAAGAGTCCATTAATTATTTTAACCTAGGGATTCTGATGCAGGAGAATTCTTCAAATTTCATAAGACTTAAGAGTCTTATCACACATTTACTAAAGGGAGTGGGTTCCCTTAATTATTTTTTTATTTTCCTAAGTTAGTTGAGATTTAAATGTAATTTGATTAATGAATAATATCTCGTGAGTTGTAGAGATCTTAGGGATGAAAGAGTAATCCTATGAAGAGTGAGGATTTTAGGGATATAGAGGCTTAATGTATTCGAGTAAAGAGTGGAATTGAGAGAAGCTTTAGGAAATATTGAGAGATTGTTGGATCTGAACTAAAATTGGTTAACGGTTCCTTTTTGTATATATTTGTAATCATTTTGAAACAAAAGAGAAGAAAAGAGAGAGGATTGGAGAGATTGGTTCGATATTAGAAGTTTGCTCGAGGTTAGCTCGAGGTTGGCCTAGGTTGGATAGTTATTATGAAGAGAGAGAAGTCATTTTAATGTGTGTTTTCAAGCTCACATAAGTCGTAGTATTGTAATAGGGTTAAATTTCAATGAAGATTGTATAACTTGTAATTATTATGGTTTGTTTTAGCCATGGATTATAAATATTGTATGATTGTGTGAATTGTGGCGTATTGTGTTGTTTAATTAGAATTGTTGTAGAGTTGCGGAGTGGATTGACCAGTAGGATGTGATCCGAGTAGTGATTGTTATGGAGGATTGAGACTATGTGTATTAAATCATCAATTGTATAGCCGAGGGAATGTCAATTTCAAAAACCGAGTAAACAATAGCATAAATTATAGTCACTTAAGTGTGTTGATGTGTTGTTGCAGAAAGGGGCATGGAGCAACACTAGGTTGCAGAGGGTTGCAATAATGTGTTTTCATAAATCTCAAAAATTATTGAACGGAGGCATGAAGGAGAACGATGAACGGTTACGATAAAATCGCAAATCTGAAAAGGTGAAGATGAACGGATGAGATTCCGTCACAAGATCAGTTGGAATATGTGATCCGAAGAAGTGCGGAGTAGCGAGGACCATTAGATCTCGTTGCAGATCAATGGCAGACATCAAATCGCAATTTCGCAAACTGGAGGTTTTAATTTTTAAGACATCTCAGGTATGTTATTTTATTTGCAATGAAGTAACAGATGAAAGTGTGATGCGACAAGGATGATACACATGTCGGCTCAATGCTAATTTTCACTTTGAAAGAGATAAGGGTTATGGAGAATGGTGGTAAATGTTATTTTGTGCGATTATGAAATGTTAATTTTCGCGCATTACGAAATGTATATGTTGCGAGTTGCGAAAAGGAGTTAAGTTTGTGGGTGAGTGGTGGTGCTAAGACAAGAGGTATAGTACACCGTTGGATCTAGCGAAGATCTATGGCAGAGCTTGTGTCACACTTCGCATCGGAAATGGTATTGTTTTCCATTTAAGTTGCAAGTTATGTGTGTCGAGATGCGATGAGCCTTGATTGGTTATCATGATGTGGGACCCTAGAACTAATGTTTTGTGTGTTGTAAGGGTTTTCAGCGTTATGTGACATATATTATGTTGTTTTTGTGATTTTGTTTTTTTTTATTGTGAAGTTCGTTGATTTAAAACGCTTCTGATTTATACGTGGGCCCATATCCCATAGGTCCACACGGTTAAATGTAAACTGCCCATGAACATTCCTTTGGTTGGTGTTCAACCTTCAACCATCTATTTGAGGTTGACATTCTTCCTCTTCAAAGAATTCGGGACACTTCCTCTAGGAGAAGATTTCAGCTTCTTGCCAGTTTTGGTAGAGATCCAGGAAATGCATCAAGAATTCAAAAATTGGTGGTCACCCTTAAACAATAGTAGGTTTTATACCTCCCTTCTTCTAGGTTGAAGGTCTCCCTCTTCAAAATATGAGGAGAACTTCCTCTAGTAGAATACCTTAGCTTCTTTCCAGATTTGGAAGAGTTCCGGGAACTGCACTAAGCATTTCAGTGTTGGTGTTCATCCTTAAACCACCTCTTTATGCTAACATTTCAGAGAGCTCACTCAGCCTAAGTGTTTCCATGCATACTTTGCAGATTTGTATTATAGCTCTCTTATTGGACTCACACATCCCATTCGAATTAAGGGGGGGAATGTTGGACACATAATCCTCTATGGGTAGGTGTAGAAGGCGAATGGAGAAAAGGATTCCAATATACCACTTGGAATGTGAAACAAAGGGTCACCTAATGTATTATATATATGCATATCTGTGAAAAATAATGCAACCCGTGCTTATATTTCCTTGTCTCTTTCTATTTGTGTGTGCTCACCATAGCTGAGTTCAACACTACTGAATAGAGGCTATAATGGGAAACATTGGAGTATAGCCAAATATCCCAAAAACAAACAATAGAACCATCTTAAGGACCAACAAAAATATTGAAAACAACACATTCATGATTAGCAATGGGAAAAAAAATGAAAACATGATTTAAAAAATGGGGTTTTTCAATATTTCTTCACATAGTTTCATTTTGTGTGTAGCTTAGGCAGTGTAGGTTTTTATTGCAATTTTGTGGACCAAATACTCCCAAACCTGCAAAGGATTTGTGTGAGTCTTACATGTTGAAATATATTTTGCAGGATTGTGCATTGTTTTAACTCTTCAAGAAGGGATATTGTATATTTTATGCATACTTCTTTTTTCCTATTCGATGGAATCTTCACATTTGTTCATAGAAGTAATCTCAAAAAAATTGAGTGGTCCTATGGTTAAAAACCTGTGCTTCCTCATAATATGTTATAGGTGTTATTGCCTAAATCTACCTCAGGCTGAAGGAAGGCAGAATTCAGGGTAACATCAAACCACGCTCAGTCTGGTAGCTAGCCCTACCAGAACAAGAGAGGGCTCTCTCTGGGTCAATCTCAGTGAAAAGTAATCAATAGGGCTTGAGATGACTGAAATAAAAACTAATTTTAGGCTAGGTATATAAATAAAGGAGTTTGATTGTTATTTTGGGGGTTTTTTTTGGATCAAAGGGAAAGGCAGTTTTGGGTGCGGGGATTAGGCCTAGTTTTTGCAGAATTCTGATTGGGGCGAGGAAGGAAAGTGTCTTGATGCTTTATATTAATTGAATGGATGGATTAGACTGGTGAGGAGATAAGGAGGGAAATAGAGTCTCAAGAGTCCTCCTCAAACAGATGAAAACATGAAAAACTAAACGGAACTGAAGGCAGAGCAAAGCAAACTATGAATTCTACCTTTATAACTTGTTTGTTTAGTTTAAGAAGACAAGAGAATGAAATTGGTACACATAAAAATCAATTAAATTACAGATACATAGAGGAAAAAACCATCAAAACACAGAGCCACAAGGATCCCAAAGAGGGCTGCAAACCCTGGTCAATTCCTTTGCCAAAATTGCAGAATGAATGTACAATGAAGTGCTATGCAATCCCAAATGTCCAACCCTGAAAATGACTGAGAAAATACATCATATAGACAAGCCTAAACCATTCCCATGCATCTATGGGTCTATCTCATCATTATAGGAGCTGTTTCAACCATATATAAACTAGGAACTAGAAAATAGGCCATGAAACAACTTGCCTCTATATGTTAGGAAACTGATCCATTCACTCACATTTCACCTTTTGGTGAATGAATCTGATAGAACAAGTAAAAATGTGCCAAAATTACATCATGAACATGAAATTACATCAAGGTACATCAAAAATTACATAAAAAAGTGAAATTGGCCAAAACTAGGCGAAATTCTGAGCTGTGGAGTGAAAAATAGGCCAAAATCCTCTATGTGTCGCGCCCAAAATCTCTCTGCGTAGCACAAATTTGGAGCTGTTTTTGAGGCACTTCAAAAAGTCCAAATTGAGCTCATGATAGCTCGTTGGAAATCCCTGCCTGTCTATTTTCTAACCCAAGTGGAATTTTTGGATTTGGTGTCCATTTTCCCCTCCAAAAGTTCAATCTCCCAAGACTGGTTCCTGTGTGTGCAAAAAGTGGCAGAAAGGCCATTTTCAAGGTGTTTTTGACCCTTTAGACCACCCAGAACTTGATGGAACTCTTAGGCCATTCCTGAGCATACAAAAATTTTCATAAAAAATCCAAAAATATCAAGTTTTCCTTCAGAAGATCTCCCAATCATAAGCGTGCGCAAGGTGGCGCTACGCGTCGGGCAGAAAAACCTGTTTTGTGACCAAAAAATTCAAAAATGACAAAAATTTCTCCAAATTCCTTGAAATTTGGAATGAAGGTCCCTCATCAAGTACCGTGCTCAACCAAAGAAGCATCGGCCAAGATTTGGAGTCGATCATGCCTTTTGCGCCTCCTCAATGCCCTTCTCAGCCTCGCTTTCAGGATCTTGATTTTTTCTTTGCAGACATGTGTGCATGCAAAATAGTGGTTCTTCATGTGTCGGAGCATGTTCTTCTCTTTTTTTGCCTTCTCCAATAGCTTCTCAAGATGCATGTTGACTCACTCCAGCCACGTCTCTCTATCGGCCTCAATCTCCCGCTCGATAGGTGTCATCTTGGATGGGCTTCTGCGGGCAGCTTGCCGGTTCTCGCGGATGTTTTGTAACTCCATGAGTGTCTGCTAATCCTCCAGCTTCTTATTCTGCTGCTCAAAATAGTTAATGACCCATTGAGCTCTCTGCAACTTGTCGGTCAATGTGCTGATCTCAGTTTTCTGCTCCTGAATGATCTCTCTTAGTTTTGAGTTTGGAGAGCTCAAATCCTCATCAATCAATGTAAAATCAATATCCTGACCTCCTGAAGGGCCCTCCTCCTGCATAGGCCTCTTTCCTCTGTCCTGTACCTGTACCTGTGCTGATGACGATGGCAACGAGACCCCTTCCACCCCGGGTGGAGATAGTACTCGTCGGGTTGCTGCGAATAATGATCTCGTGCCTCTCTAATAAGTAACAAATACTGGCACACTGATGGTAGGCTTTGTCTCGGGACCTTTAAAATGAAGTGAAGGCTCACCCGCATCGTGAACAATCTTTGGAGGAGGCTAAGGGGCTGTAAAGAAGTCACAGGAAATGAAATCCTCCCATGAAATGCCCCGCAATCCAAGCTGATGTACCACAATCATCTTGATGAGCGCATAATGATAAATGTTGTTGTGTTGCTGCTCAGGAGTCTTCTTCTCCACAAGAGTAGTCATCCTCTCTATATTTTGGCACATGAAATATGGAATGTTCATCATCCTCACTCTTGTGAAATGCATCAACAACCTGATGTTGTATGCATAAAGGCGTGAGAACCGGCCCTCACAACTGAAGTACCTGATAATGAGTCTCATCAATGGTGCATAAGATTCCTTCAGGGATCGGAATGGGAATACCCTGCTGAGCTGCCTCAGATAGCCAGGCCTGATGTATGGCTCGTAATGTACTCTATCCACCTGTTGTCTCTTGTTCCACTCCTCACCTACATTCGGTATTCCTGTTTCCTGAGAAATGGTTTCTGGTTTGAAGGTGAAATTTACACCAGCGAGAGTAACCTGACCATCTCGCAAATGTAAAACAAACAACCGGGCTAACTCCCGATGATGTCGAATATGAGAAATCCTCTCACAATACTGATAGCATGACAGCTCTTGGAAACATGCCATGGCAAGTGGGCAGGCCTCCAACTAAGTCAATGAGGTGGGCTCCTCCCTCACATGTTTGCCTCCTTTACGAGGCCTTCTCGGTACATGCAGCTCTGTGGTAGAATCACTGTCTGGCTCATATGATGACTCAGTGTCCTTCATGGCGCTGCAAGCTAGAGGTCAAGTGTATTTTTGGTTTGTTGAAAATGAGAAATTGGTGTTTTGTTTTCAATGCCAAATGTACAAAGGGAAATGAGGGACTGTGAGGAATATGGGACAATGGGGAAAAGTGGACTGTCAAGTGAGATTAAGGTGTGCTAACAATCACTTGACTATTGGGAATTAGGGATTTGGAGATTTTGCAAATAATATGGGGAAAGGGAAAATGATAAGGAATAGAAGGATTGAGGGATATGGATAAATGGGAACAAGGGATATAAATGGTTTTGGGACAGAGGGGAATAGGGGAGGGACTGTGATAATTGAAAAACAGTGAAAGGAAGTAAACCAATGGAGAATGTAATGTTTGGCACAAAATTGTTTTTTAAACCACCAATTTTAAAACCCTAAGGAGCAGATTTGGATATGAATATAGGGTTTATATTTTCACCATTTAAAATTTCAAAACCAACGTTTCAAACCACACTCAACACTGAATAATGGTGATAACCAAATGATTTTCACTTACATGAAGTAGAGGGGCCAAGAAATTTGGAATTTTGACGGAGGGAATGAGAAATTTGGAGTAGCAGCCCTGTGCGCCGCGTGCACAACCCAGTGCACCGCGCGTGCCTTGTGCGCCACGCACGTTGAAAAATACACTGTGAAATGCGATTGTATGCGCCGCGACCTCCTAATGCGTTGCGACCTTCTTCCAACGCGTCGCACAACTTTTTCACCACAGTTCCGACTTCAAACTACTGACTTTGCTCTCCACGATTTTCCTCTTTGCTTTGTGATAACCTTTGTGTGCAAATGAAGCTTGAACTTGAAATCTTATAAATATCAATGCATTTTGATTTTTCATTTTGACCAACCCACTTTTGTAATGTTGCAGAACTTTGGCACTTTCACATTTAATACAAACTCTTTTTTGGGTGTCCATTTTACTTTTTTGACTTGAATGATGAATCTTTTGTCAATTTTTGCAGGGATGGTTGGCATTGGATTTCAGCAAAGGATGACCAGGGTTGCGCATGAAGTACTTCATGACTGAATTTTTTTTTTAAATTACATATTTATTACAAATTTGACGATTTCTTCTTCAAAATGGAGTTTTGAAGAAGAATCATTCTTAAGCATTATTGATGATGAAAATTTTGGAATGAAAACTTATTAGAAACATCCTCATGTGCCTGCTGGCATTATTTGACACTTTTGAAGATGAAACCCTAGACCTAATGACTGAAAATACTCTTTGCTGACCGAAAAACCATCCATGACTATGAATGACTGTAAAATTGACTTTGATGAATTTTGATGAACTTTAATGATCAAACACAAACCAACAGATACATGACATGAGGGAAAATGAGAGACAAGACCCTTCCGTCAGATAATCTATGCTTCTAATGGAATGCAACTGATTGGGTGAATGAGACACATAAAATGAAGTGCAACAAAGAGTTTTTGATCTCTGACGGAGGTATGACTATACCGACCCTAACATTGGCTCCAATGGGGATGGTAGCTCCTTGGAGGTGCCAAGAACTACAGATTTCTGGAAGAGTAGGCAGTGCCTTTGTCCATTGGGCCATGGAGTCCATTATTTTGACAAAGCAACACAAAACTGTTGACTCAATTTATTGGACTGAAACTAGACTGAAACTGACTCAACTCTGAAACTGAAATGCCTGAACAAAACCGACTCGACAGACTCAAACCAAAACTGAAATCCTTCTTCAGAATTATAGCCTTCACTTCGGGCCCCAAACTGAAGAAAAGATCACAGTACACACTTGCAATGAAACTAAAAGAAATGGTATGTACAATGACAATGTGATCAACAGAAAACATCTTAGAAATGGTACCGCTTGAGCAGCCAACCATTGACCGGCCCTCCTGGACAATCTTCCCTGTTCATCTCCTTCAGAAGAAAAGTGTTTTGACCTCGATATGCAGCAATCCTAAAGGGACCTTTCCAGATATTTTCAAACTTACCATGCTTACCTTTATCCTCATTTCTGGCATCCCATTTCAGCACTACCTCTTCTAGTTGAAATTTGTCCGCCTTTGCTTTCCTGTCATAGATCTTCTTAATTCTCTCCTGCAGCTTGAATGTGTTTTGAAAAACTTCTTCCCTCGTTTGCTGCAAATGAATCATCTGATTTATTCTTCTTTGCATATGGTTTTCTTCACTGCCAGCTTCCTGAAGAAGCTTGACCACCGGAACCGCGAGAGAGGTAGGAAACACTGTATCAAATCCATAAACCAACTCAAAGGGGGACATACCAATGGATTTATTTTGACTCACCCGATCAGCCCATAGCGCATTGACCAGCTTCTTATGCCAACTCTTCTTGTTTATTTCCAACAACTTTTTAATGATATTGACCAAGGATTTGTTGGAAGACTCCGCCAATCCGTTTCCTTGCGGATGATAGGCGGTTGAGTGTCCCAAAGTGATATGATACTTGTTACAAAACTCAACCATCCTTTTGGATTTGAAAGCTGCTACGTTATCAGTGATTAACTTATTCGGGCAACCAAAGTGAGACAAAATGTTATTCTCAAGGAAAGAAATGATTACTGAATATGTAGCTTGCCTGGTGGGAACTGCTTCAATCCATTTTGTGAAATAATCTGTCGTTGTTAGGATCCATCTATGCTGAGCTGAAGAAGGAGGATGGATCTCCCCAATGAAATCCAAACCCCACTACTGAAAAGGGGCGCTTACCTCAATAGGCTTAAGCGGAAAAGGCTGTAATTTCTGTCTTCCTTCAAAAATCTGGCACTCATGGCAGTTTTTGACAGTCTTATGCACGTCAGCAAAAAATGTCGGCCAATAGTATCCCGCTCTCAAAATCCTATTGGCTGTTGTTTTCCAAAAAAGGTGACCCCCGCAGTCTCCTTTATGGAAATCCTCCATTACCTGCTTCGCTTCTTCTTCCACCAAAAAGTTCAACAAAACACCACCAGGATCTTTCCAATAAAGTGCAGAATTCAAAATACAAAATTTTTCTGCCTTCAATTTCAAAGTTCTACCTTTGTTTTTAGTCATGCCGGGCGGTGGTGACAAATTTTGAAGAACATACACAATATCTGAATACCACGGAGAAGCAACAAAAATTTCCGATACCTGAAGTGGCGAATTCTCCTCATCCTCATCAGACATAGAAGCAATCAGATTTATGTCTAGTGCATGCAAATTAGATTCAGCCATAAGCTTCGCCAACCCCTGTCCTTTGATAAGATTCGTGGGCCTTATCTCCACATCATACTCCAGCAAAGCTGCAATCCACTTGCCTCGTCTTCCTTCCGGATTAGTTTGTACTAAAACATATTTTACGACAGCGTTAGGAACATAAGCCAAAATATGAGAATGCAGAATGTATACCCGGAAATCCTTTAATGCTTTTACCAGTGCTAGAGCTTGCTTCTCAATGATGTTATATTTCAAGGCTGCATATCTTATAGTTCGACTGAAAAAAGCTATTGGCTTCTCATGCTCATCTCTTTTCTGCATTAACACGGCTACCATGGTATGCTCCAAAGCAAATGAAAACAGAATAAAATCTTGGGTGTAATCCGGGCTGATTAAAACTGGAGCTGAAGACAGTGCCAACTTCACCAAATTAAAGGAATTTACAGCCTCTTCAGTCCACTTCACTTGGCTATATATTTTTAATCATGTTTGTAATATCTCTTATATGTTCAGCAAGATTAGGCACAAAGCGGCGTAAAAAGTTCATCTTACCATTAAAAGACTGAATCTCCTTCTTGTTCCAGGGAGGGTCAATTTGCTGAATTGCTTCTACACATGCTGGATCAATACTAATGCCATATTTTGAAATAATGTGACCAAGTATTTTTCCCTCATCCATGGCAAACAAAATCTTCTTCGGATTAAGTGACACACCATATTTTCTGCACTTTTGAAAGACAATTTTCAAGTGATACATATGCTCTTCATCCGAATTGGAAAAGATCGTCAAATCATCAAGGTATATAACAAGAAAAACATCCTTCTCATTCACAAAAGCCATGTCCATCGCCCGCTGAAATGTCACACCAACATTCTTTAAACCGAAAGGCATCTTGGCATAGTCGAAAGTTCCCCACGGACTGGTGAACGTTGTTGTGTCTTTGTCATCCTCATGGACCAGAATTTGGTTATACCCAGAGTAACCATCGAGTAGTGACATACGAGATGCTCCAACTACTCGCTGAAGTATATGATCCATTTTGGGCAATGGATAATTTTCCTTCAATGACACCTTGTTCATATTTCGGAAATAAATGCACAACCAAATCTCACCTGTCTTTTTCCGCACTGGCACCAAATTAGAAATCCAATCAAAAAATCTGATCAGAACAATTATTCCTGCTTTGTACAACCTGTTTACCTCCTTCTCAATTGATGGCAGTAACTTCGGGTTGATTCTTCTTAGCTTCTGTCTGAAAGGCTTCTGATTAGGCTTGATTGGAATAGTGTGCTAAATTATATTCGTATCATACGTCTTCAAGTCTGAATAGTCCCAAGCGAAAGCATCAGCAAAAGAGGACAACAAAATGATATATTTATCCTTTACCTCTAGTGGCAATCCTTTGGACAATTTCACCATCTTTGGATTCTCAACTGATCCAATGTTTACATCTTCAACTCCCTTTTTAGTTGGCCACAAGGTTGGTTTTTTAGCTGCATCATCCTGATCGAAGAGCTCTTCTAAAGGTATCAAGCCTTTAGGAATAACATTATCTTTCAGCTGCAACACTTCCATTTGATTGACTTGGACATCAGCTTCACCATCATCATATTCTACATCAATTGAGGTATCTTTGAACTTACCTTTGTTTTGCAAAAATTCATTAAACTCATCACCATCTTGGAAAACTTGCCAACATCTTTGATTATCCGGGACGGTAGGACGGTGCTTCACATGAATTTTGAACTTATTACTTGAATTCATTGGGATCTTCAAATTACTTACTGCCTTATCAAGTGCATCTGCAATTCCATTTTGAATGCGAGGAATACAAGTCAAGGTATAATCTGAAAACAACTTCAAAATATCAAGAACAACATTTCTGTAAGCTTGCATTCGGGGATGCTTCATTTGGTATTCACCCTTCACTTGCTTAATCACTAATTTGGAGTCGCCATAGACTGCAATTCTCTTATCATTCAGCTTTCTAAGAATTTTTAGGCCAGCAATCAGAGCTTTGTACTTAGCCTCATTGTTTGAACAATCGAATGCTAGCTTGTAAGAACATACCCGTACATTGCTCGGTACCTTGTTTGGAGCGGAAAAAGGACTGCGTACCCAAATACCAATTCCAGCACCATCATTTCCCACTGCACCATCTAAATCCATGGTCCATAGACCCTCTTCATCATCCTCTAAGTGCTGAAATTGTGCTAGCTCTGTTTTTTCTGCTTGCTGTTTACTATCTTTAGTTGATTGCTCAACTGTGCTTTGCGGTTTTTGCCTTTATTTCTTCAAAAATTCTCTGAAATTATCAGTAATCTCTGGAATATCTTCTACTTGAACTAACTGACTATCTACATCATTTAAACTATCATCATACAAAACAAAAGACTCTAAATCTGTATGTACATAATTAATCGGATGATTAACCAGTTTCTCCTTACTTGTAATCATGTACTTCATTTTTTGTTCCCGGTACAACTTTCTCATTTGGCCAAACACAGGAATCGTTGCATAGGAGAAATCTAATTGTAATTTCCCTTTCAATTTTTCTCCCCAAGATCTGGAAAGTAGCATACCAAATCTGGGAGGAATGTCTACCACAACTACGTCCATCAAAACATTCTTTGTTGGAATTTGATCCAAACTAACAACCAAGTCTTTAATGAGCCCAATACATCTCACTCTGCTAGAATCAAACGAATAAAGATCATGGTACTTCCTAGTGATGTCCAAACCCAACTTCTCCATGATTGCCTTCGGAATAAGATTATGGGAAGCACTGGAATCAAACATGGCATTATGCAATACAAACTCATGCAATCGAAGACTGATGTAAAAAGGAGGCACTTCGCTATCTGGAGACTCACCATCTAAAGCTAGTCCGAATATCAGTTCAAGTTGATCATCTTCAATATTCACCATATCAGACATAGGATCGAAATTCAAAATTTTAGAAACTTGACCTCTATAACTGTTGTTCTTCATTATTTCAGTCAAGGGGATGGATACCTTTAATTTAGAAATCTCATTCTCCAAACTAAAGGCTGAAGTATTTTCGATCTCTTTGGCTGGAACATCTTTCTTTTCAGCCTTTTCCCTTGATGTATTTGGCTGATTTTATTTTTATACTGATGATGACTTGGTGGTAGCGGGATCAATTATCTCTTTTGCTTTCTTTTGTGCAACAGGTGAATCGTTTTTAGGTGCTGAAACTTCCTTTCTCTTTTGGATTGGGTTGACAGGCACATCTCTATTTCTAAGAGAATATTGCTTCTACTGGGCTGACAAGGCATTCATATAACCTCTCTGATACTCATCCGACTCTTCCTCAAGGGCTGCATCATTGGCCAAGATAAAATCCTCATCTCTTTGTGCCGCTGAACTTTCTGCATACTTCTCATATTCAGTGATATAAATGGGCAAATAATCAGGAGTAAAGAAGTAATTTTCCTCCCCTACTACATCATCTTAATCATCTTAATCCTGACCAACAAAATTCTGCTGAAGAGGTTTCTTTACTTGATGTTGGACTGGTGGTTCTTGTGCTCGCTGCTCTCGTTGTTTGATCCTGAATTGTGGCTGCTGCTAACCATGAAATTTGGGATTTCTGATCTGCGGTTTGGGCTTATAAAGTGTCATTCTTTCAATCATCTTTTCCACTTTGCGAAGTAATTGATCTGAAGTAGAAGCTTCTTCCTTTATCACAACTTTCTTCTCTGCTTTCAATCTAGCTCTCTTATCATTCAAATTTGCCTCAATACTCACCGCAATCTTCTGCATATCCTCCAAAGTGGGCGGATCTCTTTCGCATAATGAATAGGCCATGTCCAGATCAAAACCATCGAGAAACTTAAGCAAAGCTAATTTCTTATATGGCCTTAAATCATCAGGAATTTCATTATAAACCGCATTAAATTTGATACAATAGTCTTGGACGGACTCACCAGCATTGCGCTTGATCTTGGTATATTCAGAAGTGATTTGAAGTGGATCTTTCTTTATCTCCCACCGATCTAGAAACTGTCTCTGAAGCTCGGCCAATGTTGCAATACTTCTGGGCTAGAAAGCTCTGAACCACTTGCGTACCTCACCTCCAAAAGTTTGCACAAACAATCTCATGGTGACATTTTCTTCATCAATTTCATGGAGATCAAAGAAGTCTGTCATTCTATCAATATGCTGCTGAGCAGGAACACTCTGAGGAGTTCCATAAAACAATGGGATTTTACTTTGATAATCAACGGGCATGGCATCCAAGTTCTGGGGCAAGACAAGAGGTGCAAATCTAGAATCCATTTCTCTTGGTGGATTTATAATTTGTCTTGGAGAAACGGGTGGAGTAGGAGAAGTAGATGTACGAGGTGTATGTGGTGGGGATGGAGGAGGAACTACTACAGATTGCTAATCAGATATGGATGGTTGCACAGGAATGGTAGGAATGAAAGAAGGCTCGGTGTGAACTTGTGAACCAGAAGTAACTGCTGATGGACCAAGAGTTTCAGAAGCAGATTCGATAAACTCAGGAAAATTCGTTGCCACGATAGAGTTTTGAATGTTCAGGATGTAACTATCAATGGATATATTAGCTTGTTCAATCTCAAAATACTTGATAAACTCAAGATTTATGACAGTAGAACCAGTAGAACTTTCATACTTAGTTTCAAACAACGACAACTCGAATTGATCGTCAAACTCAATATCTTCAAGGAATTCAAATACAGTAGGGCATGAATGAGATTTAAACAAAGGGATCACGAGACTTTCTCGATGGAGGATTCTTTAAATTAGATTGGGATTCTCATACACTGGAGGTGGATTGGGATCTGGATTTTCTCTAGTATGTCTTCTGGAAGCCAGTGTGTTGATCTATTCAAAAATCAAAGGACAAAACCAACTTGTTCAGCCTATCAAATTCTAGACTCAATCACCCAAAAGTCTAGAACGATTTGATATACTGGGGTAATCCACAAGTCAAGTGTCACGTTCACAAGCTAGACCAGAGATTGACTGAAGCAGCGTTTATCTACTTCCGCTAATGTAAAGAAAAAGCGTTTCGAAGGCTACCTGGCATAACTTCAGGCTCCGTCTGTAGCTTATGAAACAAATAACACCAAAAAACAAACCATTTTCTCCCCAGTATGGTCGCCACTATGGTATCGCCTAAATCCACCTCAGGCTGAAGGAAAGGCAGAGTTCAAGATAACACCAAACCACGCTCAGTTTGGTAGCTAGCCCTACCAGATCAGGAGAGGGCTCTCTCCGGGTCAAAATCAGTAAAAATAATCAATAGGGTCTGAGATGACTTGAAATGAATACTGATTTTAGGCTAGGTATTTAAATAGGAGGGTTTTTTTTTATTTTTTGGGGGTTTTTTTGGAAGAAAGGGAAAGGCAATTTTGGGCTTGGGGTTGCGGCCAAATTCTTGCAAAGTTCAAGTTGGGGCAAGGAAGGAAATGGCTTTGATTTCTTAGATTGAATGAATGGATAGAAAAGACTACTGAGGAGCTGAAGAGGGCAAGAGGCTACAAGGATCCTCTTTAAAAAAATGAAAACATATAAAACTAAACAAAAGTTTAAGGCAGAGCACCAGCAAACTAATGAATTCTACCTTAGTCACTCATTTGTTTAATTTCATAAGAAAAGAGAAGGGAAATGGCATACATAAAAAATTAATGAACTTACAATTACATGGAGAAAAACACCATCAAAACTCAGAGCCACAAGGATCCCAACAAGTGTTGCAAAACCCTGGTCTTTCCTTTGCCAAAAATGCTGGAATGAATATACAGTGAGGTGCCAAACTATTCCCAAGAGTCCAACCCTGAAAGTGACTGAGAAACTACATCATATAGACCATCCTAACCCATTCCCATGCCTCTAGGGGTAGAGATCATCATTCTAGGAGCTGTTTCAACCATATCTAAACTAGGAACTAGAAAATAGACAACCAAACAACTTGCCTCTATATGAAAGGAAACTGATTCATTCACTTACATTTCACCTTTTGGTGAATGAATCCACTAAAACAAGTAAAAATGTGCCAAATTTACATCATGGTCATGAAATTACATCAAATTAGATCAAGAGTTACATCAAAAAGTGAAACTATTCAAAACTGGCCGAAATTCTGAGCTGAAGAGTGAAAAATAGGCTAAAATTCTCTATGCATCGCGCCCAAAATCTCTATGCGTAGCACAACTTTGGAGCTGATTTTGAGGCACTTCCCGAAGTCCAAATTGAGCTCATGATAGTTCGTTGGAAAGCCCTGTCTGTCTAATTTCCAACCCCAGTGGAATTTCTGGATTTGGTGTCTATTTTCCCCTCCAAAAGTTCAATCTCCCAAGACTCGTTCCTATGTGTGCAAAAAGTGGCAGAAAGGCCATTTTCAAGGTGTTTTTGACCCTTTAGGCCACCCAGAACTTGATGAAATCCTTAGGCCATTCCTGAGCATGCATAATTTTACATAAAAAATCCAGAAATATCAAGTTTTCTTCCAGAAGATCTCCCAATCATAAGCGCGCGCAAGGTGGCACTACGCGTCGGGCAGAAAAACCTGTTTTGTGACCAAAAAAATTCAAAAATGACAAAATTTTCTCCGAATTCCTTGCAATTTGGACTGAAGGTCCCTCATCAAGTATCATGCTCAGCCAAGGTCCCAATAATGGTTCTTCAGATGTCTGAGCATGTCCTTGTCCTTGTTTGCCTTCGCCAATAGTTTCTCAAGATGAATGTTGACCCTCTCGAGCCAAGTCTCTCTATCGGCCTCAATCTCCCGCTCGATAGGTGTCATCTCGGATGGGCTTCTTCGAGCAGCTTGCCGGTTTTCACGAATGTTCTGCAATTCCATGATCGTCTGCTAATCCTCTAGATGCTTATTCTGCTGCTCCAAATAGTTAATGATCCACTGATCTCTCTACGACTTGTCATTCAATGTGTCGATCTCATTTTTATTCTCCTGAATGATCTCCCTTAGTTTTGAGCTAGGAGAGCTCAAATCAACATCAATGAGTGTAAAATCAATGTCTTGGCCTCTTGAAGGGCCCTCATCCTGCATAGGCCTCTTGCCTCTGTCCTGTCCCTGTACCTGTGCTGATGTCGAAGGCGATACCCCTTCCACCCCAAGTGGAGATAGTACTCGCGTGCTGATGAAGGTAACGAGACCCCTTCCACCCCGGGTGGAGATAGTACTCGTCGTGCTGCTGCAAATAAGGCTCTGGTGCCTCTCTGATAGGTAACACATACTGGAACACTGATAGGCTCTATCTTAGGACCCTCAAACTGATGTGAAGGCTCACCCGCATCATGAACAATCTCTGGAGGAGGGTGAGGGGTTGAAAATAAGTCACGGGAAATGAACTCTTCCCATGCAATGCCCTGCAATCCAAGCTGATGTACCACAATCATTTTGATGAGCGCATAATGATAAATGTTGTTATGCTGCTACTCTGGAGTCTTAATCTGCACAATATTAGTCATCCTCTCTATGTTTCGGCACATGAAATATGGGATGTTCATCATCCTCACTCTCGTGAAATGCATCAAAAGTCTGATGTGGTATGCATAAAGGCGTGAGAACCGGCCCTCACAACTGAAGTACCTGATAATGAGTCTCATAAATGGTGCATAAATATTCATTCAGAAATTGGAATGGAAATACCCTACTGAGCTACCTCAGATAGCCAGGCCTGATGTATGGCTCGTAATGTACTCTATCCACCTGCTGTCTTTTGTTCCACTCCTCTCCCACATTAGGTATTCCTGTTGCCTGAGAAATGGTTTCTGGTGTCAAGGTGAAATTTACACCAGCGAGGGTAACCTGACCATCTCACAAATGTAAAACAAACAACCAGGCTAACTCCTGATGATGTTGAATTTGAGCAACTCTCTCACAGTACTGATAACATGAATGCTCTCATAAATAGGCCATAGCAAGTGGGCAGGCCTCCAACTGAGCCAATGAGGTGGGATCCTCCCTCACATGTCTGCCTCCTTTACGAGGCCTTCTTGGTACATGAAGCTCTGTGGTAGTGACGCAACAGTGCTGAAAACTAGCCCTGAGGAGGGATGGTCAACCATCGTCGTAGCTCTGTCAACGCTCCCTTTTGTTTTACCTTGGAACCTTATTTATCAAATTCGGGGAATTTGATAAATAAATATCATTTGACAACCTTTGAAAATTTAAATATCTCTCTCGCTTTATATTACACCGCCCGACCTTATAACCTTTGCACTTTATAATAATATTCCACGCGATTTGTATAAATGACTTATAATAAACCGTGGGCTCTTTTCTTAAACTTCGCGCACCTTCCTCAAGTGATCACCGTCCGATTGCCTTTGCCCAGATCAACGGCCCGTGTGCATATCGCTCAGCATCCCGTGTCGGTTTTTAACACGCGATGGCGCACTTTAAGCGGTGGTATTGGAACAATAGCCCATCCACATGTCAAACAGTCTATGGAATTGCCCGCGTTCAGGGAAATACCGCCTAACCGCAAAAGAGGTGCGATGAAATCCGGAAACCGCTCGTGGTTTTGCTACAGTGATTTACCAAGGGTAATGTGTCGGGTTACATTATCCTTCGTCCGCCTTAACTCAGGTTTTCGACTCGGGTTGGGAATTCCAATTACCAACAAACAAATGTATTTCTTTTTAAAAAAAGCGAGACTTCTATTATCATAAGAAAAAGAGTTAAATGACCACGGCTTCACGTAGAGACCTCGCCTGCGGCGGGGTTAATTTCACAGGGTTTTCTCGAATAAATCAAGGGACACCGGACAAAGATATGTGGAATTCATAAAATCACCATTTTCAATGATTTTGCACCGAATCAGAGTATAATCGTTTCTCAATCAAACAATTTCTTCATTAATAAGAATTCAAGACAATTTGACGGCCAAGGAGTATTGAAATCATTTAACTGGAAGCAATTGTTAACTCACAAAGTTTTATTGCAGAAATCTCTGTTCTTCCTCCCACCTCCTATACATCCGAGGCTTACAATTATATACATAAAACTATGACTCTTCGGTTCCTCTGAGAGGACCGTTTCAGGAAATCAATAGTCTAACTAAAACAATTCAACTAATTGGAATCTGACAGCTAGACTAACTGAGCTATTCAACTTCTACGACTCTAACTGATCTAATAATACAATCAGCTAAGGTATTGACACCTAGCTGTAGCAATTCGACTATTTTCAAACCCTCCTAGCCACAACATGTGGACAAAACTCCTACATTGCTGGCTAGTGTCTAATGCCCCTGCATCAGACGCCCGAGGGCAATCCTATTCATGGGCTCCTATCCATGAGCTCTTCCACTGATCTGCCTACCTTCTGTAACATTCCTTCAGTCATCCAAGTGGAATCTTCCGCTGGCTTATCCTTCCATTTGATCAAGTACTGAAAGTACTCTCATCCTCTGGTCCTTCTGAATGGTCTTTTATCCAGTATCTTCTCTGGTTGCAATGGTTGTGCTGGAGGTAGCTGCTCTTTCCACTCCATCTGTTCCTTGCCTGCTGATCTTCCTTCTACACCATCATCTTCATACTTGTATAAATCTGCAACATTAAAAATGGGAGATATTCCAACATCAGGTGGCAATTCAATCTCATAAGCATTTGCAGAAAACTTTCTAAGTATCTTGCATGGTCCAATATTTTTGAACTTCAATTTGTTATAATGCTTCTTTGGGAATATCTCCCTTCTCAAGTGGGCCAAAACCAAGTCTCCTACTTCAAATTGAACTTCTATTTTGCTCAAGTCTGCTATGTTTTTATATTTGATGCTGCTGCTTTGTAATTGTTGTTTCACTTGTTCATGTATGGCCTGGATCTCTGAAGCAAATTCTTCACCATCGTTATTTCACTCTACCTTTTCCGTATAAACAACCGTATATCTTCTAGGTGCATTCCATAAACGATATAGTCGACTCTGCCCGTTTTTTTTTATGAATCGTCATATACACTGTGTGCTTAAAAAATATGATCCCACTGCTTGGGATGCTCTCCTGCAAGACTTCTCAAAAAATTTCCCAGACTCCTATTCACTACCTCAGTTTTTCCATCAGTCTGAGGATGATAAGCTGAGCTGAAACTTAGTTTGGTACCAAGTTTCTTCCACAATGTCCTCCAAAAGTGACCCACAAATCTGGTGTCTCTGTCTGAAACAATACTCTTGGGCAACCCATGCAATCTAACAACTTCTTTGAAAAACAAGTTAGCAACATGGGTGGCATCACTGGTTTTATAGCATGGAATAAAATGTGCCATTTTGGAGAATCTGTCTACTACAACAAAGACTGCATCATTCCCTCTCCGAGTCTTGGGCAATCCTAGAACAAAATCCATACTCACCATGTCCCAAGGCCTGTCTGGAATAGGCAAGGGAGTTTACAATCCTGCATTCTGGCTCCTTCCTTTGGCATATTGACAAATCTTGCAATTCTTCACAAACTTATCCACTTCTGTTCTCATTTTGGGCCCGTAATAAAAGTGAATCCACTGCTCATAAGTCTTATCAGTACCAAAGTGTCCAGCAAGTCCACCACTATGCTTCTCTTTGATCAAATTTTCCCTCATGGAACATATTGGTACACACAGTTGGCTCCTTCTGAATAGTAAGTCCTCCTGCAAGAAATAATCCAGCCACTGGCTTCTATCTATTAAAACAGGGTTACTACATGCCTCAAATGATTCTTTAAAATATGGATCTGTTTTATACAATTCTTTCAGGAAATGAAATCCTACAACTTCAAAATTAGTTTCTTGAACAAGCAAGTGTCTCCTACTCAAAGCATCAACTACTTTATTGGCCTAGCCACTTATATGTTTCAAAACAAAATTAAAACCTTGGAGATACTCAACCCATTTAGCATGCTTATGTTTCTAATTCCTAAATGGCTTTAATAATGTACCTAAAGTATGATTGTCGACAGGCATAAATTTCGGACATCAAGTAATGTCTCCACTTCTTCAAAGGTGCTTGTGTGTGAAACGTGTTGGGAAACACTTTTTGCTCTTTTTTGACGTTGAAAATTGTAAATATCTATGTTTTTTCAACTTCAACTCCAATAAACTCATATTTTTAATCCAAATTATGCTTTGACATAAAAACAAGATTTGTAGAGAATTGTCTTACCTCCCTACTCGTATTTAAAAAAAAAAAAAAAATATTGACATATAGAGGGGTAAGTTTGTTGTTTACTAACTGCATATACTTGAAATTTTCAGGCAAACATAAATAGTCACTTTATTATCCTTTACTTTTTTTAGGGAAGGTTATTCATTTTTTGGAAAAAAATCATAGCATCATAATCTGCATATATTTCACTAGTGCACAGACTATTTTTTGGTAATTTTCGGATCAAATCACTATTTTTTATTATTTTTTGAAATGGACGAAGACAGAAAAACAGTGATGTTTCAGTACATTTTATTATCCTTTGATTTTCTTTTCAATGTGATCGTCAATAAGAAAAATGAGAGTACCCTTTTGAAGTAGACAGGGAGAGGAAGTGCACTATGATTTTTTTAAATTTTTTGGTGTCCTCGTTTGAAAGTTATTGAATTTTCATTCAATGCAATTTTTCGAACAATGAAATTCCATAGTGACATAGTTTAGTAAAAAATTAATAAAAAATTGAATTTTTTAATGAAACTCCATAAATCTCACATCATCAAAAACTAGATTTAGAGACGAATCTAATGGTACTTGGTCCGACATATAACATTTTGTTTTTTTAGGTGTTCTATCCCTCCAAAGTTGCAGGTTTCTCAAAACTGCAGAGTTTTCTGAGTTTTTTGTTGACCAGAAACTCTCGGCCGAGAAAAACTCTCGGCCGAGAAATTTTTAAAACTCTCGGCCGAGATTTTTAAACCAATTTATGCGCGGGAAAACTCCCGCCCAAAAGTTTTAAAAACTCTCGGCCGAGAGTTTGCGGCCGAGAGTTTGCGCAATAAAACTCTCGGCCGAGAGTTTTATTGCGCAAACTCTCGGCCGAGAGTTTTTCTAACTCTCGGCCGAGAGTTTGCGGCCGAGAGTTTTGTGACACAACTCTCGGCCGAGAGTTTTAAAAACTCTCGTCCGAGAAAATACGAAATATTTAAAATCTCTCGGACGAGAGTTTTGAAAACTCTCGGCCGAGAAATTTAGTTGACTTTTTTTCTCGGCCGAGAGATTAAAAAATTCTCCCGAATTCTATCTCATGCCAAAAAGTGTTTCCCAACTTCGCGTTTTCGCCCTAAACAATTGCATAGAATTCCTTCTCATAAGAGGAATACTTTCTCCTAGTGTCATTTAACTTCTCACTGAAATATGCTACAGGCCTATCATCCTGACTCAACACAGCTCCAATGGCCTCCCCACTGGCATCACATTTTACTTGAAATGGTTTAGAAAAATCAGGCAGAATCAAAACAGGCTTTTCAGTTATCTTTTGCTTCAAAACTTTAAAGTTTCTCTCTGCTTCAGCAGTCCACTTAAATGGATGTTTGCTTTTCTTTATTGTCTCAATTATGGGTTCATTGATCTTACTGAAGTTTCTTATAAAATTTCTGTAAAAACTAGCAAGTCCATGGAAACTTCTTACCTCAAAAACATTCCTAGGTGAAGGCCACTCCACAATTGCCTTGACCTTTTCTGGGTCCATCTTCAATCCTTCTGCAGAAACAACAAAACCCAAATACACCAACTCTTCTTTCATGAATGATCATTTCTTCAAATTTATCAGCAGTTTCTCTTGGTGCAGCTTCTTCAAGATATGATTAAGATGCCTTAAATGTTCCTCTTTAGTTCTGTTGAAAACTAATATATCATCCAGGTACACTATCACAAATTTACCAATGAACTCTTTCAATACTTCATTCATAAGTCTCATAAAAGTGCTAGGTGCATTTGACAACCCAAAAGGCATTACCATCCATTCATATAATCCTTTATTTGTTTTAAAAGTAGTTTTCCACTCATCACCCTCTCTTATTCTAATATGATGGTATCCACTTTTCAAATCTATCTTTGAGAAATATTTAGCACCACTCAAATAGTCCATCAAATCCTCAATTCTGGGTAAAGGGAATCTGTACCTGATTGTGATCTTATTGATTGCTCTGGAATCAGTACACATCCTCCAGCCTCCATCTTTCTTTGGGCTCAACACTGCTGGTACTGCACATGGACTCAAACTTTCTCTAATCAGTCCTTTGTCCACCAAATCCTGTACTTGTCTCCTGATTTCTTCATTTTCGTTGGGAGTCATTCTGTAGGCTACCTTATTTGGCAGATTTGAACCAGGTATAAAATCTATCTGATGGCTGATCTTTCTCACAGGTGGCAGCTCATCAGGTAAATCATCCACAACAATGTCACAGTAATCATCTAACATCTCTTGGATTTCTACTGGAAAATCATAAATTTTTGTAGTAGTAAGGACTACTTTAGGTTTGCAAACTAAAGCAAAGCTTACCTCTTCTTCTTCTATCTGCTGTAGATATTCCTTCCCGCTCAGCAACAAGGTCTTTGGATCAATCACTCTGCTGGATGGCTCTCCTTCTTCCATGGGTATCAATGTATGATGTACCTCATCCTTGAAGAACTTGTAGGTGTTCTTCTTGCCACTGCACACTTGCCATCGCTTTCCGTCAAAATCGGCCAAGGTCTGAGCGTCGCATATGACAAACATCCATGGGCATTACATCACACAAAACTTTGTCCTTATACTTTCCCATTTGCCGCTCTATTTCACATTGTTCCTTCACAACTAGCTGGTGCCCTTTATGTAGCCAGGACACCCTGTAGGGAGTTGGATGCTCCCTTGTCTTCAACTTCAACTTCTCTATCACCTCAGTGGAAACCAGGTTGTCTGTGCTGCCACTATCAATGACTAGCTAGCAGCATTTCCCTTGGACCTTTCATATGCTCCTAAACAAAGTCTTTCTTTGTGCAGGCTCAGTGACCTCCTTAGCTTGCTTCAACAAGACCTTATTAACCACCAAGGACTCTCCCCTCTCTGGAAGAATGTTTTCTTCAATTTTTGCCTCTTCTTCAACCTAGGAAACAACAGCATTCCTTGGACCAGCACCCACATTCTCTGGACATTCATAGTGCTTGTGCCCCACTTGCTGACATCTATAACACCTCAATTCTCTACCTCTGCCTCTGTCTCTGCCTCCTCTCTCTTTTCCTCTATAAGAACCCATTCTTCCTTTTGCATCCTCCTCTGTAGATGCATTCTGAGGTAAGCTGTTGTTAGCTCCATCCCTGGGTGTAGCAAGCTTCCCTCTACCACCCTGACTTCCCTTTCCACGGAAAGTATCTCTCTTCTTGGCAGACTGTTTCCTCAGGAGTCTCTCCTCTGCTTTCAAGGCCATCTAATAGGCCTCTTCTACTGTCTTGGGAGACAGAAGACCAATCTCATCTTGGATCTCCAGCTTGATACCATTCACATATCTGGCAGTCTTCTCAGGTGTGTCTTCGAATTTCCCAGCCCTTATGCTTACTCTGTAGAATTCCTCTGTGTATTCTTTTACTGTCAGCAACCTCTGCCTCAGGTTCTACATTTGTCTATACAATGTCAGCTGATAATCACTAGTTAATAATTTACCTTTTAATTTAGCCATCATTCTGGTCCAACTCTTGATAGGTTGCTTGCCAACTCTCCTTTCCTTTCCCTCGCACCTCATCCCACCAAAGTGCAGGTCCTTTCCAGCTTTGTTACCTAAACTTGACCTTTTTATCTTCACTTATTTCTTCATAATCGAAGCACTTGTTTAATTCATTTATCCAGTCCACCAGCTCCTCTGGATTCAGTCCCCCAGCATAGCTTGACACTTCAATCCTGGACTTAACTGCATACCCTAGAACAGTTCTAAGGAGCCTCATGTCAGGAGGAATTTCAACATTTTCTTCTGCTTCTTCCGTCTCAGGTTCACTGATGTCTTCAGGATCTCTAGGCTATCTTCGCTCCATGGCATCCATTCTGGCCTCAACCCTCTACAACATCCCCAACACCTCAACGTTGGCAACAGGTCTTCTTCTGCCAGCACCTCTACCAACTCGGATTTCCATGTCATCAAAACAACGTCAGACTGGCTCTGATACCACAAATGACACAACAGTGCTGAAAACTAGCCCTGAGGAGGGATGGTCAACCGTCATCGTAGCTCTGTCAACGCTCCCTTTCATTTTACCTTGGAACCTTATTTATCAAATTTGGGGAATTTGATAAATAAATATCATTTGACAACCTTTGAAAATTTAAATATATCTCTCGCTTTATATTACGCCGCCTAACCTTATAACCTTTGCACTTTATAATAATATTCCACGCGATTTGTATAAATGACTTATAATAAACCGTGGGCTCTTTTCTTAAACTTCGCACACCTTCCTCAAGTGACCACCGTCTGATTGCCTTTGCCCAGATCAACGGCCCATGTGCATATCGCTCGGCATCCCACGTCAGTTTTTAATGCGCGATGGCGCACTTTAAGCAGTGGTATTGGAACAGTAGCCCATCCACGTGTCAAACAATCTATGGAATCGCCCGTGTTCAGGGAAATACTGCCTAACCGCAAAAGCGGTGCGATGAAATTCAGAAACCGCTCGTGGTTTTGCTACAGTGATTTACCAAGGGTAATGTGTCGGGTTACGTTATCCTTCGTCCGCCTTAACTCAGGTTTTCGACTCGGGTTGGGAATTCCAATTACCAACAAACAAATGTATTTCTTTTTAAAAAAAGCGAGACTTCTATAATCATAAGAAAAAGAGTTAAATGACCACGGCTTCACGCAGAGACCTCGCCTGCGGCGGGGTTAATTTCACAGGGTTTTCTCGAATAAATCAAGGGACACTAGACAGAGATATGTGGAATTCATACAATCACCATTTTCAACGATTTCGCACCGAAGCAGAGTACAATCGTTTCTCAATCAAAAAATTTCTTCATTAATAAGAATTCAAGACAATTTGATGGCCAAGGAGTATTGAAATCATTTAACTGGAAGCAATCGTTAACTCACAGAGTTTTATTGCAGAAATCTCTGTTCTTCCTCCCACCTCCTATACATCCGAGGCTTACAATTATATACATAAACCTATGACTCTTCGGTTCCTCTGAGAGGACCGTTTCAGGAAATCAACAGTCTAACTAAAAAAATTCAACTAATTGGAATCTGACAGCTAGACTAACTGAGCTATTCAACTTCTACGACTCTAACTGATCTAATAATACAACCAGCTAAGGTATTGACACCTAGCTATATCAATTCGACTGTTTTAAAACCCTCCTAGCCACAACATGTGGAAAAAACTCCTACATTGTTGGCTAGTGTCTAATGCCCCTGCATCAGGTAGAATCACTGTCTTGCTCATATGATGAATCTGTGTCTGTCATGGTGTTTGCAAGTCTATGCCAAGTGTATGTTTGGTTTGTTGGAAATGAGAAAAGAAAACTTGATATTTTTGTCTCCAAGTACCAAATGTGTGCCAAAGGGAAATGAGGGACTGTGAGGAATATGGAACAGTGGGAAAAAGTACAGTGGTAGGAATGTGTTTCAGTCAAGTGAATTTTACAATGTGGGAACAGTCACTTGACTGTGTTTGGGAATTAGGAATTTTGCAAATGATATGGGAGATGGTGGGGTTTAAGGATAGGAAAAATAGGATTTAGGAACAAGTGATATGAGTGACTTTATAGGGGAGTAGGGAAAAAGGGGAGGAACTGTATGATTATATGACAGTAGTGGGGAAAGGAATAATGATAAGGAATAGAAGGATTGAGGGATATGGATAAATGGGAACAAGGGATATAAATGGTTTTGGGATAGAGGGGAATAGGGGAGGGACTGTGATAATTGTGAAACAGTGAAAGGAAGTAAACCAATGGAGAATGTAATGTTTGGCACAAAATTGTTTTTTAAACCACCAATTTTAAAACCCTAAGGAGCAGATTTGGATATGAATATAGGGTTTATATTTTCACCATTTAAACTTTCAAATTTCTCCCTCCAACAACACCCAACACAAGCTAAAATCAATATCCAGAGCTTACAAACTTACTTGGAGCAGAAGAAGTGGAGTTGTTTTGGTTTTTGATGAAGGAGTGACAAAAATCTGCTTGGAGGCTCTGTGCGCCACGCCGTGTATATGCGCCGCACCAGAGCAAATCAACACTGTGGAAAATGGCTATGTGCGCCGCGACATACCAATGCATCGCGCCTTCTCCCAATGCGCCGCGCGCACTCCAAACACACAGTCTCAGCTTTAAATTCACAGTTTCGCCCTTCCACAATTTCAATCGACTTCTTTGATATCTCTTGAGTGCAAATGATTTGATGAACATGGAAATATCTTGTATAGTCATGGATTTGATTTTATTTTTTGCAAAAACCCACTTTTGTAATGTTTTGACTTCGGCACGTTTCACTTTTAATACAAACTCTGTTTTTGTTCCTATTTTGATTTTTTGACTTGAATGATGAATCTTTTGTCGATTTTTTACAGGGATGAATGGCATGTTTTGGAAAAGGCGACCAGGGTTGTGCCTGAAGATTTGTAGAACTTAAAAAACCTTAAAAATTACATATTTATTACAAAAAAAAAATTTGACGATTTCTTCTTCAAAACAGAGTTTTGAAGAAGAAACATTCTCAGAATTATTGATGATGAAAATTTTGGAATGAAAACTTGTTAGAAACATCCTCATGTGTCTGCTGGCATTATTTGACACTTTTGAAGATGAAACCCTAGACCTAATGACTGAAAATACTCTTTGCTGACTGAAAGACCATCCATGACTATCAATGACTGTAAAATTGACTTTGATGAATTTTGATGAACTTTAATGATCAGACACAAACCAGCAGATACATGACATGAGGGAAAATGAGAGACAAGACCCTTCCGTCAGATAATCTATGATTCTAATGGAATGCAAATGATTGGATGAATGAGACACCTAAAATGAAATGCAATAAATAGTTTTTGATCTCTGACGGAGGTATGACTATACCGACTCTAACAAAATGCACATGTATACTAAAACAGTGATGAAAAGTTTGAAGTTTTAAATATATTTAATAGAGAGATTGTAGATTTGATTAGACATGCAGTGAAGGTATCCAGATGTGTGGAATATGGGGTTGAAGACAAAATGTCTTGAAGATTGCAACAGATAGAGATGCATTGCAGGTGAAAGAAGAAGCAAGATCATTCAGGGATCTTGGCAGGTGAGTTGATGAGCCTTGTTTAAACTCTGGTTTGGAGGATTTTTTTGCAGAATGCAGAGTGCAAGCAATTGAGGAAGGAATCTCAGCAAGAAGAAAATCACAGCTTTGAGAGCAGTGATAGAAGAGTCCAGCAAGGGATTTTGAGTAAAGAAGAGTGTGGCAGAACCTGGAATATTCTCAACTGAGGTTGGATGAAGGAAGAATAGAGGTGTTCTTGAGAGAAGTTGTAGAGTGAATCCTAGAGAGAGAAGAAGAGAGTGCTCAGAAGGTTCCAGCAGATAGGGGACCAGTACTTGCCAAAATCCGGATCCGGAGGAAAGGATTGGTGAGGTAAGTTGCAGCAAGAGAGCTTGCTATTGTAGAGGCTTAGTCAGCTTGTGAGTGAAGAACTCATGGAAGAGAAAATGGCTATTGATAACCACAGCAGAGATTGCAGAGGTTCTGAGAGAGGCCACAACAGAAGAGTGAGGGAAGATGTCAAAGCAGTTGGAATGAGGAAGAAACTCACTGATGAAGAGTATTGGAAGTAGATGGCTGAGATTAGTAAGCAGCTTTACGAACTAGAGAGGATGATATGGGATAACCAGAGAGTTGGATGGCTCATGAAGAAGAAGGTGAAGTGGAAGAGGCCACAAATGAAGAGAGAGCAGATGGTAAATGCTCAGTAGAAGGAAAGATTACTCAAGATGATTGAGTATTTGTAGAAGGACTTGAGGACTGAAGCTTCAAGTGAGACCAATGGGTCCAAGGGCCTTACATCTGACAAATTTTGTATGTTTGCAGGGAGGACATGTAGAGGTGAACAAACTGTTGATGTTGTCACTAAGAAGGAAAATGGAACAGCCAGATGTTTTGAAAATGTCCATGCACAGTTGGAGGAAGGTTTTGCTTTCCAACATATTGGAAGTAGAGAAGATTTAAATTGTGATGATGGCCAAAAGCTGGAGGTTGGAAAACTTGAGGCTGAAGAGAGGACCATTGAAGAATCTCTGAAGTGTATAGAAGACTTGGAACAACAGGGAGATTTGATGATCAAGTCATCAAAGGAGACCATGAGTTCTTATGTTTTTTACAACTGACAAGTTGTGTGTGAATGCAGGTATTAATGAAGACAGTTCATATGATGGAACTCTGGCAAATGAAGCTGACTGTTGCCAAGCAAGATATGATGAGTATATTTCAGATGAATATTAGATTGTGTTATTGCAGGAAAGGGAATTCATTAATTCCTTGTTCAATGAAAGGGATTGCTTCAATAAGGATAAGATAGCTATGTATGATGATGATCAATTTGTTATTAATGCTGGTAATGAAAAATTGTTTTTTTTAAGTGGCCGAGTGAAAAGTGATGGACTAAAAATTGAAGTTATTGTAGAGGTGGAAAATCAGAATTCTATTCTGATGAACGCTGAAGAGATAGTGACAACAGAAGATAGTGAAGATTGTGAATATTTTTTCTCAGATGAGATGCCAGGATTGTGGCATGAATTGAGTGCTCCAGAACAGAGGACAGAAGCACAGAGAAAAGGTGTTCAGATTGTAAGAGCATAAGTGAATGAAGATGAGGAAGTTCATTTTTATGAACTAGAACAGAGAGACATCCTTGAAGAGGACGATGCAGAAGAGAGACTAGCTGATAGTCTCGAGAATTACTTGAAAGATTGGAATCAGCATACTGATGTGATGATAGAGGAGAAAATAATTGCAGGATAACATACTGAAATGCTGGCAGAAGAAGGAAAGGAACTGAGGCCTTGTGAATTTTGTTTTGAAAATTGTCTTGTGAAAGCAGATCCTGTTGATGCTGGAATAAAATTGACATCATTGGGCAGTCTATTAAAAGAGGAGGAGAATTATGTGGAAATGTTTAATCCATGGAATGAAGAGTTTTAATTGCTGGAGGTTATGATGAATCAATAGGATTTAATACAAGAGAAAGAACCTCAATTTCAGAATTGGGGATTGCAGAATGTAAAGACACAATGGAATGAAGACAATGAAGATTTTCTGAGTCTCAGAAAGGACTTAGAATTGTTGAAAGAAGAATGGGTGACTGAAGCATCAATTGAGACCATTGGGGATTGTGGTTTTAAAACTAATAATTTGGCTGTGTTGACAAGGGTTGTAGAAGACAATCCTTCACTTGGAGTTGTCTTAAAAGAAGAAGAGCTGTTGCAGATTGAAGATGGGCAGCTGAAAGAAGATGAGACAGTCATGTCTCATGTGTAGAAATTTTTTGTTGTTGGTGGCAGAGAAGAATTGGCTTTCCTGAAAAGCCAAGAGAAGACTGGAAGGCAAACTTTTGGGGCTGCTACAGCTGTGGATAATCTGAATTTTACTCTGACAGAATATGAAAATGCAAAGCTTGAAGAACTTGGTTTGATTAGCTGAATCAATCAAGAGGATGAAGGACAATTGTTGAGGATTGTCAAAAAGGGAGAAGAAGAATTTGTTGAACCAATTTTACAGCATATTGATGGGATACCTGAAAGCAGATGGCTGAAATTTTTACTGACAACATTTGAAGAGAGTGAAATGACATAGCAGCAGATTGGAATGTTGCTGGAAGGAATGCTGGAGCAACAAATTGAAGTGTTGTCAGAAGAGGAGGAAGATACACCAAGATTTTATGATTTTGATGCTTGTTTCGTGACTGCAGGTACTGAAAGAAGAACTAAGGGATGTTTAGTCCAGAAGAAGAGAAGAGATGATGGCAGTAACTAGCAATTTAAATACCAGTCCAGAGAATTGCTGAAGCCAGAGAGTGGAAAAATTGTCATGGATGAAAGCCAGGAAGAATTTTACTATTGCAGATAGCAAGAGGGTATGGATGATTGGGTGGAAGCTAGGGCAGCAGTAAGAACTGAAGAAGTAAGGACTGAACAAGCAAGGGCTCACAAATTAAGAACTCAGCAAGCAGAAGACATATTAGATGTAGAAATTGCACTGATAAGAAGACTGATGGTGAGAATGTCTGAGAAGAAGACAACAACAAGAAAGCAGAGAAACAACAGCAGCAAAAAGACAAAGAGAGAATGTAAAGGTGCAGCAAGTGGAAAGATGCAGCATAAACTATGGAAGCCTGGAGAAGTACAAATGAAGAATGTTGCAGCAGATGATAAGCTACAAACCAAAGTGTGGGATCCAGGAAGACCAGGATGAAAGCACATGACCAGGAGATCATGAATCATTTTAACCTGGGAAGTCTGATGCAGGAGCATTAGGCTCAGGACAATATTTTGTATATAAATAAACATAAGGGGAGTCTCGTGTTTTTGTTTCCCTATGAAATCATTCATATTTGAGTTATTTTTAGTTAATTGTGAAGAAAAATGTAACTGCCTGAATGATTTGTGGGCATATGAAGAGATAGTCAGTTTCTGTTTAGGGTCTAGTCTAAAGTTAGGAGTTTGGGGAATTTACAGAGTTTTTGTTGTCAAAGAATCAGAATCGATTCATTGTAGCAGTTGTATAAAATAAGTCTCGAAGGCATAGTCTTAGAGACCTACAAAAAGAGACTTGCATAGGGTTGCGAAGAATTGTAGAAGAAATCTGTAGAGGATAGGGTGCAGAAGGGCCAATTAATCGAAAATCGGGCCAATTAGAACTTGTAAGTAATTTTCATGTATATATTATGAGAGAGTGTTTTAGTATTACATGTGCATATTTGGATTAATTTCTGTGTGAGGAATGCCTTGAACCCCGTGATGACTGTGTGAATGGCTTATGTAATTCAGTAAACAATTGTATGGACAACATGGAAGACGTATACTCTGTAATTTGGGGTCTCGAATGATGCTCGGTGAATGATTAGAAATCGATGTCGACAGTGTGTTAAAATGCTGAAATTGAGGATATAGGGTGGAGTGGACTCTGTGGACAACACACATAATTGTGTGCTTTGAAATATAATTCGATTGGGGTACATTCCTATGTGGAATCGTTATGCTGAATTGAGCTCACAAAGGAATTAGATGCTCTAATGTATATACCCAGTGGAGTAGAAATGAGGGTTGAAGTTGCGCATTGGGTTATGACTCGAACCATATAGTTCCATTCTAAGTTGAAACCTCTGTTGCGTAAGCGATATTGGTTTGAGGTCACATTGATGATTGACAGTGAGGAACAGAACCCTGAATCAGAACCGTGAGGAAAAATAGTTAAGGCAGTTTCTGGAGAGGAAAACCAGCGGGTTCATGTTAGTTAGAAGGTGGTAAGCTGTATTTGAAATTCGAATGCGATATATGTAGTTGGTTGACACGTGGAGGAGAGTGGTTTTTTAATACCATTTCCATCGTGAAATTTTTGTGAATTATCACTCATGCATTTAAGTCACGCGATATGCGTTTGGGTGCGTTGGATCATTAGAACTGATGTGACAAGCCAACAACCGTTGGATGCGAAGGGTGCATTAACGCTGGGGCCAGTTTCATTGCATAACTTGAAAGGTTAAGAAGTGTGCAATTAAGAGCGCGACATCGGTTGGATGATCCAATCCAAGGATCGGAGGGTGTTCGCATTACGAAGAAGCACGAATGATAAACCAAGGTATGTCATATTACACCATGAGACCGAGAATATGACGCGTGGAGGTTCATGTGCTATTGTTGATTAACTTCTTTAGTATTTAATCAAGAAGTCAAGCCTTTAACTGTATGTGGGACCAGATATGTAATACGTTGATATGAAGAGGTTTAATGTATTACACAATGGCTTTGTAAGAATGTTCGAATGGTGATTCGGGTCTCCTAAGGTAAGTCCAAAGATGTGGTTCGGATTATAGAAACATCGCATGATGGGTCTTCACAATTGGTTGGGGAGCATATATATATGTTGTCGATATATATATCACGCTTGGTATGAGATGGCGAAAACCTGTGCATGAAAGGATATAAGGTTTGGTTGATAGTGGAGTCTTTTAAAAGCTTGAGATTTGGTTTAAAACCCATGGTTGCGAAGACTAAGTTGATGTATCTATGTATATGGTGGCATTCATACATGACAGCTTTTAATTAACATGTGAAGAGTCCTATGATATCATTGAATGGTTGCGAAGTTGGCTTGATATATGTTGAGGGGTCTAATATACAATATGGAGCATGGTGATATGTCGGGTTTAACCAAGGGATAGAGTATTCATATTATAGGTTGGTGTTGGTCCTTTATCAAGGGCATACACACACACACACACACACACACACACATATATATATATATATATTGGTGTTATTTAACCAATGCGAGCTTGGTAGGTTTTAAGAGGAAAAGGGTGCATATGTATGCATTGTGGTTCTTTTATAACCTTTATTAACCAGCATGCTATTGTAAGTGGTCTTGGTAGGAAATAGATGACACCTTGCTATGAGTAAGTTCCCTCACTGAGATTTCAAATTCAGGGTTTTCTGGGCTTACAACCATCAAAGTATTAATTTACTATCTCAAATCTCAGAGATTTGAGATATTAAAACTCCCAGATTATTTATTTAAATTGTCGGCTCAGGAAAAAGAATGTTGCCAGATTTCCCAAATTATGGATTTGGTGGAGAAAGGAATTTTGAATGCATTTAGACACAACTTAGATGATTGGGTTTATGAGTAAACAGGGACTATGGGTTTTACTGGCACCAATGGGAGATTGGTGCTTGAAGCATCAAAAGAGAGCGAAAGGTCTTATCTTTTTAAAACTAATAGTTTGTTGATGAATGCAGGTACAACACTCGACGAGAAAGATGTTACTATAAGAGAAATCAATGACTATAGTTGTAATCAAGAAGGAGTTCTTGATTATTCTTCATTGCATAAAGTTGAGCGTTCAGCACAATTGGAGATGGAAGCATCAAACAAAGAGGAATTACTCTGAGGAATTAGCGAAGGAAAGTGTTGGAGAAGCTGATGGAATCTGATTGACAGCGTGAGTGATGAGTTACCAAATAGAGTTGATACTTTAAAGGACCAGCGACAGAACAAAGTTTGGAATCCTGGAGGGTGCAAGTCATCAAGACTTGTGGTTGTTGCATTATTACAGAAAAGCGACGGACCTCATAGAGAGGAGTCTATGGAAACTTCTCTACATGGGGAGTCTGATGCAGGAGAATCAAAGCTAAATTTTCATTATTCATTTGTGTGATTTAGGGGGTGAGGTGTTTTAATCATTTTATTAATTATTTTTCTCATTTTAATAAATTAAGAGAGAAAATATAAATGTGACGATAATTGTAAATATTCCTTTAATAATTAAGGATATGAGTGGAGTTGAATTAGGTAGATAATATAGGGATTAGGAATTCCTTAAGCGGGACTTAGTTGAGTCCAAAAAAAAGGATAAATCTAATTTAGATTTTAGTTGAGATTTGTGTGGAGGAAATTATGGATTGGAATAAATTCATTATTATGTATAAATATGAGAAGTGTGTGAGGATGGAAAAACAGTGAGGAATACAGAGAGAGAGAGAGATGGTTTGTGAGCTTTTGTAAAGGGCCGAGAGCTGAAACGCCATCCATTGTAATATTCGGCCAAGGAATTTCTGGTGTTATTATATATCAATATTTTTTTGTTTGTATGGCTCTCTTCTCTTTGAGTATATGTTGTGCTGAATAAAATGTTTTTTTTTAATGAAGTATTTTCTTGAGAATATTCATGCTGAAGGAAGCTCGCACGTTATTATATGCTAGGATCTTTTTTAACCCAGTATCCTGGCATCACATGCTCTCACAACTGCTATAGAGTCAAATAACTAGGATGCAGAAGCCAATCAGAAACAACAAGCAATGAAGGAAGCCAGCCACGCAGCCAAAGCCCAGCGCGCTGCGCTCGAAGCAAAGATCCATCAAGTATGCAGTGAGGTACTGATAGTCCTAGCCACAACCACCCCAAAAGAGAAATTAAAAGGACTGGATGCCACATTAAAGGCTTCGTGCACCGAAGTACAGACCGTTCAGGCCGAGTTTGAACATCAAATTACCGATCTACAAATGAATTTGCAACCGAAAACTCCACCTGAAGTTCGTGCCAAGCGAGTTGCCGAAGTCAAACAAGCCACTGACAATATTTATTTCGCAGTTACACAGTGTGTAATATACCTAATATTTTTGTTTTTACTTTCTATCCACAATAGTTTTTACATAAGTCCCTCATTAAAAATTCTCGTATTAAATATATAATTAAACTTATGATATGTAATATTTTATTTTAACCAAATACCATTCCACTTTCCGCATGGCGATGTTCTATTTACTCCCAATCAAGATCTCGGGATTTATTTATTATACCACTGCCTACCACCTGTCCTTACCATTTATGGCATTGACCTTTGTGTGATTTTCTTGGTTACGAATTGATATGGATGTACATCTGCTCATCCCTACGCCGTCGGATTGATTGGCGGATCTACAGTGTTTTTTGGCTTTGGGATTCGACGGGAGAGGACTTGGTTTATCCTCCGCATTTACCCTAGCCTTCACTCATTTGCACCATCATTTTCTAGTCTCCTTCTCGACTGGTAAGGTTTTTATGCCACTGGTTTTATGAGGCTTCTTCCTCCAACAGTGATGGCAGAGAACCGGACGCTGTTCTATCATGCCCGTAACTGAATCCCTGACTCTGTATGACATATTTTGCAAGGAATTTGGTAAATACATGGACGGTGGATATTGCTTCTGCCAACCTCTAATTTGGCCTTCATCTCAGGTTCTATTTCACATTGCTTAGTACTGGTTTTGCAATTTCATAATTTCTTTCCTTGTTACATTTTTAATCACCCTTCCTGATTTTGTTTGCAGCTCAATACTTATACGTTTAAGGAGGGTTTGATTCACGGGTAAATTTAACTTCTTTTCTACGTTTTCCGGTGCTTTCCTATAGGTTTAAGAGTTAATTTTATTTATTAAAACCCTTTTCCGCTTATCTCCTAATCCCTAGCTTGTCCTCTTTTGTTCCTTGCAGGTGAATCTTCTTTTCCAACAGCCTCATAATTACTCTGTTCAGAATGCGTTGGGATATTGTTTTCAAATTCAGATGATGACTTGACTTCTTCATTTATCCAGGTATTCTGTCTCTATTATCTAACTTTCGTCCTCTTCCGGAAAAAGGTTGATCTGCTTCTACTTGGGCCTTGACCCAATGTTTCATTATTTGGGAAATCATGCTTTTAGACCATAGGGTTTACTATCTGGTTAAATGACAGCCCAAACTCTATGAGTTAAAAAGGTTAATTTGTAATAATAATAATATATTCAGTTCCTCTCTATGGTTGTATTATAAAATTGAACTGTTATACTATTTTCCAGTCTTGTTATTTGCGAAAGTTGGTTGAATGTTTTCTCCTTCCAAACCGAACCATTCGGTCTCGGGAAGGCGGTCTCTGCAAAATGCACTTAGTTTGTTTTCATGGCCATACCATTTCCATTGTATTTAAAGTATCTTGTACTCCATTCGGATTGTACTCAGATATTTTATCGAATTCTCTTCTTGTAATGTTTTAAATTTGATTATGTTTTTGTGTTATAACAATAGTTGTGATTTCTCATCTCTTTAAATTTTCGGATAAACAGTTTATCTATTCTCGTTCTTAAGAGTTCAAGAGATGTTTAATTGTTTTTACAAAAGGGTTCGAGCCCTTGGCTGACCCATGATAGTTTCACATTTTTTTATGTATCTTACTATATGTAACAACTCGATTAATTGTTAACTTCTGTTGTACTATTTTGGATTTTGAAAGAAAGAGTGTTTCGACTGTCTTTACACAGCTATTTAAAGGGTTAACTCTCTGGTATTCTTTTCTTTACTAAGTTTGGTGACTAGACCACCATTCCTTGTCTGAGTATAGTTATGGCCGGAGACACGATGTGCCTTGGAACTAGAGGTTCTATGTCAGGTCCTAAAGCCGACAGTGTTCCTCCACAACTTCTCAGTTATAGCACAATTGTTTATCTTTTTGAGTTCTAAATGCTAAGAACAATTTAATAGTAACTGGTTATTTCATATATTTATTACCTTTACTTTTTCGTATGAATACATATTCTTTCATGCACAGTATTTACTTCTTTAATGGTCTTCTACTCCTAAAAATAGGAATTCCTTCACTTCTCTCACAGTTTCTACAATATCTACTATATTTTTCCACAGTGATTTTAATAATTCTTAAATTTATAAAAAACAGTGTAATTACAAATATTAACAACTTGTATTAGTAGTCTTTCCCTCCTATCTTCGCAGTATACCTACTCTGATACACAGTAAAATTATTTAACAATAATTCATTGAACTTATAAATATCATAACTTAATCATAGAGTACGTAGACTCAATTCCATTCAACAAATGCTTCTATAACAAATCATTTACAACCCTTGCTTCTAACTAAGCACATGTCCTATGGAACCCTATTTCTATTTAACATTTTTCTTAAGATATTCAGATTCTTATCTGAATTCGCAGTTTACTGCTGATGTCCACCCAACCTTCAAGAGAGGCAATTACATCATTCTCTTTCCCTCGTGCTCCATGCCTGAATGGTACAGGTTGATAGTATTTTTTGCTGTGACCTCAGGACTCCAAGTCCAGTCAGTACCAGAAAATTTTCAGGAATGCTGAGATATTTCCACTGGTCTCTACCAACTCAGGAAACTTTTCACTCTCCTCCTTAATATCTGAACAGAACCCCTATTCCTCACTGGGATTTGCCTCATATCCTCAGAGGAACAGTTAAAAGTTCAAACTATCCCCAACCAACCATCAGTTCTTGGAATTATTTTACCATCATCTTTTTACTTTTTATGGAACTAATTCCATAACCAATTTTATTTCTAAATAACAAAAAAAAATTGAATAACTTTTCCAGTAATAATAATTGTCTCAGTTTTCTTTTTAAAAATAAACAATAACTAAAATTTCAAACTACTAGTTATCAACTTGTTAAGGCGAAATCCAACTGTTACAACTTCTCCCCCTAGAAGTAACACCCTCCCTGGTGTTTCACTCCAGCTCAAAAAAAATCTATGGGTAAGCCTTGCGCACAAATCTTTCGTCCTCCCAAGTAGTCTCATCCGGGCGCAAGTGCTTCCACTTCACTTTAACCTGGGTGATGACTCGCTTCTGGAGCATAATTTCTCTCTTGTCAGGTATGCGTTGAGGCTCGACCAGAAACTTGCCTTCCGGCTCTACTTGCAAACAACAAAGTTCCTTGTCAAATTTTTATAAAGAAGTCATATTTTGAGTTAGGATTTTTAATTCTATCCTACCTGTATATTATGCCAGTGAATTATGTGCTTCAAATCATGCACATATTGCTTTAACAGGGACACATGAAACACGTTTTGTACCCAGATATGACTGGTTAAATCCAATAGATAAGCCACAGGTCTTACCCTGTCCAAGATTTGGAAGGGTCCACAGAAGCTAGGAGTCAACTCGGCACAAGAGGCCCACTGCAAGGCACTCTTCTTGGGTTTGATTCTCACATACACATGATGACCCACCTCAAATTCTCGATAGGTCCTTTTTTTATCTACATAGATCTTCTACCGATCTTGTGCAGCTTTCAAATTTTGTTTGATCTACTTTACTTCTGACTCCATTTCAGCGAGCATTTTTGGTCCCAGCATTAGTTTTGTTTTGGGGCTGCTCCAATTTATGGGTGTGCGACATTGCCTCCCATATAGAGCTTCGAAAGGACTCATCTTAAGGGACTCCTGATAACCATTATTATAAGAAAATTCAACCAGATGGAAGTAGTCTTCCCATTTGGTTGGCTGCTACATCATGTATATGTGTAGCATGTCTTCCAAAACTTGGTTTACCCACTCTGTTTGACCATCTGTTTAAGGATGATAAGAAGTGCTAAAGTTTATTTGGGTCCCCAGACCTATGAACAAAGTTTTCCAAAAAGCTGAAGTAAACTTCACATCCTTGTCGAAGATAACAGTCTTCAGAATGCCGTGTAGCCTGAATATTTCTCTCATAAAAATATCTGCTAACTATACAGTCTTGTACAGTCTTGTAAGTAGACTGTACAGGTATAAAATGTGCAAACTTCCTCAATCTATCAATCACCACCATGATGGAGTCATTGTGCCTCTTTGACCAAGGTAAACCCATAATAAAGTTTAGGGATATGACCTCCCACTTCCATTCAGGTACTGGTATGGGCTGCAACAGTCCTGCAAAATGTCGATGCCCCACCTTGACTTGTTGACACTCCAAACATTTATTTAGATACTCAGCAATATTTTTACGCATACTAGGATAGAAATATACTTTTCTAATAGTAGTTAACATTTTCTGGTATCCTAGGTGTCCCACATAATTACTCCGATGGTATTCATTCATGATTAGCTCCTTTAGGTCCACACGGTTTGGTACATACAACTTTCATCTAAAGGTTAGAATTTGTTCTTTATTAACTCCATATTCAGAAGTATTTCCTTGCTTTCTGGTCTCTTCCATTAGTTTCCATAGGAATTGATATTGAGGATCCTTCTGTGCTTCCTCTTTTACTTGATTTAAGAATTTACATTCAAGCTGATTATAGTAAATCTCATAAACACAATGCAACTCTCTAATTAAAGCATCCGCAACCTGGTTTTCCTTACCCTTCACGTGTTGGATGTCCATATCAAACTCACTTAAGAAGGTATTCCATCTTGCCTGTCGAGAGTTCAAATCAGCTTGCTTGAAATAACTGGTTAGGCTACTATGATATGTTTTTAGTACAAATTTCTTACCCAACAAGTAGTGTCTCCATACCCGAAGTGCATGTACTACTGCTGTTAACTCTATATCATAGGATGAATATCTTTTTTCATGTTCTTTCAGCTTTCTTGACTCATAATCTACTACCTTCCCTTCCTAAGATAAAACTACCCCAACTCCCTCTTTACAAGCGTCTATGCAAACTTCAAATTCTTTGTTGGGATCAGCTACCCTCAATATTGGTGCAATTGTCAACAGCTGCTTCAACCTCTCAAAATTTTTCTGACACTCCATAATCCACTTAAAGACGTTTCCTTTTCTCTACAAAGAGGTGATTGGAAAAGAAATTCCGGAGAATCCTTCAATGAATCTTCGATAATAACTAGCCAATCCCATAAAGGATCGGATACCCGCCACATTTTGGGGAACTCTCCATTCCATGATTGTCTTGATTTTATTTGGATCAACAACAATCCCCTTTGCTGAGATAACACGGCACAAGTACTGGATTTCTGTTTTAAATAAATCACATTTGATGAACTTAGCGCACATTTGGGGTTTTCTTAACATCTCCAGCACAATCCTTAAATGTTCTCTATGTTCTTCCTGGTTTTTAGAATAGATTAAAATGTCATCTATGAATTTAAGTACAAAGTTATCTAGGAAAGGATGGAATATACCATACATTAACCTCATAAAAGTTTTTGGTGCATTTGTTAACCCAAAGGGTAACACCACAAATTCATAATGCCCGTACCTGGTACAGAAAGCAGTCTTGTAAATGTCTTCATCCTTGATTCAGATCTAATGATATCCAGATCTTAAATCTATTTTTGAGAATATTGTAGCTCCCTTCACTTGATCGAACAGATCATCAATCCTTGGTAAAGAATATTTATTTTTTACTGTTAACTTGTTGAGCTATCTATAGTCCATGCACATTCACATGGTTTCGTCCTTCTTCTTAACGAACAACATTGGTGCTCCCCAAGGGGACACACTTGGATGAATATATCCCTTTTCCAATAGTTCTTGTAACTGCATTTTTAATTCAGTTAATTCTGGAATGCTCATTCTGTAAGGAGCTCTTGATACAGGTGATCCCCCTGGCATTAATTCAATGGTAAAATCAATATCTCTTTTTGGTGGTAATCTGGGTATGTCTTCCGGAAAGGCATCCATGAAATCTTGTACCACTGGCATATTCTCCATCACAGGAGACTTCTCCTTGGAATTAGCATATCCTACTTGGATAACATAAATTTGGCATCCCTTCCTTATACATTTTTTCATTTGGGATGCTGTAATAGGGCGTAGCTGTAGCGGTTTCTTGATCCCCTGAATTTCCTTGCGTGTTCCATCTTGCATTATGTAATAAATGATATTTTCTTTGCAGTCCACTAAGGTCCAATGTTTTTCTAGCCAATCCATGCCCAACAAAACATCATAGGACCCTAATCGCAATATGTTCAGGTCCACGTTTAACTGCTGTTTTGTAATTTCTAATGTGCAGTTTGAAATTTTGGCAGTTACATTTCTTTTTTCTCCTGTGGTTAGCTGTACCAGCCAAGGGTTTTTGAATTTCTACCCTTTTAATTTACAAATTTCCACTATTTTCGGATTAACATAACTTATACTTGCACCTGGTTCTACCAAAATAGAAACATATTGAGACAATAATTTACCTTCAAACTCTATCATTGTTGGCTGATAATCTACTTGTCGATCCTCCAATGTTGTGTTGATACGAGGTATGTTTCGAGCCACATCACCTACTATAGAAACCTCCTACAGATTTGCAAATTTTTCACTTCTTGGTCATTGTGGGAATTTTTTATAATAATGCGCCTCACCACACCCCCAACACTGTAGAGGTGTTTTTCTCACTTTCCCTTGCTCAGTTTTTCTAGATGCTTCTGTAGGCCTTTCCTCAGCTGGCCACCAGGTTCTCTGATGATTTCTGCCAAATTTCTTGCTTATAAAACTTCGTGCATAATTCTTAAAATTATTATTTTTGGCGCCCTTGAAGTTTGAGCTGCTTTTTTGTCCCTTTCTTGGCTGCCAACTCTTGCCCACTTCTCCTTTTGCCTTGGACTATTGATAGCACATTTGTGCCTTACAAATGGCTTCGTCCATGGTTCTAGGATTTACAAATTCAATGCGTTCCTTCATATGGGTTGGCAGACTACTCAGAAATCTTTGAACCTTAGCTTTTTCATGTCTAAGGTATGGAACATAACTTAACAAATAGGTGAACTTGGTAATATACTCGTCCATGGTCATCTATCCCAGCTTCAAGTCATGAAATTATTTAGATTTCTCATCGTAGAAACGTTATGTTAAATACTTATCTTCAAAGTATTGCTAGAACAATTCCCAGGTAACATATTGGTATTCAATACTATGAACATTCTTTACTTATTCCCACCACAAAGTGGTTTTCTCCCTTAACTGATATATGGCCAATCTGGCCTTCAGGTTGTTGTTGTACTCATATAATTGAAAATATTTGTTCATATTTATCAACCAAGCCTTTGCCACCTCCTCAACTTCACCATCAAATGTGGGTGGTTTTATTTTTCGAAACTCACCTTGAAGGTCCATTTTTTTCTTTTTAGCTTCTTGCTGGTCCGATAAATTGCCAGAATCTACTTCATTATAGTTTTTTTTCTTGTTTCTTCGCAATGAAGGGCTTCTTTCCACTCTGTCAGTGGTGTGGTCCCTTGTTTATCGCTCATTACCTTCTTTCATGTCTCTATCATCACTAAGTTGTTCCATTCCCTGATTTTGCTTATTTGAAAGGCTCTTGAGTATCTTTTCTTGCTCTTGCATCAAGCGCTCGTTATCACTTTGAACCTACACCATTTCTTCCTGTAGCTTATGTACTGTATTAAAAAATATGCTAGTTTTGTGCTTCTATTCTTCCAGCAGTCTACTTTTTTGTTGGTGCTCATCTACACTCAGCTAAACCCACATCTCAGGGCTCACTTCTAGTCATGTTTGGGGTTCCCCGGTGTTCTGGGGTGGTTGTTGCGTTGACCCCCTTCTCATGATGTTTCCTGTTATGCTTCTCTTCTGTGCATCAGCATACACACATCTTAAATTGTTAGTTTACCCTTAAGGTCCCAATGTACGAATGCTGCTCTGATACCACTTGTAATATACCTAATAAAAAAAAATGTAATTTCTATCCACATTAGTTTTTATATAAGTCCCTCATTAAAAATTCTTGTATTAAATCTATAATCAAACTTATGATATGTAATATTTTATTTTAACCAAATATCATTCCACTTTCCGCATGGCGGTGTTCTATTTACTCCCAATCAAGACCTCGAGATTTGTTTATTGTACCACTCCCTACCACCTATCCTTACCATTTATGGAATTGACCTTTGTGCGATTTTCTTGGTTATGAATTGATATGGATGTACGTCTGCTCATTCCTACGCCGTCAGATCGATTGGAAGATCTATGGTGTTTGTTGGCCTTGGGATTCAGCAGGAGAGGACTTGGATTATCCTCTGCATTTACCCTAGACTTCACTCATTTGCACCATCATTTTCTGGTCTCCTTCTCAACTGGTAAGGTTTTCATGCCGCTGGTTTTATGAGGCTTCTTCCTCCAACAGTGTTGGCAGAGAACCGGAAGGTGTTCTATCATGCCCGTAATTGAATACCCGACTTTGTCCGACCCATTTCGTAGGGAATTTGGTAAAGACATGGATGGTGGATATTGCTTCTGCCAGCCTCTAATTTAGACTTCGTCTCATGTTCTATTTCACATTTCTTAGTACTGGTTTTTCAATTTCATAATTTCTTTCCTTGTTACAATTTTGATCACCCTTCCTTATTTTGTTTGCAGCTCAATACTTCTGCATTTAAGGCAGGTTTACTTCACCGGTAAATTGAATATTTTTTCTACATTTTCCAGTGCTTTCCTTCAGGTTTAAGAGTTGATTTTATTTTTTAAAACCCTTTGCCGCTTATCTCCTAATCCCTAACTTGTTCTCTTTTGTTCGTTGCAAGTGAATCTTCTTTTCCAACAGCCTCATAATTCCTCTGTTCTGAATGTGCTGGGGTATTGTTTTAAAATTCTGATGATGAGTAGAATCCTTTGTTTATCCAGGTATTCCGTCTCTAATATATGATTTTCGTCCTCTTCCAGCAAAAGGGTGATCTGCTTCTACTTGGGCATCGACCCAATGTTTCATTATTTGGGAAATCATGTTTTTAGACCATAGGGTTTACTGTCTGGTTAAAGGACAACCCAGACCATACGAGTTAAGAAGGTTAATGTGTAATAATAATATATTCAGTTCCTCTCTGTGGTTGTATTATAAAATTTAATTGTTATACTATCTTCCAGTCTTGTTATTTGCGAAATTTGGTTGACTGTTTTCCCCTTCCAAACCGAACCATTCGGTCTCGGGAAGGCGGTCTCTGAAAAATGTACTTAGTTTGTTTTTGCGGAAATAACATTTCCATTGTATTTACATCATCTTGTAATCCATTCAAACTGTACTAATATATATAAATATTTTATCGAATTCTCTTCTTGTAATGTTTTAAATTTGACTGTGTTTTTGTGTTATAACAATAGTTGTGATTTCTCATGTCTTTAAATTTTTGGATAAACAGATTATCTATTCTAGTTCTTAAGAGTTCAAGAGATGTTCAATTGTTTTTACAAAGGGGTTCGAGCCCTTGGTTGACCCATGATAGTTTCACATTATTTTATGTATCTTAATGTATGTAACAAATCGATTAATTGTTATCTTCTGTTGTACTGTTTTGGCTTTTGAAAGAAAGAGTGATTTGACTGTCTTTACACAGCTATTTAAAGGGTTAACTCTCTGGTATTATTTTATTTACTAAGTTTGGTGACCGAACCACCATTCCTTGTCTGACTATAGTTATGGACGGAGACACGACATGCCTTGGAACTGGATGTTCTACCTCAAGTCCTAAGGCCGACAATGTTCCTCCACAGATTCTCAATTATAACATGGTTTTTTATCTTTTTGAGTTCTAAATGCTAAGAACAGTTTAATAGTAACTGGTTATTTCATATATTTATTACCTTTACATTTTCATCTGAATACATATTCTTTCATGCACAGTATTTACTTCTTTAATGGTCTTCTACTCCTAACAATAGGAATTCCTTCACTGCTCTCACAGTTTCTACAGTATCTACTGTATTTTCCATAATCATTTTAATAATGCTTAAATTTATAAAACACAGTGTAATTAAAAATATTAACAACAACTTGTATTAGCAGTCTTTCCCTGCTATCTTCGTAGTATACCTACTCTGATACACATTAGTAGTCTTTCACAATAATTAATTGAACTTATAAATATCATAACTTAATCATAGGGTACGTAGACTCACTTTCATTCAACAAATACTTCTATAACAAATCATTTACAGTCCTTGCTTCTAACTAAGCACATGTCCTGTGGAACCCTATTTCTATTTAACATTTTTCTTAAGAGATTCAGAAACTTATATGAATTCGTAGTTTACTGCTGATGTCCACCCAACCTTCAAGAGAGGCAATTACGTCCTTCTCTTTCCCCCATGCTCCACACATGAATGGTACAGGTTGAAAATATTTCCTGCTGTGACCTCAAGACTCCAAGTCTAGTCAGTATGAGAAAATTTTCATGAATGCTGAGAGATTTCCACTGGTTTCTACCAGCTCATGAAACTTTTCACTCTCCTCCTTATTCTCTGAACAGAACCCTTATTCCTCACTGTTATCTGCCTCATATCCTCAGAGGAATAGGTAACTGTTCAAACTGTCCCCAACCAGCCATCGGTTCTTGGAATACTTTTACCATCAACTTTTTACTTTTTATGGAACTAATTCCATAACCAATTTTATTTCTAAATAACAAAACAAAATTGAATAACTTTTCCAGCAATCATAATTGTCTCAGTTTTATTTTTAAAAATAAATAATAACTAAAATGTCAAACTACTAGTAATCAACTAGTTAAGGCCAAGTCCAGCTGTTACACAGTGTGACACATGTTTAGATGAGTCTACGGGTGTCTGGACTTCGGTTCAAAATGAATTGGTAGTACAACAGTTGTGCAACGAGCTGTACATGAAAGAACAACAATTTTTTGAGATCCGAACGATGGTGCCTACCCTTGTGCTTACACAATGCCTCGCCTGCCTACGAGAGGGCCAGACAATCCAAATAGAGATCGAGGACCTGCATCACAAAGAGCATTTTTTGGAGGCACACATGAAACCATGGGCTAAGGAGGCTCTTCAACTATCACAAAATTTGGACACTACATTGAAGGCTATTCAGCAGATGCAACAAAGTATCGAGCTGGCCACTTAAGGGCCTACCATTGAGAAGTTGGTTCTTTAAGCGCAAGGAGTTGATGCGCATAGTCTGGAAATGGTGCTCCCTCTCAAATATTCTGTCAATGTGCTCCAAGACAAACTAAAAAAGCAGATGCCACAGTGACTCGGGATGAGTCACATGTTTGTGTTGGCAGCCTGTTGGAGCGGGGTCTCCTGCGGTACACTTTTTGGTATATTTTTGTATAAGTTTTGTATATGCGCACTACGCGAATGAGTCAAGGGTCTTTGGAGTGGGTCAAAGACCCTATTTTTATGTAAAATGGTTTAAGGGTAAACTATGGACCTCACAACATGGTTTGAGACCATAGTATCTATGTTCTAGAACGATATAAATAGATAGATCGAGTCTAAGAAAGTAACTTAACTTGATATGATGTTTTGATCTAAGTATATACGTCTGTGATAATTTTGAAAGGGTTACACTCTGGGTTGGGTAGAAAGGATCCTGCTGGCTGTGTGCGTGGAGACCTAGTCCTGCCTGTGTGTGGACTCCGCTGGTTGTGTGTGCGAAAGGATAAAGTGTAAGGGAAAGTCTGATGTATTGAACTGATCTGAACTAATACAAGGACTGATTTTGGCAGAAATCATTGTGTTATCTCTTTGTGTTATCGGTCTTAAGTTCATTATGCTTATTTGTATATGCGCAAATACATAGTTTATTTATGCATGAAGTCATATTGATGGTTGATAAATCTGCTTAAGTAATTGTGCATTAGATAAATCTGGATCTGGTTATGTTATGATACATCTACGATGAAGTGATCTATAATTTTGTGTTGTGATGTAATAAAGCATTATTCTATATTGCGCACATCTATTTATGATCGATATAAGTCTGGAATCAATCTTCTTAGGGACACTACATTATTTTCTTCCTCGGGGTGCGGAAACCTGGTTCCAACACCCCCCATACTGCTTCAGGTGAGACTTTGATCTACACAAGTAGGTCATTGCCGAAAGGGCCAGTAGTTGGAGGGTCTGTTGGTTGCGCAATAAAATCTGAACCTGGGTCAGGACCACTCAAGCCAACACCATGTCATCAGTTTCACGTCATGTCATGTCATGAGTGGTCATATGCCACATCACCATTGTGGACAATGTATATTGTATTCAAAGTGTATTGTAAAGTGGAAGTCCAAAGGACACACATGGAATGTAAAGAGTCATGTAAGTTGAAAAGTCATAGGAATTCAAATAGTCACGAGGGAAGTCAAAGGGCCACCCTTAGTTATATATACTCCCTCATTGTATGAGCAAAGGAATTTTTCACCTTGGCTCCACCAGCAAAGCATTAGATGTGGAAATTTCTGAATATACTTAAACATAAACTCTTAATATTAAATCTTGATTTACTTCTCCTACTTACATTTAGTTATTAATTTTAAATCTTCAGCATTAACATCGAAGTAAATACATTAACAGCCTACACATATAGATTTGAACTGAATAACATGCACAATGACAAAGTGACCCACACGGGTTTCTGGAAAACTGTCCCCGGAAAAACCCAATGCAGGAAAACTGGTGCTTCTAGCTTCTTTAGGGTTTTTATTATTAAGAAGATTCTAAGTACAATAGATCTAGGCACCAACTTGGTTAACCCGACAAAGAAATAAATATGCAACTATACCTATGTTATAGAGACAGAAAAACTGACCGATTCACACCCTTAAATGGGATTTACATAACTCAGCCCTTTTCGGCCTCTAGAAACCCTAACGCTGCTATGGAGCCTACTATGTCAGCCCTCCTGGTCTGCGTTAGCCTCTGAACTACTCAGGAAGGGCCTCCGTCACCCTAGAATGAGTTACATTACCCCTGCACTACCCTGACTGGGCCTGCATCAGTCCTCCTGGGACTGCGTCAGCCCTCCTGTCACTGTGTCAACCCTCATCACCTCCTTCTACCTCTGCGCAACGCCTGCTGGGCTCTAGGATGCTTTGCGTAGTTGTTGCTTCCTCTGCGCTGCTCTGGTCTGCTGCTTCTCTGCCCTCGTTTTAGTCTTGGCCTGGGACTACACCATCCCCCTCGCAATACTTTCCCCTCTCCATAGCTAAAGAACTTTTGAAATTCTTAACAAACCACACCCTAGAATTCCAGCTTAGCTTCAGTGCTTTGCCAATGTGTGTGTTCTGCAACTGACCCCAAGCCTTCTTCTTATACTTTTCTCGTTTAAACTTCAACAACCGTGATCTAATCTTGAATCGACGGCTTAGAATAGAAGATGCTTGATCCACGTCACTTAAGTCATTCTCATCACATGTTTAATTTAATTAACTTTAATATTTTAATTTTCCTAAGTTAGACTTAGGGTCCTTAATAAAAAATAATACTTAATTAAATATCTCTTAAACAGGATGGAATTTCCCAAAATTCTTTCTGGGTCTTTGAGATCTTATGTACTCTAGTCCCTCCACAAATTTTGGGAGCTAGAGCACATCCGATGCTACCACAACACCCCAAAACCTAAACACTCCCTCTTAGCGAGGAATGCGCTCTAGAAAAAATACTTCATCCCGAAGTTATGCATTGATCTTTGGTGTGGGTCTCTACACTTATGCTTAGCCTGCTTCCCTTCATCATTGCACTGGTGTTGCTCTTCTGTACTACTGCCCATGATGCTGCCACTGCTACTGATACATCCATGTTGCAACTCCCTCTCAAATTTTTGCATCGTGCTACCACTTGATGCACTACAACTCAGTTGCTGAGAGTAAGCAACTGAAGGTCTCCTGCCCAATCTTTGACAGACAATTCAGTTGGGCTACATCTCAATCTGAAGCTCCATAGGCTACTGCTCTGCGCTATCCTCCGGAGGTTGCTGCACCGCTGCAGCTCTACACTACGTAAGAAAACCTAATTTGCATTGCCTCTGCGCTACTTCCCTCTATGCTATTGTTGTGCCGCGCTGTCTTCCTGAGGCCTCTGTGATTATACAACATTGCACTGTGTACTCTATGCTGCTACTATATCTGCACTACGCTGCTCCCTCATCAACGTGTCATCTCTACCTCTGCTCCATCTGTGATCCTCTGCACCCACTGCTCCACTTGTCCCACTATTGTCTTAAGGCTCGCGTAGCACGGATGCGATCCAAGTGTTGGGCTACTCAAGGATCTCGCCACCACTCTATAGCTACTCTACAGATCAAGGTTGCCCCACTTTCGTGGTTCATGAGCACTCATGGTTACATCATCATCGGAGCCATCGTCTGCTACAATAGCCTTGGAATTAGAGGCTTCCTTGTCATTATTCTTTTTAGGACAATTATTGGAAAAATGTCCAAGTTCGCCACACTGGAAAAATTTGATCTTTAACAAATCATTCTTCTTTTTCCCTTGTTTCCTCTTTGATGCCAAGGCTTCATCTTCCTCTTCCTCTTTCTTCACCTTTCTCAAACTGGTGTTGTACTGTTTTTTGGTCATTCAACGGATTTCCTCTTCTCAAAGGATATCCCACATGTTTTCCCAATTGGGAAGGTCTGCTCTGCCCAAGAGACTTTGGACAAAAGTTTCCCAGTCCTCTGTGACTGCATTGAGAGCAGTCCTCACCATGACATCATCATCCACCTTCACCCCCATGCCAGTTAGCTGATCCCAGATCGCCTACAGTCTAGATAGAAAAGGATCGATCTCCTCTCCCTTGGTAATCATGAATGACCTCAGCTGGTTCTCTAGAAGCATCTTTATCTAGACGAACCTTCCTTCATACAATGTGGTTAGGGCTACCCATATCTCATGAGCAGTTGCCTTCTCGGCTATGTGTGGTACCACATGATCTTTGACCCTGTCCATAATGAAGCAGTTGGAATGTGCCACTGCTTCATTGGGTTTCTCTAGGAGATTCACATCGGTCGGTGTAGCCAAGACTTTCTCTGCATGCTCCCGTATATTGTAGGCCTCAAGGACTACCAAGATTCTAGCCTTCCAGATAGAAAATTTGGATAGGCCGTCCAACCTATCTTGATCACACAATTCGTGTGGTGTCATTTGCTCAGAAATGTGTCGGAACAAATCCTCCTCTCTAGGCTAGAGACTCAAATCTAGGGTCCTTGGCAAGAAAGGCACCCTCTGCTCCCTCTGACAACTGACTCCCTCCCTTAGAAGTTTTCCAAATACAACGAATCATATCCCTTCGATCCTCTGATCAATCTTCATATTTCTTTGGCAGAAAATCTACTGAGAAGTTGTTCTCCTCCCGCTCTTTGTCAACTTATCTTAGTTTAAATTCTCCACCAGCAGAATCTTCACCCCACCAACAACTATTGAAGGTCTATAACTCAACTTCTGGTTCACGACACTCTACACAAGACTCAGATTTTGGATTGCGTCACCAAGGTTGGCCTCTGCATGAGCATACAGTCTCAACGCAACCTCTGCACAGTGACTGCACAACGCAGGCTGCTCCTGCGTCCCTCTAGAAGACTCTGCCCTATCTCTGCATCACCTAGTTGGGACTGTGTCAACCCTTGCGTGGCCCTAGCTACCTCTGCGTCCTTCTGCTACTGCGCTGACCTCTCTAGGTTATCTACTGCTGCTGCTGATTTCTCTGCTGCTTTCTGCAACACATATTCTTCATCCTTCTTGCTGGAGATCTAGCTAGCTCTCCAATCGCTCTGATACCATGTGAAAATTTCTGAATATAATTAAACATAAACCCTTACTGTTAAATATTGATTTACTTCTCCTACTTACATTCAATTATTAATCTAAAATATTCAGCATTGACATCAAAGTAAATACATTAACAACCTACACATACAGATCCAAACTAAATAACATGCATGATGACAAAGTGACACACACAGATTTTCTAGACAACTATCCTTGGAAAAACCCAATGCGATAAAACCGATGCTTCTAGCTTATGGAGGGTTTTCATTATTAAGAAGATTCTAAGTACAATAGATCTGGGCACCAAACTGGCTAACCCGGTAGAGAAATAAATATACAACTATACCTCTTTTCTAGAGATATAAAAACTGAATGGGATTTACAGAACTCGGCCCTTTCTGACCTCTAGAAACCCCAACGCTGCTCTGAAGCCTATTGTGTCAACCCTCCTGGTTTGTGTCAACCTCTGTGATGCTAAGGAAGGGCCCGCATCATCCTAAACTAGGTTATGCTGCCCCTGCGCTGCCCTAGCTAGGCCTGTGTCAGTCCTCCTGGGACTGCGTCAGCCCTCCTGGCATTGCGTCAGCCCTCCTGGACTCCTGCTGCCTGCGCTGCCCCTGCTAGGCTCTAGGATGCTCTTTGTAGTTGTTGCTTCCTCTGCGCTACTCTGGTCTGCTACTTCTTTGCCCTCCTTGTACACTTGGCTTGGGACTACACCAACCCCCTCACCAATACTGCCCCTCTCCGTAGATGAAAAACTTCTGAAATTATTAGCAAACTATGCCCTAGAATTCCAGCTTAGCTTCAATGCTCTGCAAGTGTGTGTGTTCTGAAACTGACCCCAAGCCTTATTCTTACACTTTTCTTGTTGAAACTTCAATGACCGTGATATAATCTTGAATCGACGACTAATATTAGAAGATGCTTGATCCACGTCACTTAAGTCATTCTCATCACATGTTTAATTTAATTAACTTTAATCTTTTAATTTTCCTAAGTTAGACTTAGGGTCCTTAATTAAAAAGATTAATTAATTAAATATCTCTTAAACAAGATGGAATTTCCCAAAGCTCTTTTTGGGTCTTGGAGATCTTATGTACTCTAGTCCCTCCACAAAATTTGGGAGCTAGAGCACATCCGATGCTACCCCAACACCCCAAAACCTCAACATTAGAGAGACAAACTAGTTCTTTTGTGGAGCAAGGAGTGGCTCCAACGCTCCACTATTGGAGCTAGTGATGTTCATTATACATATGTGTCTTAGGAATTTTACGTAATAACAAAAGACTTCAAGGCCAACACATTCTTCATGCATGACTTATGAATGTTTGTAAGAATATTTTGCGGATGTTTGTATTTCGTGTTGGTTTCACATGTACTAATATTGTTTAACTATTTAGGTTATTTTAGTTCTTATCTTGTTGATAATGTGCTGTAATGGTTGTAATTGTTGTCCCATCCTGGTGGACTATTTCGCTAGATATTAGGCAAATCATTCTCAAATTTTTGTGTGTAATGACCGTCGTACCCCTTGTGGACTATTCCGCTGGGCGTTAGATGGAATCCTTCGGTTCATGTGTGTATCTTCCTAGGTGGTACTATTACCTCTCTCTTAGAGACTCACTTCTCTTTCTCCCCCTGCAATAGAAGAATCTTGAAACACTTGTAATTAAACATTCACCAACCACACCCCCCTCACTTTTCGAAATTACATGTACATCCCTCTCTCTTGCTGAAAGTCAAGAGCCAAGGCACATATTTAAGAATATGGCAACCAAGCCTTTATTTAGGATGGCACTCCTACACCAAACAATGTGAGGTCTAATTGGGACTTCATATCAAGGAGATCCCCTGAATGCTAGCAGGTCCATCACCTTCAATAGGTTTTCTTGTTAGAATAATAATGCACTCATGATTTTGTTGTATTTCCTTTATTCCAGGTAGTTTTGTTCATTTCATAACATTATTCATTTACCTTACATTCATTTTCCCACATTACTCTTTAATGTATCACATGTAGGAATTGCTTGCATAAGCATTGCATGGCCCTTTTAGTTGCAGTTAGCCAATTGTTCTTGAATTGCATTGCATTGCACCACATTGTTTCCTTGTATTGCATGTAGACACGTTCATTGCATTGCATCATGCATTAATTTTTCTCTTAGAAATATCTTCTTATTGCATTGCATTCACTTCCTATTTACCTAGCATTTCCTTTGTTCTCTATTATGTGTGGCACTGCAATGGTTTTCAGACAGTCATTTAAACCTTGTTCTCTGCGTGCTCCTTAAAAACCTTTGATGATGTGATGAGCTTCTCTTATGCTTCTTTACATATGCTGAAACCTTAGAAGAGTTTCTTTGGTCACTTTTCCCTAATGTTGAAACCCTAATCAAATGGTTTTGTGTGGCTCTAATGGCTACTCTAAGAGGAAACCTCTCATAGCCAATTATTAAAACTATGTCCTGAACATACTTCCTACGAGTCTGACCCATTAAAGAGGAAAATTTGAACAAGTGCATGTGGGGAACCCTAATTAGTTCATATGACCTATATCTGTAACTTGAACCCCGTGTCTGGCATGGTCCTAGATATTTAATGGTATGTATTCACATCCCACCTATCTATTGGAGGTATGATGTGGAAATGTGGCACGAGGGAAAACCTAAGTCAGAAAAATCCTTTACTTGCTGAAAATAAGGAACAATCTCACCTGCTCGTAAAATACGTCAAGATCCTTCACTTGGCATGGCACAATGAACACCTAATAAACAATGCAAATGTGCATGAAAAATAAAATGAATCAAATAAAGTGTAAATGGGTATGAAAGGATTCTTGCGCAGAGAGGTGATGCAAGCAACTTCATCATGGTACTGAACCTACCTGCTAGTAATGAAGCAATGCTTGTGATTTCTTGAGTGAATTTGTTGAGGTACTGAAAAATATTGCTTGCAACGGAGCAACACTGGGAACTCATTTTAATTATGAATACCATAAATCCTTTGTTGTGTTCTTTACATCATCATCAAAGAATTACATGTGTGAGCTCTTATTTCAATGTGTAACGAACAACAAGACCTAGCTGCGAGATAGATGGATGGCACATCTATAAGAGTTCAAGTAACCCAAGTGGTACCCAGAACTTCTAGTTCAATACTTCCTTGCATTATTAACAAGACTTGATTTGTTGTAGCAACAAGGGCAGAGATGTTGGGTTCTACCAGTGGTTCACCAGTTGTTGTAGCCACAACAACAACACCAAAAATTTTATCCTAACACCAAATTTTGGGTCCCTCTATGCTTTTCAAGGTTCCAATGGTTAGATTTGTGTTTTTGAATTAGTCAAACCTTTCAATTCCTTAGCTTCCATCGAATATCGGAGCTTATATTCTCATGATGTATGTTGCTTTTATTTTCCTGGAATCATGTTGGTTCGTGTTCTTGTGATTTCCTTAGGGTTTGAGAATTTTTCTCGACATGCATGGTTTACCTTGATTTCCACTCTCTAAGATAAAATATTAACTTGATTCCTTAACATAGTGGTTGCATGATCATGATTGGAATTGTATTGCATAACAATGCCGCCTTCAATTATCGAGTTAATTCATATGCTCAAGCGTTAAAATGGTCTGAGGAAAATGTTTGTTCACATATTCAAGATAAATTCATTTAAAGCATCCATATGACATGTAGTTACAAAGTCATCCAAAAAAACCTTTTACAATTTTATAACATCTCATTTTGCTATCTCATGCTTTCAATCCATTCTGCATTTAAAGTTTTAACATTTAAGATTGTAAAAGCTCATGTCACATAATTTATTAATTCATATTATGTTTGGTCATGCATGGTAGTATTTCAGGGTTTTAAATATGCAATGAATTTCATCATTTGACAGAACCTTTGAAGAATATTATGTGTGGCACTATAAACATGCCTTGGAGGAGCTTGCTTTCCTAACACTATTCACACCTTTAAAGGCAATTCCATTTCAAGTGGAAAGATGGAAATCATATCAAGCATGCCACCAATTTTACATGCCCATGAGCTAATCATCCAGGGAGCTTCAAGATTCTCAAAAAATTCAAGATTTTCTTTTAGTACCATTGGTAACCATACAAACATCCCTACTATAGTCATGGAATTTTATGTCCCTTCTTTCCAATTCAGTGAAACACAACCATAAAGTGAAGTAAGCCCCTCCAGGAAATTAGCACATCTCCCCAAAAGGATTCTCTTGGATTGTTGGGACAAATTCCTTGTAATTTTAGTCTTTACACATGCTTTAGATATACTGGGAAGCTATTCAAGATCTCCATTTTTAACACCAGGTGATGTTTCCTTTCTCCATTCCATATAAAATGAATGCTTAGATGATGACAAGATATTGGATGACACATTGGAACTATTAAGCTATGAGGAATTTTCCAGTGATGGATATATTTGTTCACATTGGTATGTTTCTTTCTTCTCTTCTTTTCTAAAAATGTGAATACACCAACTAGATGCTTTTTCTAGAGCAGAGAATAGCTTACCATAGATGCAAATAAATGTGGTAAATGACATGGATTTCAATTTTCTTCTTTAAAAAAGGTTAGGAAATTGCGCTGATCTTTACCTTCTTTACAAAGATTTATACCATTCTTGGATTCAAGTCCTGCTTCAATGACAACCAGTATGATGCTAGAAGGTTTTACTACCATGTTGAATTTTTGACAAAAGGATATCTATTCCCAAAAATAAAATTTCATTTATTACATTCAGGTCTCAATATGAGTGGATCACTCCTACTAGATAACCATAGCTTCCATAGATTACTTCTAGTTAACCAAAATACCAAAATTCAATGACTTAGTGAAATTATAGCTATTCTATAATCGCATTAGTGAAATTATGGTTATAGTGACTTGGTAGAAAAGGAAAATGAAACCCAATCGCATCTTGACTAAGTGATTTTCCTTGTCACATTATCTTTAGCTAAGTCGCATTTCCAGATGCGAATTCCTCAGTCACATTACCCTTCCTCGAATTGCGTTCTCATCTACAATGGAGTTTGAGTGCATTTTTAGATGCGATTAATTAAAATCACATTTTGCTTCACCGAGTCATATTCTCAAAAAAATAAAATAAATAAATAAATAATTTTAAATGTCCACGAGGCTAAAAATAGCCTATGGGACAGATTGCTTCTCTATCTGACTCTTGTATTCAGCCCTTTTCCTGTGAAGTTTTACAATGAGCACTCCCAACTTATCGACAAACTCTTCGCTGAATAGATTATCCCAAGAATTAGCTGCCAGAATACCTGCATAGTTTTCCCTGGTGCCCTTGAAGGCCTCACATTCTAGAATGAAATGTTTTTCTGTTTCCACTTTTCCGGAGGAGAAAAATATACATACTCTTTCTTCCCACATTTCTTTTGGCCTTTTCCAGCGCCCTGTTTCACAACGGAGTTGATGAGAATTAGTTCTTAATTGAGCAATAAGAATTTTAGATCTCCAAGAGATATTAGCCCCTATGTACGCCTTTTGTTGATGGTTATGCGTGGGGTTAAACTCTTCTATGTAGTACTTCTTCTTTCTCTCTAGATCTTTCTTCCAAGTATGTTTGTGGAATTTATCCATAACAAAAGCTTTTATCTCTTTACTATTTGTAGGACACATGCTCAAGCAAATACCCCATTTACTAAACCATTTGTTATTTTGCCGCATCCAAGTCTTCTGTCTTTTGCACAATCTGTCACTGAACACAACCTTAGGCCATCTATCCTCTTCCATTTGCTCAATTTTTTCTAGATACCTTATGACTCGCACCATAGCAATTGCTTCAATAGGAGCAGCCCCTGTTTCACTTAACAGGATAGCATAAGGAACTGCACTTTTAATTTTGAATTTGTTTGTAATCAAACGTTTCTGAATTTTCTCAATTTGTTTCCACTGCAACTTGGTTGTGCTGCTGGCCCATAGTTCACAACCATAGAGAATCACGGGAATCACTAGAAGCCCAAAAATATTTAGGGTAGTTTTCCAGTCCCACAGCTCTGCCTCTCTACACCTGTTTTGAAGAGCATAAAATTCTTTCCAACCCCCTAAAGTTCTTTTCTTTCTACAACCATCCCAACTTAAATTTCTGTTGAAGTCAATTCCGAGGTATTTGTACTCTGCAACTTCTTCCAGAATGTTGCCTTCAAAATAGAACTTATGTTGGTCATGCTTTCTTTTGTTAGAGAAAACCACTACTTTCGTTTTGCTAATATTGACTTGCATCCCAACCCTTCTACAAAAATGCTCAAGGGAATGTAAATGCTCTTGCAAACCAAGAGCCGAATTAGCAATCAATATAAGGTCATCTGCGTACAAAAGAAGCCGGATAACGAACTTGCCCAAATGGATACCGTCACCCCCTTGCGAATTTAGCCACTCTTCAAGCTTGTCAATATATAACCCAAAAAGGGTAGGAGACAATGGGCAACCTTGCTTGACCCCGATATCGCTTCTAAAACTTTCAGAAATGCCAGCTGAAGTTTTGATTTTGACTTTCACCTCTTCATACAACCTATGCACAGCTGCTCTCAAATGCTTGGGAACCCCGAGTTCCTCCATTCTACCCCAAAGCTTATCCCTAGGAACCGTGTCAAAGGCTTTTCTGAAATCAACAAAGCAACAAAAAACTTTTTCCTTTTTTTCCCAACCTTTTTCAATGATGTGCCTTAAAGTTATACAATGATCAACTGTGAAATGTTTAGGTCTAAAACCTGCTTGCCCTTTAGCACATTTATCTATTTCTTCTGCCCACTTGCTGATTTTATTTTCCAACATGCTTCCAAATAACTTTGCAAACAAGGGGTTTATCATTATGGTTCTATAATTGGAGGGATTATTGACGTCAAAACTCTTGAAAAGAGGTATTGCCATACTAGTTGTCCAATCTGTGGGGAACCCCTGCTGTAAGATGTTGTTGAAAATTTTTGTGATGTGAGGTGAAAGAAATTTTAAGCCCCACTTTAGATACTCTGCTTGGAGTTCATCTAAGTCTTTTTCTTTTCCAGTGCCCAACTTCTTGATACCCATCTCTACTTCTTGCACCGTGAAGAGTTTTGTGTCTGTGTTGACCAAAGGAGGAGGGTCAACCTTGGGATCCTGCTCATAAAGTTGTCTTGCATAGTCAAACCATTTAGAAGCTGTAATGTTGTTTTCAGTTTGCACCTTTTTCGATTGGAGCTCCTTCCAAAATAATTTGGGATTATTTTTCCCGAGGAAGATTAGTTCTTCTCTCTTTGAGACCATAAAATCAGCTTTTTTCTTTTTTACTAACTGCTTGTAAGCTTTGAGCTTTATGTTATCCGTGTCTGATTCCTTCCACCTTCTCCTTTCCTTTTTGCATTCCTCGTCAAACCAAGCATTAACCGGAAAGCAATTTGTTTCGGACTTCTTACTTTTTTCTCTTTTGCACTCAGCAAGTGCGCTTTGAATTAAATGTGTTAATCTGTGACTATGAAGGCCATGAGATGGGATTTCCTCCTTCTTGAAGAGCCTCTCTAGCATTATTTTGAAGGTATTACAATTCTCTGGATTCAAAAGAATTCTGCCCTTTGGGGGATTTTGTTGAACACCTTGATTTTTCGACCCTAATTGCTTTTTTCCGGTCCAAGAGAAACTTAAATAGATTGGCTTGTGATCTGATTTTAAGTCCCAAATTTGATCTCCAATCAACACTTCCTCCATTTTCTCACACTGATCTCCAATCAACACTTCCTCCATTTTCTCACACAAACCATGCGAGCAAATTACATAATCTACTACACTTACTCCATTGTAAGTATTGCGATTACAAATGACTAAATCGAAAGCCCCACATAGCGTAAGCAGTTGTTCTCCAAAGAGATTGTAGCCTTTATCCTCTGAAATTCATTCCCACTGATGATTACTCTCTTCTGTAAGCTAGGTAGGGTCACTGTCTTCTTTACAACAAAGAATGCTAGCTTGTTCACCTGCAGTTCTAGCATTGAAATCCCCCACTATAAGGACTTCACCTAGCTGAGAATATATTGCAATATCTGTTTCTAGGGCTGCAAATGGATCTTTGTGGTCAAGCCCTCTACTTTTGTAGATTTTTGAAACTTGTGGCACAAAATAGCATGCTGCAATTCTAATGTGATTTCCATTTTCTGATATTTTAAGCCAAACAAATTGCTTATTTGGGTCTTCTTTTTCTAGCTGAATGAAACGACCTTCTTTTTCTCTTACTAATACCATGATACCCCCGTGCTCTTTGAAAATCCCTGCTGCCTTGTTCCACACTGCTATCTTCCAGTACCCTTCAAACAAAGGTGTCTTACACCCTTCATGCTCATGTGTTTCTATGAGGCAAATTATGTCTCTACCTTCCGCAATAGGCCCTAACCCAGGTCCTCGTCTCCATGGGTAACCCCTACAGTTCCAACAAAATAATCTTAAGGAAACCTGGGTAAGACTTGATTGCTATTTGTTTTGACACGCAAGACTCACAGTTGAGTCTTTGTCCCTGTTTGCCCATAATGACCTTGCTTCCTCATTTCTTGCTAAAGAGTTTGCTGCCTCTTCTTTGTTATCATTTTGCTCCCTTGTTTTGGAAGGAGGTCCAAATTGCGCAATCACGGCTTTACCTTTATAAATCCATGCTCTTTTTCCCTCATCTCTTGCTGCCCTAACTTTTGTCATTTCATCTCTCCTTTCCTCTTGCTGTCTTACAGTTAAATCTTCTTCTATAAAAAATCGAGAACTCCTTAAGAGTTGCTTCTTTCTCAGAATGATATCTTTATCATGCAAGTTGGGCAAGATGACTTTTATGGGCCTGGCTCTCTCACCGTTGAGCTTACCTACTCTCCATGCTTGACATACTTTTCCTTGCCATTGGAGTTTGTCTTTCAAGAAGTCTCTTGCAAGGTCAAGAGTACATTCATTTTTCCCATACTCTTTCACCCCTTTAATAATTATGTTTGTTGCTCTATCCAGTCTTTCCTTGCTTTCTCTATCTTGCATGTTGTTAACCTGAATGCTTGTTTCTCCTTCCCTCTTATCAGAATTCTCAATAACTTGAGCCCAAGTTTTGGAAAGTTTTGTGGGATCTTCTTTCCTCCCTTCTCTTGATGTTTCTTCGTTGTTGTTTATTTGAGCAACTGCTTTCCCCTTATCCTGGGGTGGCTTCGCATTCATCACCTCTATGTTTTCCACTGCAAATTTCTTCATGTTTTGCACCTCCGCTTTCATGCGTTGCCATTTTGTTTTCCCTATTCGGAGAGCTTCCTGCAATAATTACACTTGTTCCTTTAGAACTTTGTTGCTTTCTGCTAAAGCCTGATTTTCAACTGTTATTATATGGATTGTACAATCTCTTTCCAGCGCTTTAGCTTCTACTACTTCCAACCTTTCTTTTACATTTAAGAGTTCTTTCACATAAAGATCAGATGACCAAGTGAGAGGTGTGGATGTGGGACTATATAAAGCATAATCATCACTAACTTTTCCTTTTCCTTTGGACTTGCTGCCACATGCTTGCGAAGAAGACTTGTTTGAATGTTGTTTCTTGCGAACAATACTCTCTCTTTGAGAGTTTTTTTTCCTTGTCTGCTCCCATTTTAGACGAGCTAGTCTCCTTTTTAAAATACCCTGATATTGTTTGGCATTGACCCAAACTCACTTCCCCATTTTAGTTGATGAGGCAATTTTCACTTGCCCTATATCATTTGTTTCTACGGGTTCTAAAGTTTCTTGTTCCATTGTCATGATGATATTAATGGAAATCAAAATCTCTGCCCAAAACTGACCCTTTGTTTTATGCTTAACTCTTCAATCTCTGTTGTTCTGACCACTGAAAACTTACTGCTCTGTCCTTGCTGCTCTACCCACTGTCCACTGAAAACTAGCTGCTCTGCCCTTGCTGCTTTGCACAGTGTCCATCATTGACATAAAAATTGACATCCATCATTGTCCCACCTACGACCTGATTTATCTCTATCACATGTGATTAGGACACCTCGCACTTCCAAGATGCGACCTTGAATGTACCTGAAAAATGCAACTAGCTTTAGTCCTTAATCCCGTCGCAGGTTGCACTTACAGGCATCAGTGCAACTGTAATCTCGAAGTGCGACCTGCGTAGAACTGCGAATTACCCTATAAACAAAAAATTTCACTATCAGTACTCTTGGGTTATAAAAATGAAACACCCCCTATTCATTCTATTATTCGCTCGATCCCTTGGATGTTGGACCATATTTCTCACTGGGGTTCACGATTTACGACTAAAATTGAATCTGGCTTGAGGTGAGGCTGCAATTGGACCTATAAGATTATTGATATTGGAAGAGGCTTTTAAAAGAAAATCAACGCCATTTTCAGGCTCAAATGAATTTTTAAAATCACCTACAAATTATTTTCTTATGGCTAAAGTGTTGAAGAATGTAACTAGGTTCGGTCTTCATAATTGTACTTGAGTCAAAATGAAATATATTTGTCAAAAGAAAAGCAAAAATAATTTTTATTATTATTGAATTGACTTGTTAAAGCATGGGTTTCATGCTTGGATCAATTGTGTTATAGGTCAAGCCTCCATTGTAGAATTTAGGGTGTTGACAAAGTCATATATTGTTTGGTCAAAGACTCCTCCATCAAGTCAGCCTCTTCATCAAAGTCTCCTTCTAGTCAGCCTCAAAGGAATTATCATCAAATGAACTCATGTCGGCCTAATACAGATACACTGCTCTTCAAAGTATTCATGTTAGCTCATTTCAATGTGGAAACAACTATATAAAGAAATTTAAACTTAGCTCAACCATCACAGAGTAGTAATTTACAAAAAATTCAGAGATATGTTTTAGTACTACTTCAGAAGTTTGATGTTATTAAATAGGTTCGATGTTATTACAATGGACACAATTTTGGTGCTATTACAGTGGATATATTTCGGTGCTACCACAATGAATGATATCAATGCTATCACAATGATGAAGTATAGGTTCTTCAATATCTCGGTGCTATCACAGTGATGAAGTTTCGGTGCTTGTGCTATTACAATGATAAGGTTTCGGTGATAATGGATAAATTTCAATGCTATCACAATGGAAACCTTTCAAGTGCTATCTTAGTGGGTAAATTCAGCGTTATCATAGTAAAGAGGGTTATGTGCTCGGTGTTATCTTAAGATACAATTTCAGTGCCATTGAAAGGACCGAAGCGTGAAGAAGGATGACTACTACAGGAGCAAAGAATGATAGAACTGAAGAATGATATGACAAGGTTGACTTGATGGATGGAGGTAGTCTTGAGTCTAAGTTGTAAGGGTCTTGGTCGTCTCATCTTGAATCTACTGAAGGAATAATTTTGACATGGTTTTCCCCTAGAGTGAGGTTTTTCCTTGGAAACGTGCCTACATCTTATGTTCTCTTCTATTTGTTGCTTAGCATTAGTCTTGATGACAAGAAAAGATAATCTGAAAGAACAAATAATAATAATGAAAAACATCACAAGATAATGTCTTAATATGAGAAATCGTTTAACTGCCACACTTTGGATTTATCAACATGGTATCAGAGCTATGGTCATGATCATAGGCAGTTTGAAGATCACTTATACCTCTTTGAATTATTCTTAGTGAAAGGTTCTATTTTCATTGAAGATCGAGTTAGCAAGATCCAAAGGGAATTTCAAGGTTAAGAGAATTAAGATTCAGAGGTATCTTAAAAGGCTGGGTAGAAAATTATACTGAGCTAATTCAGTCTTTATTCACCATATTAAAGACACCTTGAAGATGGAGGATTTCGGTATACCTTAAGGTGACATGTTTGAATCATTTTAAGCAAATGAGGATGTAAAACCTCACACAAAATTCAGAGAATACTTTTGGTGGACTTAAGTAACAAGGTTTTGATACTCTACATGTGTGAATAAGTTCAGTATCAACAAGAAATTCAAATATAACAGTAATGCATTTCAGTGTGAGACAATTCGATCATTTCAGAGAATGCGTAATCAAGCTCGGTGCGATATCAATTATACAACTTCAGTGCATCCTCAAAAAACAAGTTCAATGTAATTAGAAGAGAGTTTGATATATCTTAGAGGTCAAGTTTTGATATCTCAAAAGGGGAGGTTGGAATACTATTCTGTTAGAAGGACTACATAACTACAAACCGAGGCATTCAAGATATCACATAATCATGTAAAACCTTTTCTATATTACCATCACAGTAACAAGGGACCAACTCATATCCACGCCGCCACCATAGAAAAATAAATCCCCAAGACTGACTGAAGTATGACTGAAACAAGGAAATGGAAAGCACAAGGAACCATCATAAGGAAATCAAGTAAGTATTCCTTACTCAACAAGATGCACTTGCAACAAGTCTAATGAGCTATCAAATCAGAGGTACATAAACAAAAGGTACATATATTTATAAGCTTTTAGATTTCTATTATCTCTAATGATCATTGTTTATAACTGATCTAGGATAAAAATTGTAATCCCTAGATAACATACATCCTTATCTTCTAGGGTTTACAACTAATCCAGGATTTCAAAAGTCCTGATATTGATTGGAAGAAGGAATAGCCTGACTTTCAATACCAAAGGATTCCATCCTCCATGATTATGTAAAATATCTAAGTTGAGAAATCAAATCATGTTCTTGGTATCACATGTTTTTCTTGTAAGTATGTATGATAGGTATAAAAGATCATGGCTTTAATACAAAGAAGACACTTCAAGGAATCCTTCCAAGGTTTTTCAAGGAACATCTCCATGTATGTCTTAGACTGTACACCTTATAAAATTCTCTTAATATAAAAAGTACATTCATAGTATTTTGAAATTTGTGTTACATTACTAACATCATTATGTCTAGCTGTATTGAATCATAAAGATTATTGTTCATTTTATAAATCTACTCTCCTTACATCCTTGATTGTTCTTATAAAACCCTAAACAGGTTCTCTCAAAACCCTAACTTAAGGGTATGTTAATGATAATGTGTGAAACCCTAGCCTGCTTAGGGTTATTGAGAAACGTTATTTGAAGTTTTTGTTGATAATGACTTGTTTAGGGTTTTGGTATGATCATTCAACCCTAACTTGTTAGGGTTGAATGATGCTTTCAGAGATCCCAAACCTCTAAAGTTTTGGTATAGTAGGGTTTTCTTTCCTATGTTATGAAACCCTAGATATTTAGGGTTTGGTTGGGTCTATAATAAAAACCCCTTGTTATGTAAAGTTAGATCCTAGGAATGAAACCCTAGGTATATATGTGTCCATTGGTTGAATCCCTAGCCTGGACTAGGTTGGTATATGTCTAATGTATTAATTTTGTCTGACATATGATATGCTTATGCATGATAATGAATTCCTATATATGTGTGTTGACCTAATTGTTGATGATCATAAGTCTTAGGGTTTAATCTAAGCCCTTGTTTGAGTTTGATATTCTAGGATTTTGTTGTTTGGGAAATCTAGGGTTTTGCAGCTAAACCCTACTAGTAGTTAAATTCTCTGGTATGTGTGATATTACAATATGGAATCTATGAATCTATATAGCGATTGATGAGAATTTGTAGAAGGAAAATCTAGGGTTTACATCAAAACCTAGTAGAAGTTATTATTGTTGTTTATTACGCTGTGTTTGGTTGTGATTGTTGGAGCTCATGTATGAAATATAGGGTTTACATGAAATCCTAGTAGGAAGTTTAACATATGAGTCCTGAAAATTGTTAGATGCATTAATATGGTTTGTTTCTAGGGTTTTTCTATTTAAAAGGACTTGTCATATTGTTTAAAGAATATTGAAACCCTAGATGAATTTAATATTTTGAGCTATTGATATGATTTAGGGTTTGTAACTAAATCTGGGCAAGAAGTTGAAGTATTGAAGTATAGTCTCTTGCTGGTTAGGTTTGTAAAGTCTAATGCTTCTGTTATTATAAAATTTTGTTATGGCTAACTTCATGCTTCTATAGTTTTGGTTGTGTAGGTACATAATCTTCAAGATGTTGAATATGATTGTAAGTAAAGTTGATGCGATAAGCATGATATATGAATCAATTTGTTAAGGAGGATGGAAGTCATGAAATATTATCCAATGTCATAAGAAGAATTTGATCTCCCTGAGTTAAGAGGGAGCCTGGATAGAAGAGATCTCCCTGAGATTAAGAGGGAGCATGGAGGGAGGGCATATCATAGTTTTGATTGGAGAAGGAATTTTGGAGGATATATTGCTGCATGTGAAGTAGGAAAGAAAAGTTGATTGAGGAATCTTTTGTCAAAGATTCGGTTAATAGTCCTACTGTGATAAGTTGAGAAGCAACATCTAGAATGACCCCAGAGGTTTTTATTTGAGTATGAACATTTGAAAGCGTACTATTGATTGGGGTTGTGTTTGTACATGTAAATCTCTCAAAGTTTTGATAGCATGTTGGTTACTGATCAGTTTGATTGGGATATATTTGTTGTCCTTGATCTCTTGGATCAAGGAGTGCTAAGGCTTTGTGAGTGAAGGATTTCTTGGGAGGACATATGGCCGACACTTTGTGTTGATGTCTAGATCCCAAAGTAGGGAGGGTGGTGTTGGTCATAGAGATCTGACCTCATATACACACCTGGATGCTTGGGTTGATGGTTAGTAAGTCAGTCTGATGGTACCTAGAGAGGTTGAAAGCTTTAGTCCATCTTAGTCCCACTCGAATAGATTGCCCTGGTTAGGGATCTAGTCTGTGGCATTGCGGTGCCTAAATTGTTGAGAGACCTTGGATAGATTTCCCTCATCAGGCATCTAGTCCATGGAATTGCAGTGCCTAAATTTCTTCGTAGATGATGTGTTTTGAGATCTTCCATGTACCTCTATGGTTATATGTAAATATGGATACCTCCCTAGTTAAGAGGGAAAGTTGAAGAATGTAACTAGGTTCGGTCTTCATAATTGTACTTGAGTCAAAACGAAATATATTTTTCAAAAGAAAAGAAAAAGAATTTTTGTTATTATAATTTATTGAATTGACTTGTTAAAGCATGGGTTTCATGCTTGGGTCAATTGTTATAGGTCAAGCCTCCATTGTAGGCTTTAGGGTGTTGACAAAGTTAATTATTGTTTGGTCAAAGACTCCTCCATCAAGTCAACCTCTTCATCAAAGTCTCCTTCTAGTCGGCCTCAAAGGAATTATCATCAAATGAACTCATGTAGGCCTAATATAGAGACACTACTCTTCAAATTACTCATGTAGACAAATTTCAATGTGGAAACAACTATATAAAGGAAGGTAAGCTTTGCTCTAACATCATAGAGAAGTAATTCACAAAAAATTCACAGATATATTTCAGTACTACTTCAGAAGTTCGATGCTATTACATAGGTTCGGTGTTATTGTAGAAATTTTGTTTCCACTTCAGTTTTCAGTTTCTCCTTATTTCTCCCATGAATTTAAATGCCCATTCCCATAACCATACATTCAACAAACTGGAAAAATAAATATTTTCTGAAAACACAAATTCTGGAAATTTCACAATGCTGAAAATGCAGAAATAAAAACTCAGAAAAATAAATTAGCCACACATAGAAGTTTGACACGTTGATTTTTGGTCAATATGACCCTGGAAAAACCCCTTACAACTCTTGGGGAAAACCAGTTCGAAAGCTTCTCTTTATTTCTGAATATGCTTTTACAGTGAACAGTAAAACACAGTAAAAATTACAGCAAATACAAAACCCACTTATCTCAATTTCCATGTCAACCTCCAACCTTGAAAATCGTGCCAACAACAAATAGAAAAGTAACAAAAAAATTACAGCATTAAATGTTGTACTTGTAGCCTTGGAAAATGTGCCAGAATCTGCCTTTATGGACTGTACGGATTATGTATGAAATTGTACAACAGTCCCTCCTTGATTTCCGAGCCCTGAAACAACCTCAAAATTCATGCCCTTGACTACTGGAAACCATTCCTCGAAAATTGCACTGTACCTTGCCTCGAAATACGTGCAACCTTGCTGTATGGATTTTCTATCTTGGTAAACATGCCAATAAATTTTGTTGTACGGAAATGCTACCTTGGGAAATGTGCCCTCCTAGTGCAAAAATTTTCTATGTACCTTTTGCTGCTCTCCCTCCACTCAAAAGTTTCTCTTTAGCTTTCTCTCCTCCTCTGTCAATCTGCTCATGAAAGACTAAATGATCTTTTCTCTCCTTTTCCTCCTTTAACCTAACCCTAAGTGAATTTTGGGGAATCCCTAAATCCAATGGCTGAGATAGCGTTAGATCTAGGGCTAAGATTAAATGCTCATTTAAATCTCACTTTCTATTTTTTAATTCACCCCACTTTAATAAAGACCCTCTTAGTTATTTACTTCCAAAGTCACTTTTCACTTTCTAATTTCACATTGACTTTATTAAATTCACTTTAAAATTAGACTTAGTAACTTTATCACTTAAAGTCGCTTTTAAATTAGATTTGACTTTATAACTTTATAAAGTCACTTTAGGAGAAAAATTAAATTCTTTTGGACACTTTTCCCTAGGGCAAAGATTAAAGCCTTAGGGAACCACCTGTCCTCCGGTAACCAAATTTCAACACTCCCTCTTACTGAGGAAGGTGTTCCTCACAACCTCCATCTTGTCTCTGAAGTAGACATGCTTACCCCGTGGTAAGGCTTTGGTAAGAATATCTGGAACTTGCCCATCAGTCAGAATATGCTCAAGCTTCACAGCTCCCTTCTGAACATAGTCTCTAATGAAATGATATTTGATCCCGATCTGCTTTGACCTGTCATTAAATATTGGATTCTCCGTGAGTTTAATGCAACTCTGATTATCACAGTAAATCACTAAAGGTCTCAAAGGCTGACCAAATAAGCCAAATAACATCTTGCGAAGCCAAATGGCCTCAAAACTAGCTAGACTGGTTGCCATGTACTCTACTTCCGCTGAACTCAATGCTACTGACTGTTGCTTTCGTTTGAACCACAACACCACTGCCGAACCCAACCCAAAACAACACCATGCAGTGTTCTTCCTATCAGAAGCACAACCTACCCAATCAGAATCAGTGTAACCCAACAATCTCACTCCATCTCCCTGCCTATAATCCAAACCATACTCCACTGTCCCCTGCAAGTACCGCAAAATGCGTTTTACAACAACCCAATGCACCCTCCTGGGTTCACACATGAACTCGCTCATTGTGTTGACTGCAAAACATATATCTGGTCTAGTGTTGACCAAATACATCAAGGAACCAATCAATTGTCTATACAATGTGGGATCCACCAACTTGGAATTTGAAGCGTGAAGCTTCTTCCAGTTGGTGATCATGGGTGTTGACATGGGTCTACAATTCTCCATGTGGAATCTGCCAAGGCTGTCCACAATATACTTCCCCTGTCCCAGGAAGAAATGCCCCTCCTCCTTCCACACCTACAAACCCAAAAATTAATGCATCAAGCCAATGTCCTTCATCTCGAACTTCGACACAAGATCTCTCTTGTAGCTCTCTATGAGTCCCTCTGCACCCGTAATGACCAAGTCATCCACATACAACACCAAAATGAGAGGCTCCTCACCTATCACAATAAAGTCTAGGTTCGAATCTGCATCACTCTTTGTGAAACCCATCTCCTGCAAGTAAGTATCAATCCTGGAGTACCAAGCTCTAGGAGCTTGCTTCAGGCCATAAAGGGCCTTCTTCAGTTTGCACACATGGGACTCCTACCCATGCACCTCAAAACCCCGTGGCTTCTCAAAGTACACCTCCTCCTGTATGAAGCCATTGAGAAATGTGGTCTTCACATCCATTTGGTGGATCTTCCAACCCATCTCTATTGCTATCGATATAATGGAGCGAATTGAAGTATATAGAGACACGGGAGCGAAGGTCTCCTCATAATCTACTCCCTCTACCTGAGAGAACCCTCTAGCCACAAACCTTACCTTGAGTTTCTCAATGCTTCCATCTGCAACATGCTTTACCTTGTAAATCCATCTGGAAGTAACCATAGATTTTCCCTCAGGCCTCGACACCACCTCCCAAACATCATTCTTCATGATAGAATAATACTCCTCCTGCATGGCCTCTCTCTAGACATGTTGGCTAGTTGCCTCCTCATAGCTAGAAGGCTCAGATTCAACGATGTTGACAACCATTGCCATAGAGCTACAGAATCGCTCAGGTGGTCTGCTCTCTCTGACCGACCTCTTTAGCCCAACAACAGATGTGGCCTCTCTCAAGGTATCCTGAAGCCACTTGGGCTTCCTCTTCCCTGAGAACACTTCTCCCACTGGAGAATGAAACTCCTCCTCATCAGGAGCCTGAACTTCTGAATATTTGTCTTCTGTCCTCCTGCCAAAACTTGAACCTGTAGATGCTGAAGTACCGTGTGAGCTGTCCATCAGTGGACTACCTAGTGGACTGCTCTGCACACTGCCCGAAGCACCACCCCTCTGACTCTGCGAGCCACTGCTCGCTGATGGAATTGACACCATAATCTATGTACCTCCTAATCCCTACCCACTATATCCCTGTGACTGACTTAGCTGCTCCTGAGGGTCTAGCCGATCCAGATACTCTAACTCCCGTGACCTCTTGAAAGCCATGACCTCCTCGAACTTCATATCTCACCTGACAACAACTCTCCTTTGTGCAGGAATATAAATCCAAAAGGCTTTCGAGGTCTCACTGTAGCCCAAAAAGATACCCTTCTCTGCGGTGGGCTCTAGCTTGGTCCTCTTCTCCTTGGATACGTAGGAGTATGCAATACACCCAAAGATACCAAAATGACCAATATCAGGCTTCTTCCCAGAAAAAGCCTCCTTCGAAATCACATGCCCCAAGGCACGATGCAGACTCCTGTTTTGCAAATAAACAACAATGTTGCAGGCTTCTGCCCACAAAAAGAATGGTAACCCCTGATCATGTAGCATGGCTTTGGAAGCCCCTCCGATGGATCTGTTCTTCCTCTCCGCAACCCTATTCTGCTGGGGTTTGTAAGGAACTGTGAACTCCCTCCTAATGCCTGCCTCCACACAATAATAAAAAAACTCACCAAGGGTGTACTCCCCTCCATTTTCTGACCCGACGGACTTGATCTCCCGACTTGTCTGAGTCTCCACAAGAGCTCTGAACTCCTGAAACCGCTTGAAGGCCTCACTCTTGGTCCTCAAGAAATAAATCCAGGTCTTCCTAGAGTGATCATCAATGAATAAAACATAGTACTCCTATCCACTCAAGGAAACATGAGACATCCGACCGCTGACATCGGTATGAATCAAATCAAGTATCCCAGTCGATTTGCTATCACTGCTGGGAAAAGGGGATTTGGAAAACTTTCCCATCACACATCCTCTGCATGTATCTAGGTGATCAGTACTAAAATCTGGCACACCTGTAGTGATCTCCCGCAATATCCTCAAGGCTCCATGATACATGTGCCCTATCCTGCGGTGCCAAATCTCGCACAGCTCTGAACTGCTAGCTCTACTGCCGGTACTACTGCTCAATGCCAAAAGGGGTTGAAATGCAAATTTGTACACCTTTGCATGGCATACACCAATCACTCTAGTTGACTCAGCTGGAGCGACCCTGGGATATATAAGCACATGTCCTCTACTAAACAATACCTCATACCCTCTGTCCTCCAATGCTGATACAGATATAAGGTTCTTCCTCATTCCTGGCACATATAGAACATCTGACACCTTCAAGGGAGGTTTGGGTTCCCTATCAAATGTCAATGTGTAGGAATTTACAGGGTAAGTTCCTTAGATCAAGAACCAAAGGTCACTGCTCACAAACAGATCACAAATCAATACACCAATATAATCACGTGGTTAAAACCCTCAAAGAGGGAAACAGTCCACGACCTGAGCCAACGCAGCCACTTCAAGCAATTTATTAATATAAAAAGAAAAGTTACATATGTTTCTCTCATAAATGGTTACCGAACAAATGACCCTCCATGCTCTTTAAATAGATATCATGGACCAATTGGGTGGTAAGCCATGGATCAAGTGTCGTTAATACCGAGGTGAGAGATAACAGTCAGATCACTACAAATCGTGACCATCGGATTATAAGTTACAAATGTACATGGTAAAGAAACACACTTTACCTAAATATACACTACTGCTATTCTTAACTATTTCCTATGTGTCTAATATCCTAACATCCCCCCCTTAAGAAAAACTTGGGATAGGATTAAAGGATTTACAAAGGTGACACAAAAGGAGCCTATTTCCTATGTGTCGAAATATCCAAACATCCCCCCTTAAGAAAAAATTGGGATAGGATTGAAGGATTTACAAAATTGACACAATAGAAGAATGAAGGAGGCATTAGAGCCTATCCCCCCTTAATGAAAACTTTCTTGAACTCCAAGCATTGATCAAAGTTTGGTAAACTTCGCTTCTGTGAGAGCCTTCGTAAAGATATCGGCTACTTGATCATTGGTCGGACAATACTGCACTTCAAGAACATGATCATGAATGAGCTTTCTGATGAAGTGTATGTGGAGTTCAATGTGTTTCATACCCTAATGCTGAACTAGATCTTTACATAGTTGAATGGCACTCTGATTATCACACCAAAGTGTAGTTGGATGCTACTGATGGAGACCAAATTCAGACAGGATATGACGAAGCCACATGGCTTGCTTGTTGGTTTCAACTGCACCACAATACTCTGCTTCTGCTGAAGAAAGGGAGATGACACTTTGTTTCTTACAAGACCAAGTAATAGGTCCTGAACCAAGAGTGAATACATATCCTGCAGTGGACTAGAATTAGAATTAGTGAAACCAATCAACAAGGGAGATGCTCCTACACTGTAATGAATCCCGAACTGAACTGTACCTCGAATATATCAAAGTATTCTTTTAGTTTCCTTCCAGTGACTTTCATGAGGTTGGTGCATAAACTCAGCGACAAGACCAACGACAAAGGAAAGGTCAGGATGGGTATGGGTTAGATACAAAAGTTTACCAACAAGTTGACGGTATAAGGTAGCATCAACTTCAGGGGTAGTTCAAGTGACTGAAAGCTTGACTCCAGATTGAAAGGGAGAAGGGGCTGGCTTACAGTCTTCCATGTGAAAGTGGTGTAGAAGATCACAGGCATACTTGGACTGAGAGAGGGTAATGCCTTCCTTGGATTGCAAGACTTGAAGACCAAGGAAATAATGCAAGTGTCCTAAGTTTGTCATTTAAAACTTCTTTTTGAGGCTAGACTTCACATGGTTTATATGGTTTGGATCACTACCAGTAAGGATAAGATCATCAACATAAAGAACAAGGATGGTGAAGGACTTACCCACTTTCTTGGTGTAGACAGTGTTGTCAGAATGACAACTAGAAAAGCCATTATCTAATAGAAATCTATCCATTTTGGCATACCAAGCCCGAGGAGCTTGTTTGAGACCATAGAGAGACTTCCTAAGGCGACAAACAAGGCTAGAGTCATTTTGGATAAATCCAGGGGGTTGTTCCATGTAGATTTCTTCATGTAAATCTCCATGTAAGAAGGCAGATTTAACATCCATCTGATGGACTTCCCATTTAAAGGAGGCAGCAAGGGAAAGAACAAGGTGGATAGAATTCATTTTGGCAACAGGGGAGAAGGTTTCAGTATAGTCAATGCCTTCAACTTGTGAAAATCCTTTAGCAACAAGACAAGCTTTATGTCTATCCACTTTTCCATCTGGTCCAAACTTGGTTTTGTAAACCCATCTGCATCTGACAAGTTTTCTTCCTTTTGGAAGAGGAACAAGATCCCAAGTATCGTTTGCCAATAAGGAATGATACACTTCATTCATAGCTTCATCCCAATCTGGATGATCGGAGGCTTCTTCAAAGGTTTCTGGATCCAGTTTTTCTGGAACTTGAGCTAATAAGGAAGAAGCTCTTTCGAACTGAGAACGTGTACGTCATCGATCGGCAGGGTCACCTACAAGAGAACCTACTGCATCCCGAGTAGAGTGGACCCATCTTGGAAGCGGTGGAGTATAAGGAACAATTTCAAGAGGTGGAGGAGGATTGTCATCCTCGCTATCATCATTTGAACTAGAAGGAATGCTATTAAAAATAGAAGAGAGAGAGAGAGGCGGCACATATGCCGAATCAGGCTCGCAGGCCAAAGGTGGCACACTTGCCAAATTAGGCTCACAGGCCGATATATTTTCATCAAATTTTACATCTCTTCTAATGATTATATTTTTGGATTTTGGTTGAAGAAGTCTATATCCTTTGGCATCTTCAGAATATCCAACAAAAATACATTTTTCACTCTTAGGTTCTAAGGCTTTATGTTTCGCATCTGAAATATGGGCCCAAGCATCACTTCCAAAAACACGAAAATGACTTACATCTGGTTTGATTGAGCTCCAAGCTTCTTCTAGAGTTATATTCTTTAAAACCTTAGTAGGAGTGCGATTTACTATGTAATTTGCACAGTTAATGGCTTCTGCCCAAAAATTGAGACCAAGTCCTTTAGATTGAAGCATACAATTAGCCATTTCTTTTAAGGTGCGATTCTTCCTTTCAACTACACCATTTTGTTGTGGAGTATATGGAACAATATGTTGCAATTAAATGCCATGTTCAGTGTAGAAGTTGATAATTTTTTTGTTAACATGTTCTCCACCATTATCTGATCTTAACTTAAGAATTTGATGTCCAGATTGTTTCTCAACAAAGGCCTTAAAGGCCAAGAACATGTTAACAACTTCACTCTTGAGTTTTAAGAAATATACCCAAGTGCATCTGGAAAAATCATTAATGAAAGTTAAGAAGTACTTGCAACCAAAGAAAGAAACAACAGGAAATGGACCACATAAATCACTGTCCACAAGCTGCAAAGGGGCTAAAGCGTGCCAAGAGGCACGTTTGTCAAAACTATCCTGATGATGTTTTCCGAGTACACATCTGGAGCAAACACCATCTCGGCAAGATACCATAGGAAGGCCCGTCACCATATTTTCCTTACATAGAGTTTTAAGAGAGCGATAGTTTAAGTGACCAAATAACTCATGCCAAAGTTTGCTCACATCATCATTATGAGCAACAAAAATGGAGGGAAGAGAGGATGACCCAAAGTTGTCAAACTTATACAACCTTGTGGAATCATCAGCAATGCCAGTAGCTAAAATATGTTTAGGATCCTTGAGGTTCTTAATTACAACATCATGAGGTGAGAATTCTACTATTTTCCCTTCACCTGAATGAGTTATCTGATAAACAGAGAGAAAGTTGCATGACAAGGTAGGAACACATAGTACATCATTAAACTAGCCATTATCGAGATGAATGGTTCCAGATCCTACAACATTAAGAGATCTATCATCACCAACATAAATATGTTTGGTGTTACAATCATTTAAAGAAGAAAACATGGATTTATTTTTAGCCATGTGGTAAGAAGCTCCAGAATCAATGAACCACTCATGAGAATGAGAAGAAGAAGATACATTTAATGCATAACCAGATCTTGATGCTTGACAACTACAAGCAGAAAGTGCCATGCCTGGAGATGAAGGTGAAGAGTGCTCCAAATTGATGTTGTGCTTCTTCATTGTTGCTTCTAAGGCTTCCATCTTCTTAAAACATTTGGACTCTATATGGCCATCCCGATTGCAAAAGTTGCAATGTCTATTGGTCTTCTTCCCTTTGTTTTGATTTGCCTTATTATTTTGGTGATTTGATTTTTCAGTTTGCGGTTGAAATTGCTTAGGGCACTTGTTTGGTTTAGGACCATATTTTTTAGGATATTGCTTCTTGGGATTCTTTTGATATGGTTGTTGTTGGGCTACTAAGGCTTTCTTAGAAGTGTTTCCAGCAGTGATAAGACCAAGGTGTACAAGTTTTTCTTGTTCTCTTATCAAAGAATCACAAAAGACATCAAAAGAGGGATTCTTGTAGGTGGTTCCTGAAGAAATGATGTCTTCTTTGGTGGAATGGAAGGCGAAACAAAAACAAAGTATGCAGGGCCAAGCTTAGCAAGAATGCAATAGATGAGGCTACCATCGTCCTTTTTGATCTTACAACCTTCTAAAAGAATTCTGAGGGTCTTGAATTTGGACAAAAAATCTTCAATGGAGGAGAAATTATTGGGGTCCAAAGTAAGCAACTCATTTTCAAGCTGGTGGGCCCTGTTTTGATTTTGAATGCCAAAAACAGTTTTTAGCTTTTCTAGGGCTTCATCAGGAGTGTCAATATCAAGGATATGAAATCAAAGATCTTGAGCAATGGACATTCCTATCAACCCTCGTGCTTGATCTTGTTTATTTTGCCATTTAGCAGCTTTATCATCATCGGAAGGTTTAGTTTCTTGTCCTGTGGCTATTCTATAAAGCCCTTTACTTCTAAGTATATCTACCATGTGAGGTAGCCATTGGAAATAATTGGTGCTGTTAAGAATAATCGGGCATGCACTTTCCATTTAAAAAAAAATGAAGCTGAGAAAAACTAAAAATAATTTCTCCAATGGAAAGATCTCGAAAAATTAGGTCGTTTAAAAAAAAACAGCTCGAAAAATGGCTTCCGGATGAAGAAGTTATGCCTTTTGAAACATTTGAGTTGTAGATGTCGAATAGTTACGGGAACAAGATGAAGTGCGACTTTTAAAAAAAAAATTCGCCCCTTTGAACAAATTTTTTTTACAAAAGAAGCTTGAGGAGGAGACTTGAACTCAAGACCTCTTTTCCCATAAACTAAACGCTCACCAAGTGAGATAGTAAAATGATCACGGTATTGTATGAAAGGAGAAAGGGGTTTTCTTTTTGTTTTGTTTTGTTTTGTTTTTTCGATGTGCGTGCCTTTTCCTGCACAAAAAAACACAAAAAACCAAGCAAAAAAAAAACGAAATGCAAAGCCTTACGACATAATGTTAGAATTTTGGTTAGCCTTACTAGCAACTCACTTTTTTCACTATTTCTGATTTCCCAAGATCGCACAAAGACGCGGGGAAAGAGCATACGTAGCAAAAAAAATCCCTTTTTCCTGCTTCTGATTTGCCGAGATTGCACGCAGCACACATAAAAGAGCATACACAAAGAAAAGGGTATAGCTCTGGCAAATAAATAAAACCTAAATACCGAAAATCAAAAGAGGGAACCGAAATAAGCAGAACTATTAACAGATATAACTGCAAAACAGATGCTTTATACCTCCAGATCTAAACTGTCATAACTTGGGCAGCTGGAAACCTTTTCGCATAAAATGAAAGGCGTTCCTCACTGTAACAGACGCTCCGAACACAACCGAGCAGTTCTCCAAGCCCAAAAATGTTCATAAATACTAGACCTAAAAAACGGCATTCGCATGCAGTCAAACCGACTCATATTTTGATCAACAATGGATGCGACCCTCAAAATAGCTCTGATACCATGCAGGAATTTACAGGGTAAGTTCCTTCGATCAAGAACCAAAGGTCACCGCTCACAAATAGATCACAAATTAGTACACCAGTATAATCATGTGGTTAAAACCCTCAAAGAGGGAAACAGTCCACGGCCTGAGCCAACACGGCCACTTCAGGCAATTTATTAATATAAAAAGAAAAGTTACATATGTTTTTCTCATAAACGGTTACTGGACACATGACCCTCCATGCTCTTTAAATAGAGATCATGGACCAATCGAGTGTTAAGCCACAAATCAAGTGTCGTTAATACCAAAGTGAGAGATAACCGTCAGATCACTACAAATCGTGACCGTTGGATTATAAGTTACAAATGTACATGGTAAAGAAACACACTTTACCTAACTCTACACTAGACTAAGTTATTCTTAACTATTTCCTATGTGTCGGAATATCCTAACACAATGTCCCCACACCGACTGCTCTAACAATGCCGTCGTCTCCGAGTACTACCTCTATATTAATGCCACTCTCTAAAAGCTCTGAGAAGTATTCACAGAATCCTGTCATATGACATGAAGCCCCACTGTCAACATACCAAATACCTGAAGATGCTCCGCTAGTGGAGGGAAATGCACACTCCCTCTCAACCTCCATGGCAGGTGATCCTGCACTAGTGGACTCACAAGCAATGAATCCAAACTCCTGGTCAAAGCTCTCCAAAAAGTCCTCTATCTCTGCTAATGCTGCCATGGTCTTGTTCTTCCACTTCTTCTTCTTCTCCGAACACACAACTGCATAGTGTCCCGTCTTCTGACAATTCCAACACTTCACCTTGGAATAGTCCTTCTGTGTGTTCTCCTGTTTACCTTTACTTTTTCTTTTGCCCCCACCACCACTTGTGGAAGCTTGCTTCTTTCCCTTGCCTTTCTTGCCTCCTGCTAACAATGCTACATCCTCATCCTGCTCAACTGGTTTGGCTGCCCCAAGCTGGCTCTTCCTAATTTCATTCTATATGCAATCATCCAAGAACCTCTCCCAAGTGGGAAGGGTCTCACGTTCACAAATCCCATCAACAAAGTTCAACCATGAACTGGGAAGGCCATTCATTGCAATCCACACCAACTTAGTGGGTGGAACAGCCTCTCCAACTGCTGCCAACTCATCTCTCACATTAGTGATTTTTGTGAGATGTGCAGTAGCACTATCAGTCTTAGCCATCTTAATGGCCTTTAGCTTCTCCCTTAGGACCATTTTTCTATTCTCATTGGTACTCTGGTAGAGATTGGTCAAGGTTGTCCAAATCTCATGAGAAAATCTCTTTCCTCTTACATGAGGAGCAACATGGTCTTTAATACCATCCAGAATCAGTGTCTTTCCCTTGTTATTCTTTTTATTAAAGTCTACTAGCTGAACAGGGTCAGTAGGTACATTAACAGGGCGTTGTTGGGTACTCACCATTATACACCAAACTTCTGCCTCCTCAAAGATGCTCTACATTCTTTCCTTCCATACACTGTAGTTGCTATGCCCATCCAACCTATCCTCCACCCTCAAGCCCAAAGACATGCTTGCTGTCTTAATAAACTGAAAATAACACTGCTGTAGTAAAGGTCCTGATTTCTGTGTGTAAAATCAGCTTGCTATAAATTTTTCTTCTTATTGTCCAAAACTGCACTTTTCAGCAAGCTAGCTCCGATACCATGTAGAAATTTTGTTCCCACTCCGGTTTTCAGTTTCTTCCTATTTCTCCTAGAAAGTTAAATGTCCATTCCCATAACCATACATTCAACAAACTAGAAAAATAAATATTTTCTGAAAACACAAATTCTGGAAATTTCACAGTGCTGAAAATGCAGAAATAAAAACTTAGAAAAATAAATCAACCACACAGAAATTTGACACGTTGATTTTTGGTCAATATGACCCTGGAAAAACCCCCTACAACTCTTGGGGAAAACCAATTCGAAAGCTTCTCTTTATTTCTGAATATGCTTTTACAGTGAATAGTAAAACATAGTAAAAATTACAGCAAATACAAAACCCACTTATCTCAATTTCTTTGTCAACCTCCAACCTTGAAAATTGTGCCAACAAAAAACAAAAAAATTACAGCATTAAATGTTGTACTTGCAGCCTTGGAAAATGTGCCAAAATCTTCCTATATGGATTGTATGGATTTTGTATGGAATTGTACAATAGTCCCTCCTCGATTTATGAGCCTTGAAACAACCTCGAAATTTGTGCCCTTGACTACTCGAAACCGCTCCTCGAAAACTGTGTTGTACCTTGCCTCGAAATGCGTTTAACCTTGCTGTACGAATTTTCTGTCTTGGTAAACGTGCCAATAAATGCTGCTGTACATAAATTCTACCTTGGGAAATGTGTCCTCTTGCTGTACGAATTTGCTGTGTATCTTTCGCTTCTCTCCCTCCGCTCAAAAATTTCTCTTTAGCTTTCTCTCCTCCTCTCTCAATATGCTCATGAAAGATTGAATGACCTTTTCTCTCCTTTTCCTCCTTTAACCTAACCCTAAGTGACTTTTAGAGAATCTCTAAATCCAATGGCTGAGATAGCTTTAGACCTAAGGCTAAGATTACATGATCATTTAAATCTCACTTTCTATTTTTTAATTCACCCCACTTTAATAAAGACCCTCTTAGTCATTTATTTCCAAAATCACTTTTCACTTTCGAATTTCACATTGACTTTATTAAAGTCACTTTAAAATTAGACTTAGTAACTTTATCACTTGAAGTCACTTTTAAATTAGATTTGACTTTATAACTTTATAAAGTCACTTCAGGAGAAAAATTAAATTCTTTTGAAAACTTTTCCATGGGCCAAAGATCAAAACCTTGGGGAACCACCTGTCCTCCGGTAACCAAATTTCAATAGTTATTACGATGGAAACAGTTTCGGTGCTATTACATTGGATATATTTCGGTGCTACCACATTGAATGATCTCGGTGCTATCACAATGATGAAGTCTTGATTCTTCAATGTCTCGGTGTTATCGGAGTGATGAAGTCGTGTTATCGGAGTGATGAAGTCTCGGTTCTTCAATGTATCAGTGTTATCACAATGATGAAGTCTCCGTTCTTCAATGTCTCAGTGTTATCACAGTGATGAAGTCTCAGTTCTTCAATGTCTCGGTGTTATCATAGTGATGAAGTCTCGGTGCTAGTGCTATCACAGTGACAAAGTTTTGGTGCTAATGGCTAAACTTCGAAGCTATCACAATGGCCAACCTTCAAGTGCTATCTCAGTGGGTAAATTTAGTACTATCAAAATAAAGATGATTATGTGATTGCTGCTATCTTAAGATATAAGTTCAATGCCATTGTAAGGACCGAAGTGTAAAGAAGGATCACTACTACAAGAGTAAAGAATGATAGAACTGAAGAATGACATAACAAGGTTGACTTGATGGATGGAGGTACTCTTGAGTCTAAGTTGTAAGGGTCTTGGTCATCTCATCTTGAGTCTATTGAAGGAAGAATTTTGACCGAATTTTCCCCTAGTGTGGGGTTTTTCCCTAGCAGCGTGCCTACGTCTTGTGTTCTCTTCTATTTGTTGCTTGGCATTAGTCTTGATGATAAGAAAATATATTTCGAAAGAACAAATAATAATAATGAAAAGCATCACTAGATAATGTCTTAATAAGAGAAATTGTTTAACTGTCACACTTTGGATTTCTCAACACAAATGAGGCTTCTTTCAATGCACTTGCCGCCACAACCACTAAATGTCAATGGAGACCTTAGAAGTCCCCTTTCAACAGACTAAAGAAGATCATGGAGATGGTGACAGTGCAGATTAGAGGTTTCCAAGATCGGCGAAATAATGTATCTCATTCTTTTTAAGACAACAAAATAGTATTCAATATGGGTGTTGGTCAACCATTATTTTCATCTCCTGTGAAGCATGTAACAAATTTTCGCTTTCACAATTCACTATACAAATGGCTAAGATTACTAAAACATATTTTTACATGGAATGGCTGAAGTTGAAGTGCCTGTAACGTGTGATGGATCCAATATTTGTGATTGTTGGGAGCAGGGTAGGCATTTATTAGCATTGTTCTCCAAGCATTGAGCTCAAATTCTATCATGCACATAGAATATTATCAGTTGTTTCAATTGATATTTAATGGAACACATACTTTGGTAACATGAACATTCATCGACATAAAATTCTCCAAGGAAGAAGATATTACTCTAAACATAAAGAGTTTTCATATGAAAATATGACTCTGGTCTCCAATTATACCTCCTACACTATAAAGATCTTCAAATCCTAGGTATTCAGATCATAATGCAAAGGATGTAAATAAACTAGCCAAAGAGATTATGAACTTCAAGTTTGCTTCAATTGAAAATCACATGGGTGTTCAAAGTTTATTATTTGAGCAAATGTGTTAAGTTGGCAGAGATGTATATTTTCAAAAATTTCTTCCTCAATATTAGACTTTCAAGCCATCATGTTTTTTCGTAGATTCTCAACAATAGTACAAAAGCAACTTTGAAGAGTACAACAAAACTAACTCAGTTGTTCTAGGTGTAAATGTAGTTGGTCACTGCACTCCTTTCTTATCATGCACCGCGCCCCTAACCTAAATAACGTGAAACCGAACGGGAAAGGCTGGCTTTCAATTACTCGGAACGCAGAGCGCCCGCCCTCTATTAGACTAATTTCCTTGGCTCTGGCCAGATAATAAGAGCACCTCATGGTGACGGGAAAGAAGCAATTGTGTTGGTCACACATTTTCTGTCAGACAACATTCATACAAGGGATGCATTTTCTTTAGGTCTATGATATTCACTATTCTATTTATTCAACAAAAAGTTTGGCATGCCAAAGATTTTGTGTGGTTGGCTGCAGGCTTAAAATATGGCACTCATGCTACTGTTACAACATAGCTAAAGGACTACCATGAACCTATATTTTATCACTCGTCTTCATTTTTGAAGTTTGAATCACTTGTTGATGACCTACATCCCACAAAGGAAATATGACACTCTTATAAACAATTTGACTATAACACACTAGATGGCTTTCAATGCACAGGGACTATTGTTGATGCTTTAGTCTTTAAAGTTAAGGAAGAATCAAATCCAAACTGATAAAGATAACCCAAATATCTATTAAGAGGCATCCAATGGACAAATGCCAATTTTAGATATGATTAATATTGTGAATTTTTTGGTAGTTCATAGACAAGGGTTACATACAAGAGTGGGGTCATTGTTTTTCATGCTAATTTGGAAATGGTTGTATGTTTAACGTGAGATATTGGAATGGTTAGGAAAAGTAGCACGTACTTTAAACCTAGAGTGGAGATTTCGTCTTCCTTCTGAAGAATATGTTTAGGATGTTGTAGGTCTTGCTAGCTCTATTTATCACCAAGCATTGGGTATACCTACAAGTGCACATGGTTCTTTTCAGCATTACCAAGTGGATGCAATAACTCTTTTAGTGTCTCTTTGTTTCTTGAAAATGAAATGACACGCATATCATATCTTTTAAACATTGGCATGCTTCTTGGAGGGGTCATACGTTTAGTTAACAACTTGCTCAAAAAGTTTCACCAGTCTTTCTGTTTGTACTTCTTAACCTCTTATACTAGATTCATTTTTATTGGAGTCTACATGATACCCTTTGCCCTTCTTATTGTCCCCCTAGTAATGCTTGCTGCAACCCTATGCTCATATAAAAGTGGTGGTCTAAACCCATTAGCCAAGTCTTATGATGGATATGTCTCTCATACAAATAGATTGAAGTCAACATCAGGGACTTGTATTTGAAGTCAAGAAATAGATGTAATTGATTTAGGTCTCAACCTTCATTCACAAGAATGGATTAATGCGGCAAAAGGTGTTCTCCTTGTTCACTTGTGGGCCACTGTAATGGCCATGTTTCCTTCTGTGATATGTAGACTCTCCACAAAGGCATCCGAGATGAAGTTATTGATTTGGGCTGCCTTATCCTATTTAACCTTATTTGTGGGACATGGTGTTTAGGCATAATTTATCCCAAGTTTGGCATATGGTAAGAAGCAAACAAGGAACCCCATATTGAAGGTTGGCTTGCTTTGAAAGCATTTACCCTCAAAATTACTATTATTGGCTTGGTGATTATGTCAATTATTAATTTTGTTGTTGCGCAACTAGGGTTTTCCTATCTATAGAATGACTCAATAAGGTATTCAAGACATCCCCACATGCTGCTCCCACGCACGAAGCTACGTCATGTACTTCATTATGTCATCAAAGGTAAAGAATGCTAATGCCTAGGATGAACCAAAGGTGGCAATAGACGAATGGACTCCATGCAAGCTTTTAGGACTATTTATTCAAAACACGTGTGCATTCCTCTTGACCTTCCTTTTGTTGTAAACACGATTTTGTCATTTCTTACCAAAAGTCATTAGACATTAGAGAGTCGTGAGGAAGTCCAAGAGTTAGGAGGGTAGGTGAAAGGTCATGGTAGTTGAACAATCACCTCATTTCTATAAATATACCCTCATGCTTTATTAGAAGGGACTTTGACACTTGAGCTAGGCTAGCATTAGATAGTTGTTTTGTGCTTGAGGAGCTAGTGGCACACAACTCTTGGTAGATAATAGGGTGAGTTATGGTGAGGCTAGGGTTTTGCTTTGAATATGGTATGATCAACTCATGTTCCATTATTGAACTTTAATGGTTTGCAAGAAATGTACTTGAACTTGCAACATAAATAACGAGAGGTTCTTCGCTTTTGGCCTTGATTCCCATACATCTTCATAGTGTTTGTATTGTTTGTCTGATATTTCCATTGTGTTTGTATGTGTGCTTTAATGTGCGCGATATGTTAATGAACTAATTTGTGGCTTATGGCTTGCGCGTTTGCTTTGAATATTTGCTTTCTTGTTTCACGCTATGCAAGTAACTTATTGTGAACTGATTTACAATTAACTTTTGGAACTTTTCTATTTATGTCTGTTTGAGATGGTTTTAGCTCACTAACCCTTCTTGAGGCATGCTTCTTATTGATTTGCAGTAACATTCTTGTATCATGTTCTACAGGTTATCAATGATGGGTTGACCTTGCTCCCATTCTTTGTGCATTTAATTCTTACCCTCGCTCTAACATATCCACATTTGATAGCCATGAAAAAAGCATACATGGTGGCACCTGAGCCCATATGTTGGATGGGGCTCCTATCCCAAATGATGTGAAATATATTTGAGACTTCACACCAAGGAGAACCCTTAATTGTTGGTGGGAGATCTTTCCCTCTCAATAGGTAGTGTGATCAAATCAAGATCAAGATGATGTAGCACAATGGTACAAAAAAGTCAATGTGGCATAGACCCTAGCATGGGACATGGAGACTCAATTTCAAAAATTTGGAATTCTAGAAAATGGCCCTTCTTAAAGACTTTCTAGTTGTTAGATGATCCATATCATAATATTTGGATATGGACACACAAATGAGGATGATGACACAGCCATGAATGGGTGTTTGAGTTGATATGGGAAGCTAGGTGGGTGATATCATGGAATATCTAGATGAAGAATGGTCTAGAAATTTGAAATTTGGTCATTTGATTTAATGAGACATTTAGGTTTTTTTGGATAGCAAATGATCTAGACATCTAGAAAGTTGACCTATTAATCTCCATGGAAATTCATAATCCAACTTCTTAGAAAAAGAGGATTTTTAAAAACATCCAAATCTAGATATTTAGATGTTTGACTTGTTGATTTGAGCACTTTGTCTAGTTCCAAAAATCGAAAGAACTAGAAATTGGAAGAGCTAAGAATAGTCATATGAATGAAAAATGACCTGGATCCAGATATGAGTAAGTAGCCAATGTGCTCAACTTACAAACATTGTGCTATATGGTGGTGACTTGTGGATATTAGTGCCACATGTTAAAAGAAAATACATTTATGAGTAAGTAGCTGATGTGCTCAACTTACAAACATGGTGCTATATGGTGGTGACTTGTGGATATTAGTGCCACATGTTAAAAGAAAATACATTTTAAATAACCCGCCTCCACAAAGTGGCCTGGGGGTTGGACATGTACATCTTATACCCTCAAAAAGTGATCTAGATGTGGTACAATGAATATTAATGAAAGTGATCCCATCAAATAGGAAGTTAGTTAACAATTGAATTATAAGTTATACTTGCTAGATTATGATTAACGTTTACTTTACAAAGTACTCAGATAATAAATAGTTTTAAAATCATTACATTAAGACCACGCCTTTTTTCATTTTAAAATTAAAAAAGAAAAATTCATCATTAATAATAAAATATGGAAAGCAATACATTATACAACTTACATTTATCATTCCAAGATCTCTAAGCATAATTATAGGTTAATACTCCAATTATACACTTTGGTATTAAAATAAAACTTAATTATCATCCATTCATTTGAGTTACTTTGTTACCACTATTTTTGCTGCGAAGTTTTACACCATAATTTGCTCAAATCATGACTAATACACGAGTCATTAGTCATCTTTGTCAATGACAAAGAAACTCAAAACACACATTCAACAATTTTTCACTTTGCTGTTAAAGCACAACTTGAGATCACAATTAGGGAAACTTGAAAACATGTATTCAGCAATTCTCCATTGCCATTAAAGCACGGACTCACTTTGGTATTAAAATAAAACTTAATTATCATCCATTCATTTGAGTTACTTTGTTACCAATATTTTTGCTGCGAAGTTTTACACCATAATTTGCTCAAATCATGACTAATACACGAGTCATTAGTCATCTTTGTCAATGACAAAGAAACTCAAAACACACATTCAACAATTTTTCACTTTGCTGTTAAAGCACAACTTGAGATCACAATTAGGGAAACTCAACTTTCACATAGTTATTAGAACACAAAGTCATGTTCACATGCAAGAAAACTTAAAAACATGTATTCAGCAATTAGAACACAAAGTCATGTTCACATCCAAGAAAACTTAAAAACATGTATTCAGCAATTCTCCATTGCCATTAAAGCACGGACTCACGCTCACATATACAAAAACAGACATGCATTGTCAATACTCCACCATGAAATTAGAACACAAACTCATGCTCCAAAAATTCAAGACATGCATATCGAATACTCCACTCAGCCATTAAAGGACAATCTCATATTCAAATATGAGCACAAACTCACGTTCACACATAAAAAATATTTACACGACATGCACAGTGAATACTCCACTTTGCCATTAGCGCACAAACTCCTGTTCAAATACTAAGAACAATTGTATATTTGAGTAAAGCAATTTGAATTTATGGCACCAACCAATGTTCAGTAGGGCAATAAAAACAACCACCTAAACAAACGGTTTTCAACCAGATACTCATTTCAATTGGAATACAGCAACTTGGATTTATGACACTATTAAATCGTCAACAGGGCAATAAAGACAATCACCTAAACAAAGAGTTTCCAACTAGACGTTTCATTTCAATTCCGTGAATGAAATCTGAGAATATATTTTCTTAGTTCAGAAATATGAAATTATATTTTCTTGAAATTTGTAGCCGATGTAACCCATAAATTTCCAAGATATGGTCTATGACAACGCAAAAAATACTTTAGTTGTCCTCTCATGACATTCCTCTTATTGGATATATTCTTAGATCCTTGTGAAAATCAGTAATAGAGAGACTGATTACCGTTTGGTTTTAATATGATCTTCATGCTACTTGCATAAAAATATATTTTGAACATCCAACAGTCTTAACTCTGATCCTGTTTGCTGATAATCCAGTGGAGAGTGCTGTTAATGCTTTTATTAACGGCACATCTCTCCTTTAACTTTGGAGGAAAATCGGTGATGGAGAAAAATTATGGTTATACACATTTTTCATCAACATTACTGTCTAGCCGCTACAATATAAATACAGCAAGATTAGAGTAACAGTGTGGGGCATGCAAAAACATGGTCAGTCGCATTGCTAAGGTCATCATTGCCTTCAATGATGAAATAGTTATGTTCATACAATTCATGTAGTATGGGGTAAGCACAAACATGGTGATAGTTTGAATAAAATGAAGTGAAATAAATTTATCTTAATGTCCACTAATAACTTGGACAGGTCAATGGCACTGGAAAATACAAGACGCCAAAATGGGTGGCATGGAGTGCAGAGAAATCTCCCAAAACTACAAAAGAAACCCTAAAGTTAGAAAAGAAGGGAAAAAGCCTACACACAGTAGGAAGCCAACTATAATATACAAACTCAAATTATAGAGAGAAACGTTGTAAGTAAGAAGTGGAGTCAGTTGTTATCATCCTTATAACAATGAATGGGAATGCCCACCTCAAAAACCTATCTGATAATGTCCCTTGGGGAATGGCCTGCACTGATGGGTCCATGCGTAGTGATTTGCGGTGGTCTCTTGATGTTCCACCTAAGGGTGAGAGGAAAAATCTCTCCTACCATCCAAGGACGAAGAGTTCCCTGTAGTGGAGGATATGTTGATGATCTGTTCATGACTTTGAGAATTGCGCTTGTGCCACTGTTAAGAAACTCTGGTGCTCCTCGTGGCCCCAAACCTGCCCGGACATGGAGGTCTGGTGCAGAATGTCGAGAGACAATCTCTGATGGACCTTTGAATATCCCTGTAGGAAGTAACTGTGGGGCATTTAGCCCTCTCAACAATTGTGACAGACTAGAACAAATAGGTGGTCCATGTGATTGTCGTGGAGGGGCGCTGGAGCATATGACATTTGAAGGTAACGATCTCCCTAATGAACAAAGCCAAGCACCTCTGATCGGGGTATATGAAGGCAGAAAAAAGTAAAACCTCCGTATCCCTGAAGAGGCATGTTAAGTCATCAAAGTCTTCATTATCCAAATGCTTATAATTAAACTAACGCAAAGTTTTAACCACACAATAAAAATTTGCTAGTCAAAGAATGCGGTAAAACTTAAAAAAGTAAATAGATGAATAACCTCGTCATTTTCACTCATCTAAACTGAAGACTAGACTTACTGGCGCAACCCTTGCAGTCCTAGAATCCTTCAGTACCCGCTGATAATGCACAGTGGAAATTCACATCTATACTACCTGGATATTGATCTTTCTGATGAATATATTTTAGGGGCCTAGACAGTAGTGTAAGAAAGCACCTACACAATGCAAGGCATCTTCTTATAAGTGACAAATGGGAAAATGCCGGTCACAGAGGGTGTCACAGAGGGTATCTGACTCTCAGAATGAGTCACTTCCTGGATTTTCAGGTAGATATCAGAAAAACACAGGCACGTTGAGATTTGAAGCTGGGCTTAGCTGCGGTAAGCCTCCACTAATTTATCACTACCACACGATCAGAGCCCAACTGACAAATGACACTAGTTAATGACTGAAAAGTTGTCGATTTGAGCAAACAGTAGTGTTGCAAATTATGTGGACATCATTATCAAATACATACCATCAACAAGGAAAGCTCCCCAAGATATTCTAAATAGTAAATACCCAGCAAATTTGTTATAACTGAAACACAGAAATTTCATATTGGATATTGGAGTGTAACAAGATATAAACATAGGTTGCTTCTGAGACAGTCTAATCATGGTACACCCAACATCAAAAGAAGCTGTACTATTTGAACCAACAGGTAGAAGTCGTCATTGAACTAGTCACTGGCACGTTTGCGTAATTTTTATTCTTACATGGGAGAAAAGCTACTGTTAGTTGACATGAGCACACTACCTATTATAGGAACTAGGACGAAATACTTCAATCACTTGAAATTGCTCCCACAAAACACTGACACAAGGGCTGCCAGACATTGCAAAAACGAAGTGCACTTACACTACTTACGGAATATTTCCAAGGCAACCAAGAATATGCCAAACTCAAGTGAAGAGAAGCAAGTCATACAGTCTGATTTGACCCCCAAAGGTCATTCATGCATAATCATCTAAGCTGGCTAGAACTTTTGACCAAAACAGACATAAATTTCTTATGCTGAAGACTAGAAGATGCAAGTCTAGTTTGATTTGCCACCTCGCTTTCTTTTATGGCCTTGATTTGCTTTTTCTGATGTGTTTGCAGAAGCATCTCGATTGTTCACTTGATCTATCATATCCTGACCACCCTTGTTCTTGGCACTATTTGCATCTGAACTTTTCTCAGAATTCTTTTTGGGAACTAGCTCTTCAACTGATTCCTTCTCCATGACTTTTTGTTGTTTCCTTCCTACCTTCTTTGGTTGCTTTGCCAACTTCTCATCCTCATCTTGCTCAGAGACATTGAGTTTATGGTTCATATTTCCACTTCTCTTTTCCTGTTCAACTTCTTTGGCAACCTTGGCATCTGTATGTTTAGAGCCTTCATGTTCAATAGTTTTCTTACTCGCACCCTTTTTCCCTGGATTGCTTTCCTTGGCAGCTCTCGTCTTCCTTTTCCCTTTCTCTTCAGACACAGTCACCTTTGTCCTGGCCATTGTAGACTTTGATGTGATTTTCCCTTTCTTCCCACTTACACCATCTTTGGATTCCTCAGATTCTTCTCCCTCTACTCCTTGCTGGCTCCCTGAATCGGCAGCTTGGACTGCATTATCTTGTTCTGATGCTCCAATTTCATCAACTTTTTTATGTCTGCCTTTCTTTGTTGTCCCTGCCTTTGCAGTCTTCGTTGGTTTTCTTCCTCCCTTTCCTTCTTTTGTTTCCGTTTTTCCTACTTCAGCTTCGTCTTCTTCTTCTTCCTGCTCACTTTCAACTGCATCCTTCTTTTTCCTTGATCTATTTCCTCCTTTTTTGACCGACTGATTTTTAGGGATAGGCCCATCAAACTTCTGCAAGTCTGGTACATATGCTGATGTCTGGCCAAAAATAGGAACACAATCATATACTCAAACCATAATTACAAAAGCATCCCTAGGTCCAAACTTTAAAACAAATATGCATCCCTTCATACAAGGATAAAACATCACCACGTGTAAAAGAGAGGGAGAGAGAAGCCATACCCGACCGCCTACAGTAATAAAATCAATCGTTTTCCCTGCAATAAGAAAATTTCAAGCCTCAAAAAAAAAATCATCTATTGCCAATTACATAAAATTCCCAAATGCTCAACTTAAAAATTAATTGCAATAGTTGAAGCAATCAATGCTCCTGTTTTAGTTACAGGAAAAAAAACATTTAAAATTAAATGTTCAATAATGCCCAAAATAACCCAACATTTCAGCAAACAGTGGGTGAGAATAAAGAATTTATACTAAGATAAGATAAGATAATTTTATTAATGTCCAACTAATGACCACAAAGGTAGGTCAATCAGACTGAAGGATACATCCAGTACAAATACAATGCAGGAGTGCAAACGCAACTCCTAGAAAATGCCAAAGCTAAAACTAGGAAAAATGAAGTAAAAAATGATACAACAGTAGGGCAGCCTCAAAAACATATATATAACCGAATCAAAGGCAATCAGTGATGTAGAAGACTAAGTGAATAAGTTTAGGGTTGGAGGTCGATGATGTCAAGAATGCCAGAGTCTAATAGCCAACGGTAAGGGGGGCGACAATGGCACTGGCTTGCTATTGGAGTCCTCTAGATCCAACGAGGTGTCTAGCTGCACGATCTTGGGGGGGATTGTAGGAGCGAGGGATAATCCTAGCATCTGAAGCCGAAGGAAAGAAGCTCTGGATAATTCTCTGGTTTTTCTGCTGGAGCTGGGAAGGAGTCTGTCAGGCAGGGGGGGCAGGGTGCCACCTTGCTTGAGAACCATCTGGAACTAATCCCTCAAATGTTCTGGTTGTTAGTGCACTGATGTGCAGTTCGACACCTCCGCAACAGTCTCGAGGATACTAGTTGGCTTCCCAAAGGTGGGGCTTGACGATATACCCAAGGTCTCACTGTTCCACTATTTGAAATACTCTGGAACTTAGCTCATCGCTTGTTGCTCCCATCAACAAGATCAACCTGGAAGTGTGATATGCTTGTCCAAATCATTCTTGAGCGAGGTGGGGTATGTAGGATTTGAGATTTGTGTCCAAATATTTCCTTGATGAAGAGGGCTAGTATCTTTGGTCAGGATATTGGAATAATGTAGAGAGGCATCCTCTAAATCTCTATAGAGGCAGTGGTAGTGCCCTCTGATGTCGTAATATAGGGGGCACTTATAAATGAGGTGTTGCTCAATCTCTGGCTCCTGAAGGTGACACACCTGGTAGATCCTATCAGATCTTGGTATATCGTGGAAAGTTACCGCTTGGAGTCGATGAGAACCAACCCAAAGATGGTTGAAAGGGATCCTCAGTGAATGCATTGAATGTCTGTGTGTGTATGGGGGGCGGACGATGATGCCGTCTTGTAACTCCTGGAAATGCTCAAGGTAGGACATCTTTGGGAGCAGGCCTATCGAGGGAAGAGTCCAACTGACCTAAATGTATGATCTGTAGATATCCTCTCTGATGGACTGATTCAGTACCCTGTCTGGGTGGCATGAGATGGCTTAGTGCAGAAAGAGAGAATCTAAAGGGGGGAAGATGCTCTTGGGAGATGGTCAGTGTTTGGAAAAGTTGAGAAACATCTAAGAACCAACCTAATTTTCGGGGTACCATCGCACCATAAGTTAAAGCTTCAAGGTTCATAGAAATATTTCATTTTATAGGCTCAGTTCTTTGTAAGATTATGGCTAAGTTGACCAATATAGGAAATCTATGGAAGAATCCATGTAAAGTAGAAAAAACAAATAGTTGCAGATGGAAAGCAGTTAAATATCAATACAAAAACAAGACAGGTACTTGGATCACCTATGTTGTACTGGCTGTGGGGACGGCGGGTACGGGGGGACAAGTTTCCGGTACGGCTAGAGTGCACCCCCAAATTTTCAAGGGACGACAGATTGGGGACGACAAGTGTGGTAACTAATTTCATATTTATTAAAAAATTAAAAATAAAATAAAATTTATTATTTCAGTGTAAACATGAATGATAAATTTAAAATATAAAAATTAAAACTTATACTAATTTTTAAATTCAAATTACAAAATAAAATACTAACGTCTAATACTATCTAATCATCATTGTGCAACACCAAAACAAATCTCGTCATCATTGCCCATTTTCAAAAACTTAAGAAGTACAATTAGTCTGCTACAGCCTACAATCTACTACTGTCTACATAATCATTCTATGATGCATGATGGATTTCAAAATTTAAATAACAACTAAACTTTGAAGACTAAAAGTAAAATTTAATAAATCTATAAACATGAACAAGTCATTAAAATTTAATTATAAATCCCAAATTAAGAGTATAGAAATTAAGAATCTTGTGGGACATGTCAGTGTAATGTATATCATAATCATTTAGATTCACTATTATTTATAGAGCACAAAGAGTATTAACATCCCATCTATTTACCTTGTAACATTAAGTGTTAAAGATGAGTTAGCCATTGTAATGTTTATTTCAGGAGTAACAAATGTTATGTACAAAAATAATAATGTCATAAAGTGAAATAAATTATATATAATAAATGATGATTATGTTAATGTATTCAGGGATTAGTTGATTGGTTCCTAAAATGAATAATGGAACTTGCTACGTATATAGACAACGCCACTAGTAATTCAGTAGCACATTGATATATCTTCTTATCTCTCATCTAGTCTCTCTTGCTCATCTCTTGCATATATTTAACATGGTATTAAAGTCATGGCGATTGTGGCATAGCGAAATTTCAAAGATTCATGGCAAGAAAAGGTTTGTCACAGACATGGAGAAAGAGACAAGTTCAAATTGAAGGCAAATTAATTTATGGAGTATAGTGACTCTAAATTGTAAACATGAATAAGTCATTAAAATTTAATTATAAATCCCAAATTAAGAGTCTCAAACTTCGCCCGGTAGCTCGACTCTTACCTCACCTGCAACCTTAGCTCGAGTCCTCTCAGTTCTGTTTACCTTTGTTGTCGTGAATGGAGTTCTTTGTTCAGCGTTTACCTTTGTTTGTCGTCTCAAACTTCACTCGCACTCTTACCTGCAACACTCGCAGCCTGTGTTTACCTGCAACCTTCGCTCGAGCTCTGTGTTTACAACCTTCGCAACTTGTGTTTACCTTCATCATTGTGTCTTTGTAACAATGTTTACCTTCGTCGTCGCCATGTAGTATAATGTGTAGTATGCAATAGGTTTAGTTTAACGTGTATGTGATAGGTTTAGTTTAGTGTGTATGTAATAGGTTTAGTTTAGTCAATAGGTTAAGGTTGCGATGGGGTTTAGGTTTCAAAATTTGTTTTTTTAATTTTTACTTTAAAGTTTAGAACTTATATTTTCGAAGTTTTTTTTTTTAAATTTTAATGTGCATGATATTGGGGACGTCCTAAAGTCCCCGATTTTTTGAGGGACGGCTCGGGGACGACCTGGAAGTCCCCAAGTCCCTGATGGAGTCCCCAACCAATTGGGGAAGTTTCCGACGAGTTCCAAAGTACCCGGAACGTCGGGATGGCGGGAATTCCATGAATTTTGGTGGGGATGGGTCCCCGTGCAACATAGTGGATCACACTCTGGATGACTTAAAAGGATAATAAACATAGTAAACCATAAACCATCAACAAAAGTTTAATGGTGACTCTGAAGATATCAATATTTATCTGGGACACATTTTCTGTGAGCACCAGTTTGCTCAACAATGTTGGAGATTAGTTCAACAAAAAGTTTTCTACTGGAAAGCAGCTTTGATTGGTGACAGTAAATCGCTTATCCATGGCCCTTATGTTGGATTATGGCATTGGATACAGATTGCAGCTCTTTATTCTCTCTGGAAACTACAGTGTAAATGTAATTTTGAAGGCTCTGTAGGTACAGTCTCTCCTTTTCATAAGTTGTGGTCAGATGACGTAACTACTCAGATCAAAGCCAATGGCCTTTTTCCTATTCATGAGGTCAGAAATGTATCTATCAGTGCCTATTTGGACCTTATTGTAGTGTTGGCTGCAATAATGTAATTTCACCTCTGTATGCACATTTTGTATTCTGTATAATACTTAATATTTTCTCAAAAAATGTTGACATTTATACACACTTTCAAAAGATATGTCATCAGTCAGAATACAGATGGACATGGCCCTGGGGATAGTTCCAGAATAAGGATGTAAATGAAAGTCAATTCAGAAATGATTCAATCATAGAGAAATTGAGAGTTTTTGCACAAGAAGCACATTTTGTCAAGTTGGACCTCTTACTGAAATTTAAATCTATCCGAAATAATACAGACCAACCACCAATTCAAACACAAATTGTGCATGTCATTTTCCCTGACAGCCATTTTGGACAATCGAGCACTATTTGACCAGTTCATTGAACAATTGCTGACAAGCAGGAAACACCCAAATTTCACTGTCAAAAACAAAATTTTTCATATTTTGTTAATTTGTCTCATTAATAGAAAAATATTTACAAACAGTAAAGCAAAATGTGGAAGGATATATACAATGAAATTCATCACCTCCTGCATAAAGCTACAAATACGGAGATACAGTCTAAATATGTTGTGGGATGTATTACCCACCACTTCGTGGGTGATATCCCTAGGAGAATTTTTTGGACCTCAGTCGGCAGCCAGCAGCCCCTTGTAGCCATCAACTAGCTCGTTGGGCCATTTCTCTGCCCCCTGAGCCAGCCATGTGGTCCCTCACCCATCTGTATTGATCGTATGTTTGAAGGTGGGCCTCCCGAACCTAAAGGTATGTCTGGTCATTTGGTAATTGAGTATTGGGTTTATTTATCATAGACACTTTTTGACATGGATTGATGGGGCGATTCGGCAGAAAGAGTGGACTTAGTTTGTGCTCATGTCTGCTTGAACTCTTTTGGATGTTACCCTTGCATTTTAGTCTAGTGGGATCTCCTTTGCTAACCATTGGGTTTTATGGTGGTACTCCTTGGAAAACCTCGACTTTGGTTGCATGGTCCCGCTCCCATATCCACCTACATCATCCCTTTTTCCACTCACTATAATCCCATTCATCATATCTCTCACCTAGGTCCACATCCCCTCACCAGGTCCACATAGGGCTAGCCTCCCCTTTCTCGTGCCCCCACCTTGGGTCAGGCTTGGAACAATGCCCTGGAGGTTGAAGCAACTAAAAATAAAAGAAAAAGCATAAATGGCCACATTCAACAGGAATATGTACCAAAAAATGCAAAAGACGGTCGGGACAAAAATATCTAGCACGTGGGCAAAAGCCAATACATGAGCTCTTCTCCATTCCCATGGCCATCACCTTGGTTCCATAGGGACTAGATAAGCCTCCTTAATCATTCGAGAACCCATGATTGTCCCAACCCCTGGAGGGAAATGAACCGCTCTACCAAAAACATGGTATTTACTGCTATATCTAACACATCATCCTCTTGTCCTTTGAGCCCCGAGAAATTAATTAAATAAAAATCATATGAGGAAAAAGGCATATAAAGAAGGGCGGTAAAATCAAAGTCAGGGCACCTCATGTACCATGATTTCTCCCTCCTACACATTACATACCTAGGTGTGGGCTTCTCTTTACCTAGCTACCCTTATGCCCCAATATGTGGCTTAGGATTGCCCCCATCATTCCCTACTCCACTTCATATCTTGATCATATGCCACCACCATTTGAGGGGTGGATCTTTGACATACAATCCCCTCTAAAGGTAGAAACCACCTAATAAGGTACTTGGCTAACCCCCATTGGATCTTGGAGACATTAGCACATCCTAAAGCCCACTATGGAAGGGCAGGCCATTATGAAGTGTTCACTTGTTGTCCATGGTTTGTAAGCTCTTTTACTTGATTACTTTAATGATTTGTTGTGCTGGGTGGCTAGGGGATGTATTGGATCTTATACAGGATTGCAAATGGTGTCCATTTTGGGTTTGGTCTCCCTATACGAGGTCCTAACCCTCCAGAGGGCTACATTGGCACATGTAGGGTGTGTGTCAAGAGCCATGGGGCTCCACAATGGTAGAAATCACTCCATGGATCCCTACAGAGGTTCAGAGATTGTTAGAGATCCACCTTTTGGATGAGGAAGATGCATTTGTTACAATATGCCCAGCTGGCCCCACAAGAGCACCACACACTTGGTACGTGTCCCATGGCTTGTATGATGACATGACAACATTTATTCCAGCAACTAAGCCTTTACAGAGGACCTACAGACATCTTCAAATAATTTGGAGACCCATGCGGTCATTTGTGTGTCCCCACATCCACATGGAAGACCACAGGTTTATTGCTTGGAGAACAAGGGGCCACCCCATTGTCTAACACTTTTGATGTGTCCCATGCATCATTATGGCACTCATGGACCTCAACATGCCTCTTAGAAGGGCCTACGACATCATTTGACCCCTTGAGAGGCTTATTATTCCATGTATGAGCTAATTTGGTGGGCTTGTCACCAAACATTAGGGTTACTTGTACATTATTTTATTTTTAGGGGCTAATGTAGGCCCATTGGGGAATTCAACTTCCTAATTGGTGTATAAATAGGATTTAAATGGATTCATTTGTATCATCACTTGGATTGGGATCTCTCTCTTTTTAGAGAACTTTGCAATTTTTTCCTTGGTGGAAATTTTTGGATGTTGGATGAATTTAGACGTATGGATTTGGGTTCTTTCTATCTTAGAGCTTCTTATGTTGCAAATGTGATGCTGGTTGGATATATTTTCTAACGTGTTGTTGTCGCACAGAATGTCTAGGCACCGCAACAACGGTTCAGATCGGGGGCTATCACCTTGATCCCCAATCTCTCTATTTAAGCTGTTTCCTTGCAGACTAAAGGGGGTAGACCATAATGAAATGGAAGAAAGAGAACTGGTTGGAAACTAACCAATTCAGGAGACACATTCAAACGACCAAGTACTTGTTTAAGATTTAAAGAGATTTAGCAGATTCGATTAGATTATGAGTTTGCAACTAGTGCCTTATGGAGTCAATTGCCCCGTTATGAAACTAGGATCAAGTAGCTGATAGATAACTGCTGCTATGCAATGCTAATGCATAATGCAAGGAAAATGATTTGAAGGAGCGAAATGAAACAAAAGGTGATGTTAAAAGCCTAAAGCACTTAGGTTATAAATAATCTGATTTAACCACTAAGTACTTAAGCGAGAGTGCCAATTATGAAGATGCCAAAATTACTCAAATACAATTCGTAGTAAATCCGCAATAATAAGATATCGATCACACTTACTTAAAAGAATTTCCCAAGACTTAAATATTCAATAACGATTCAATAATTCAAGTAAATGAAACAATACCTAATTACACATTAGGCAATTTTAATCGACAGAAAACGTTCCACAACTCAGATGCCAATGATCATCAACCCCAACTGAAACATATGAAATTTACTAGCACTTAAATCTCAGTAATTATTCATCCAGATATACCATGAAAATTTGATACTAATAAAACCACTTCGTCAAGCAATTTATGGATTAAATGATGTTTTTGAAAAATGCAAATCCAAAAATTAGATTTCTCCTATAGTTAGACTTAGGATATTAAAAAATTAAAACACGCCAACTATAGAAACCATTCCACAATTAAATATTTTTGCAAAATAGATCAAAACCCGAAATGTCCCAATTTTTTTGATTTTCCAAATATTTAAATACAAAAAGTGATTAAAATTTAACTATAGACAAAAGAAAGTTTGAATTTTTTTTTTCAAAGTTTTTTGAATGTTTTTTAAAAGTTTAATCGAAAATCTAAAATTACAAAAAAAAAAAAAGGAAATATTGAAATCTAATTTATACAAAATTAAGAGTCTAAATCTAATTAAAGTTAATTTTTATACAAAAATTTAAATGAATTGAAGCATTCTAAATGCTAATTTAAATTTAAAATTTTAACCTAACCCTAACTTAACCTAAAGTTAAGAATTTTTATTTTTTATTTTATGTATCTATATATATATTTTAAATCGAATGTCACAAATTTAAAGTCTAAAGTTAAATGTTAAATTTCAAAACTAAAAGACTAAAAGAAAAAGCAAAGTAAAAACAAAGTCCAAACTTTACAAATTTAAAAGAATGAAATCCGATTTTTTGTTTTGTTTAGGTTATGCAGGTCAAAAAGAGTGGGAGGAGGAGTCGTCGACGGCTGCGGGTAGCGGAGGAGGACGAGCCAGCGGAATGGTGTGCGTGAGGATTTGAGGGAGTCGGACAGGAGGAATGGGTGAACGTCAGATTGCAGGTGAGGAAAAGGAGCACGGGAATGGAGCTGCGTGAAGACAGAGGGCAAAGGTTATGGCAGCTTGAAGTCCGACAACGAGGAGGGAGAAGTGGAAACGTGCGGGGTGAGCGGAAAAAATAAAAAGGGAGGCTCACAGAAGTAAACAATGGAGCAAGGGTGCGTGAGGGGTGGAAAGGGATCCAGAAAGGCAAGGAGCAGCAAAAAATCAGCGTGAAAAGGAGACGGGTCGACGACAACAACAAGAGGGATGCGTGAAGGCCAGCGGATGTGCAGAAATGGACAACGAGAAGAGGGATTTGTAGAAAGGGAATACGATGGAGGCTAGGGCTGCGGACAGGGAGCTGCGGATGAGAATGAAGGCAGCCAACAACAAGAAAATACTAGCTTAGCTGGTGCATACAAATTCCAAAAAAAATTCCTTTTCTCCAGCAATCAATTTTAACACTTTAAAATTCAGATCTGAAATTTTAATTTGAATATTCCTACAAGGAATTTTGATAAAAATGAATGCACCAGCAAACATATAAACCTTGAGGCACAATGGTGGCCAGATCTGGAACCAAATATTAATTCTGAGACCAGATCTTACATTCCAGGGCCTAGATATGGCTCAAATCTGAAGAATTTTCTGAAAATCTCCCACTACAACCTGCACAAAACCAAAAACCCAGTAGATACACAAAACATAAAAGCCCCAAAACCACGATGAGTAAAACAATTATTGATATTTACAAATCTACAATGCTATTTTATAGATCAAGGCCCTGATGGCCAAATTTAAACCATTTAGCACAATTAAAAAAAAAAAAAAATTAAGAGAGAGGCATAAGCCCAAGAATAACCCTGTAAAAAATGAAATTTAAGATAAGCCCGGGGAAATAAATCTAGAGGGCTCTTCAGATCTTATTTCCTTGAGAGTTAGCTGGTCCAGCCGAGGACTTCCCTAAACGCCCAAATCTAAATCCAAGAGATTTCTGCACACTTAAAGTTAAACTGTTAAAAGAGAAATAAGATAAATAATAGAATTCTCAAGAGTCAAAGATAACTGCTAACTCAATCCAATTAATATTCTCACCATAAATCCAGTAACCTAAGCAAGATAACTGTGCAATAGATTACTCTACAAGAGCCATTAATCAACAGTTCGTTAAAATAATCACCAGCAGAATATAAAGAACAAATTTACCATAAAATGTTGAAGGGGAACACCACCATCAAATTAAAACCCCAAAGACTTTGTTCGCATTATTCCATAAAATATTACAGGAGAGCTTCAAGAGCAAGTACATGATCAAGAGATCAGATCACTGAAAGACTAACAAAAACCTCTAATTTATAAGATAAAACCTACAACGGCTAGTTCAGTTGATCTCTGTCAAAGTAATCTCGACCGTCAAAAATGATTTAATCATCTTTTAATCTCGTCCGTCGAAATTATAAATTTTTAAGGAAATTCGAATTTATCATTTAATTCCTTTTTAATTAACTCAAAAATAGTATTTTTGAGTTAATTACCTCAAAAATTTGACTTTGACTTAACCACCAATGCCCAAGGGTCCAAAATTTCTCAAAATTTTCAATATTCCCTTGGCCTGGGACCTTTAAAAATTTATTTTCTAGGGACCCACGACTTTTGCCTTTGAAGAATTTTAAATCACCAAGGACTTAAAATTAATTAAATTTCAGGCTTAGGATTTTTAATTTAATTTGGCCAAAAAATTTAATTAATTGACTGAGAGGGGATTTAATTATTTTTCCAACCTTCTTTACATAAGATAAATACATTTTGACACATGAAGGGGGAAAACCCATTCGTGATAGACCCTCAAATACTTACCCAATTTTGCGACTCAAAACATGATCTAGTAGACCAAGTAGCTTGTAATAAAATAATCTAGCCAATTAGCTAGGATTATTCCCAAACTACTTTTACAAAGACTCGATAGGAAACACTAGGACTCACTTAGTATATTGACGACAAAATCCACCCTAGCTTTGGGGTGAGGTTGGAGGGAAAAACTCTGTCGATCACTTGTGTCGAGAAAAACAATGAATCAGTGAGACAAAAAACCTCCTAGGACATAAATCGTCACCAAAATACTAGGCTTACCTAGGTTGTTACATACATGATGGTCTTACTTAGATCATTTACATCATAAACATGCAGAATGGGTTTACATCGTTTACAAAACTGTCGACTGATGATGAAATCTGAATGGTGTGAGCACCTCAAACATGATAAATCTCATTTGAAAAAATGGGGGTGTACTGCTATGGGGTCGTTGACAAAGAGTGGTCAACATCTGGCTCTACTTGGGGACACGTTGCTTCATTGAAGGAATGTGAGAATCCAAGATCTACATCCAAGCAACACACAAAATTACATAAGTAGCATCCATCCAAATATCATCATATAACGTTAAGCACATGAAAATAGAAGCTCTTCATTTATTGACTATTCTACCAACATGAAATGTAAATCTACTCTAACTACAAAATGAAATGCTGAAAGGAAAAGTGTAAAGTTAGAGATACAATACAAAGGATGCCCTAATGGCATCAGATGTGTTCAATATAGTGCATACTAAGCATTTGCCTGCTTTCAGGCAAATCTATGGGTTGCTTTTCGGATGTGCCTTGTGCAATCTTGCATACGGTAGGAGTTTGTCTTATCCGAAAATCGAGCTTCTCGCAGGCATTAGATGTATCGAAATGCTTCCTTATTTTTTATTTTTTTTTTCGCTTCAGGCTTTTCTTCGTGGTAGATTGTATTGTTGATGATGTGGAACAATGTGCTTCGGAACTTTCAGATGAAGTATTCAAGATATGTGTGACATGCCTCTCTTCATTCTGCATCTGTTCTAGATCCTTTTCAATTTGTTCATTAACGTGACCAACCACTTTCTTAGGACATTCACAACAAGACGAGACCTGCTTTAATGGATTGGGAGAATTATGATGTGTTGAAATCTCCTTGGTTTTCTGCCATCTATCATCTGGATCAGGCTGAAACTTTTGTACATGTGATTTCCTTTCTTCTAACTTCTTATGCATGGAACTCATTTCTCTGGCATCCATTACTATTAATTTCGCTTGATTGAGCTCAATTTTCACGAATCTGTCTTACATAGTGATATGATTTGCCTCCATAGTTTTCATTTCTCAAGTGTGCTTTGCTTCCATTTCAATCATATGTTTCTGAATAATGGACATCTGATTAAAATGATTAACTTCTATTACCTTTAATCTGTTTTCAATGGTATCCATTTCTTCCATATTTATAACACATGGTGCTTGTTTCTTCTCTATGGCCAATAATCTACTCTGAAGAGATTTTTGATCAACTTCCATGTCGCTTATAATTTTATCATTTTTCGCTTTCATGCCCATGAAGCAATTTTGCATATAGTTTATCTCTCTCTTATGATTTGCTTGCATGGTGGCTAATTGATTGTTGTGATCAAATTCCATGATGGCCATTTCTTCATCATGTCTTTCTTCCATGGCATTCATTTGATTGGCGTGATTGAATTCCATGATTGTTATCTTTTACTCTGAGGCCAATAACTTGCTCTGCATAGAACCAATTTCCCTGGCGTGATCTGCTGTTAATTTTTCTTGATTAAGTTCCATGTTTTCAATGAATTGAGCTTGGTTGGCCTCTATATTCTTGATTACCTGAGCTTGATTTAGTTGTATATCCTTAACCATCTGAATCAATTCGCTAACAAGATGCTTATCGTTGTCAACACTGATTTGACATCTTGTTTCTGTTTCACCACTATCATGGATTTGTGCTGTCATGGTACAAGTGGATTCATCCTGAGAATTGTCATGAAATTTCCTATTGATAGTTGAGGTCTCTACAAGATCACTTTCATTATTTTGCATAGTACTGGGAGCACAAGGCGAGCCACCTTGTTTTATATATTTATCTTTAAAGGCATTAATGATGTGTTGAAAATAATAAAAGTACTCCTCAAGACAATTTCGAAACCAATCGATAGCATCACCTTTTAAGGAATAGCCAAAGAGACATATTTTGACTTCATGACTATATTGTGAAGGAAGACAATATCTGTTTATTATATGAGTAACCGTCAAGAGATGCTTTCAAGCAACGGCTGAATTACCACCCGAGAACAAAGGCAATTTAGGAATGGCCTCTTTTGGCAAGTCATGAAGAGTATCACCCATAATGACTTACTTAAATGGAAAAACCAAATGGATGTTAGAGAAAGAGATCCTTGTTCAAGAAAAGTGAAGAGATCCACAAGAAGCGAGCTTCCTAGCAGAAATTCTTGTAAGAAATGAAAGAATGGGAGTCGCCACTTGAGCATGAATCTGATTCAAAAACCGAAAAATTAGTGGATAGAAGCAGATGGATATTAGGGAGAGATTCTTGTTTGGGAGTAAAATAGATGAATAAGTGGAGTCACCACCCAAACAAGAAGCCAACTCAAATGTCCATGTGCTAAAGGTGCAAATGATGAAAGGATTAGTGATATGACAAAAGATACGATGATGAAATGATGCCAGAAAATGTTACGCTGTGACGGGTTAATGAATGACAAAGAAAGCTTAAAACATTAGAAAATGTCATTAAGACCAAAGATAGAAAAACTTTATCCCCGGTGTCGGCGCCAAAAAATGTTGTTGCACAGAATGTCTAGGCACCACGACAACGGCTCAGATCAGGGGCTATCACCTTGATCCCCAATATCTCTATTTAAGCCGTCTCCTTGTAGACTAAGGGGGGTAGACACCTAATGAAATGGAAGAAAGAGAACTGGTTGGAAACCAACCAATTCATGAGACACAATCGAACGACTAAGTACTTGTTTAAGATTTAACGAGATTTAGCAGATTCGATTAGATTAAGAGTTTGAAACCAGTGCCTTATGGAGTCAATTATCCTGTTATGAAACTAGGATCAAGTAGTTGATAGATAGCTGCTGCTATGCAGTGCTAATGCAAAATGCAAGGAAAATGATTTGAAAAAGCGAGATGAAACAGAAAGTGATGTTAGGTTATAAATAATCTGATCTAACCACTAAGTACTTAAGCGAGAGTGCCAATTATGAAGATGCCAAAATTACTCAAATACAATTCATCGTAAATCCGCAATAATAAGATATTGATCACACTCACTTGAAAGAATTTCCAAAGACTTAAATATTCAATAACGATTCAATAATTCAAGTAAATGAAACAATACTTAATTACACATTAGGCAATTTTAATCGACAGAAAACGTTCCACAACTCAGATGCCAATGATCAACAACCCCAACTGAAACATATGAAATTTACTAGCACTTAAATCTCAGTAATTATTCATCCAGATATACCATGCAAATTTGATGCTAATAAAACCACGTCGTCAAGCAATTTATGGATTAAATGATGTTTTTAAAAAATGCAAATCCAAAAATTAAATTTCTCCTATAGTTAGACTTAGGATATTAAAAAATTAAAATGCGCCAACTATAGAAACCATTCCACAATTAAATATTTTTGCAAAATAGATCAAAACCCGAAATGTCCCAAATTTTTTGATTTTCCAAATATTTTTATATACAAAAAAGGATTAAGATTTAGCTATAGACAAAAGAAAGTTAGATTTTTTTTTTTTTTTTTGAAGTTTTTTGAATATTTTTTAAAATTTTAATCCAAAATCTAAAATTACAAAAATAAGAAAAAGGAAATATTGAAATCTAATTTATACAAAAGTAAAAGTCTAAATCTAATTAAAGTTAATTTTTATACAAAAAATTAAATGAATTGAAACATTCTAAATGCTAATTTAAATTTAAAATTTTAAACTAACCCTAACCTAACCTAAAATTAAGAATCTATTTTTTTAATTTTTTAAAATCGAATGTCACAAATTTGAATTCTAAAGTTAAATGCTAAATTTCAAAACTAAAAGCCTAAAAGAAAAAGAAAAGTAAAAACAAAGTACAAACTTTACAAATTTAAAAGAATGAAATACGATTTTTTGTTTTGTTTATTTATTTGTGCGTAGGTTATGCAGGTCAAAGAGAGCGGGAGGAGGAGCCGTCGAAGGTTGCGGGTAGTGGAGGAGGACGAGGCAGCGAAAGGGTGTGCGTGAGGATTTGAGGGAGTCAAACAGGAGGAATGGTTAATGCAAGATTGCGGATGATGAAAAGGAGCACGAGAATGGAGCTGCATGAAGACAAAGGGCAGAGGTTATGGCAGCTTGAAATCCGACAACGAGGAGGGAGAAGTGGAAATGTGTGGGGTGAGTGGAAAAAATAAAAAGGGAGGCTCGCAGAAGTAAACAATGGAGCAAGGGACTGAGTGAGGGGTGGAAAAGGATCCGCAGAGGCAAGGAACAACAAAAAATTAGCGTGAAAAGGAGAGGGGTTGATGACAACAGCAAGAGGGATGCGTGAAGGCCAGTGGACGTGCAGAAATGGACAGCGTGAAGAGGGATCTGTAGAAAGGGAATACGATGGAGGCTAGGGCTGCAAACGGGGAGCTGCAAATGAGAATGAAGGCAACCAACAACAAGAAAAAACTGGCTTAGCTGGTGCATACAAATTCAAAAAAAAATTCCTTTTCTCCAACAATTGATTTTAACACTTTAAAACTCAAATCTAAAAATTTAATTTGAATATTCCTGCAAGGAATTTTGATAAAAATGAATGCACCTGCAAACATATAAACCTTGAGGCACAATGTTGGCCAGATCTACAACCAAATATTAATCCTGAGACCAGATCTTACCCTCCAGGGCCTAGATCTGGCTCAGCTCTTAAGAATTTTCTGAAAATATCCCACTACAACCTGTACAAAACCAGAAACAAGAAACCTAAAAACTGAGTACATACATAGAAAATAAAAACCACAAAACCCTGGTGAGTAAAACAATAATGATATTAACAAATCTATAATGTTATTTGACAGATCAAGACCCTGATGGCTAGATTTAAACCATTTAGAACAATTAAAAAAAAAAAAAGAGGCACAAGCCCAAGAACCCTGCAAAAAATGGAATTTAAGATAAGTCTGAGGAAATAGATCCGGAAGGCTCTTCAGATTTTCTTTCCTTGGGAGTCAGTTGGTCCAGCTAAGGACTTCCCTAAATGCCCAAATATAAATCCGGGATATTTTTGCACACTTAAAGTTAAACTGTTAAATCAATAGAGAAATAAGATAAATAATAATTTTTTCAAGAGTCTGAGATAACTGCTAACTCAATCCAATTAATATTCTCACCCTAAATCCAGTAACCTAAGAAAGATACCTGTGCAATAGATTACTTTACAAGAGCCATTAATCAACAATTCATTAAAATAATCACCAACAAAATATAAAGAACAAGTTTACCATAAAATGCTGAAGAGGAACACCACCATCAAATTAAAACTTCATTCTTCGTTTGCATTATTCCAGAAAATATTACAAGAGAGCTTCAAGATCAAGTACACGATCAAGTGATCGGATCACTGAAAGACTGACAAAGACCTCTAATTTATAAAATAAAATCTCCAACGACTAGTTCGATTGATCCCCGTTAGAGTAATCTTGACCGTCAAAAATGATTTAATCATGTTTTAATCTCGTCCGTCGAAATTATAAATTTTTAAAGAAATTCGAATTTATCATTTAATTCCTTTTTAATTAACTCAAAAATAATATTTTTGAGTTAATTACCTCAAAAAGTTGACTTTGATTTAACCACCAAGGCCCAAGGGTCCAAAATATCTTGAAATTTTCATTATTCCCTTGGCCTGAGACATTTAAAAATTTATTTTTTAGGGACCCATGAATTTTTCTTTTGAAGAATTTTAGATCACCTAGAACTTAAAATGAATTAAATTTCTGGCTTAAGATTTTTAATTAAATTTGGCCAGAAAATTTAATTAATTGACTGAGAGAGAATTTAATTATTTTTCCAACCCTCTTTACATAAGATAAATACATTTTGACACATGAAGGGGGAAAACCCATTCGTGATAGACCCTCAAATAGTTACCCAATTCTGCGACTCAAAACATGATCTAGTAGACCAAGTAGCTTGTAATAAAATAATCTAGCCAATTAGCTAGGATTATTCCCAAACTACTTTTACAAAGACTCGATTGGAAACACTAGGACTCACTTAATATTTTGACGACAAAATCCACCCTAGCTTTGGGGTGAGGTTGGAGGGAAAAACTCTGCCGATCACTTGTGTCGAGAAAAACAAATGAATCAGTGAGACAAAAAACCTCCTAGGACATAAATCATCACCAAAATACTAGGTTTACCTAGGTTGTTACATACGTGATGGTCTTACTTAAATCATTAACATCATAAACATGCAAAATGGGTTTACATCGTTTACAAAACTGTCAACTGATCATGAAATCTGAATGGTGTGAGCACCTCGAACATGATAAATCGCATTCGAAAAAATGGGGGGTGTACTGCTATGGTGTCGTTGACAGAGAGTGGTCAACATGTGGCTCTACTTGGGGACATCTTGCTTCATTGAAGGAATGTGAGAATCCGGGATTTGCATCCAAGAAACACACAAAATTACATAAGTAACGTCCATCCAAACATCATCATATAATGTTAAGCACATGAAAATAAAAGCTTTTCATTTATTGGCTATTCTACCAACATGAAATGTAAATCTAATCTAACTACAAAACGAAATGTTGAAAGGACAAAGTGTAAGGTTAGAGATACAATACAAAGGATGCCATACAAAGGATGCCTTGATGGCATCAAATGTGTTCAATATAGTGCATACTAAGCATTTCACTGCTTTTAGGAAAATCTGTGGGCTACTTTTTGGATGTGCCATGTGCAATCTTGCATACGGTAGGAGTTTGTCTTATTCGAAAATCAAGCTTCTTACGGCCATCAGATGTATTGAAATGCTTCCTAATTCTTTTTCTTTTTCGCTTCAGGCTTTTCTTCGTGGCAGATTGTATTGTTGATGATGTGTAACAATGTGATTTTCTATCTTAGAGCTTCTTACATTGCTAATGTGATGCTGGTCTGATATATTCTCTAATGTGTAAGTGAAAATTTGATGCCATTTTTCTTGTTGCTGCAAACATCTAAACTTCGCTATTATTAGGGCTAATTGCTGCATATATTTAATGTGGAATTATGTGTCTATTTAGTGTATTTGTGTGTAGGGCCATGTTGGATGAATGAAATTTCCTAGAGATCATGTTATCTTGATAAGCCTTCACCATTCGCAAGAAGTATAAAAGTTTTAAAGTCACTATTCTTCTCTAGCATCTAACATTAGACAAAGTTGACTTTGAAGCCTCCTTGAGGAAAGAAATACAATCCGTCTTCACAAGTATCCTTGACTCCATATCCCCAAGTGAAATTAGGCACTGGTCCTCCACAGGGTGATCATTTTAACCCTAATCTTTTACCTTTTCTTCCATTTTCCCAGGTCTAGCCCCATTAGGTCACCTAAGGCATCACTTTCTCGGAAAACTGGCACCCATTGGCACCCTGAAATCAAGAAATGGGTGAAAGGTTGGATGCCTAAATTCAAGGGAAGTCCTAATCAAGATCCCAATGTTCATCTTGACGAATTCTCTTGGGCTTTAGCCCTAATAGGGATTGAAAATGACAACACAATCATGAGATTGTTGGCCTCACCATTTGTAGGCCAAGCTAAAGATTGGTATGATATCCTCCCCCATGAGATTGCCACTAATTATGAATATTTTGAAGATGTCTTCTTAAAGAGATGGGGTGGCACCCCTCATGAAGAATGGGTACCTCGTAGATACCAAACTGAGATAAAGCTACATGATGAAAGGAATAATCTTGAAAGGAGTCTTGGTAATGCTGTGGAAGACGCCTCATATTCCCCTTTAAATTCTGAGGAGAACCCACTTCCCCTTACATGTGACAAGACCTTAGGGGTGGGTGAAAGCTCTGGTAATCTGGGTGATGATCAATCTTCGTTAGGTCCACATGACGAACCGAATGACTTTGAGAATATCTGTATTGAGAGAAATGAGCCTGTGCAGAATGAAATTGAGACTAACCTTACCTTTCTCAAGGATAGTACTCTTGATCATTTTCCTTTTGAGAACATTGAGAAAGGTTGTCCCATTACTCCCTTAGATGATTATTTCCATATTGAAAAAGGGAAATGGGAAATGGGAAATTTTTGGTCCTCGATTTGAATGTGCTCCCATTTATGACATCGATAAAGAGGACGAGGTTAAGATTAATATTCCTGGTCAAGAATCATATAAGCATCTACTCTAAATAACAATACAAAGTTTTGGAAATAACACAATGAAAGCATGAACTAAAGCTATATCAATTGATAAAAACAAAACTATGGAAAACATCTAAATGCAAAACATAAATGAAATAAAACCTTTTCTATTGCAAGGGCCCTCCACAACAGATGGTTTCAAATCTAATCCAACACTAGCTGCGCATTGAATCTCCAAAATACTTCTTCATTCAAGAAAAGAATAAAACAAAGTTTTTATGAATTCACAGTGGTATCATCATTCACACTATTAATACATTTGTTGGTCTTGTATTTATAAAAGCCTGTTCATTAACTTTTTTGAGGCTTTTACGCTTATTTGGACTAACAAATTAAACCTCTAATAGAAAATAAGATTATGTTGCTTCACGATTTTCTATTTGGAAAAGCAAATCGTGAAGCGTGATTGCTTCATACTCTCCGCTCGCTTGTCCAACATTTGGTTGATTGCTCCTTTGACTACACATCTAGGCGATTCCCTGCTTGATTTGGGTCGGATGGATAGGAGGAAATCTATGAAAGGATCACTCTCCACCTGTCTGCATACTTCGTTGCTCAGTTAGCACCTTAGAACCCATTGAACCATGGCAGTGGCTACAAAGACGTGGATTAGCTGCAAAATTGCATTAATTTTGTAGCTAAATACAAATTTTAATCTAATAATAAGGAATATGAAAAATATGAAAAATAGGTCATTAAAATACCTTCCCAAGTCAAAACTTGCAGTTTAACACTTGTTTGAACTGATGGTGATGAAAAAAAGAAGGAAAGATGAGCGAAAGGAAGTGTCAAAAATGAGGCAATCATGAGCATCTACATTCCCCCATGAGGAGGTCATTGCATGTCCTCATGCAAAAACACAAAATTGATGGTCCTTGACATGCTACTGCATCTACCCTAAAACTTCTGCTAAAACATCCAAATTTAACTTCTTTGCCTTCTTTCTAGTCACAACCATCCTAGCTTTCTCATCAGGATTTTGTACTTCAAGTTTATGACTTGTATTTTAAGATCTTTATTCTTTTTCTTTAATTCTTTGTTTTTCTTGTACCATAAGCCCACATGCAAAAGGATATTGTCATTTTTTAGTTTTCTCAATCTTGTTCTGCAACTTTAAGGCTTCATGCTCCTATTTTATATGCCTGTTTAGTATCTCCAGCTCAAAAATATCTTGTTTCAAGGTGTTCTCAGCAGGAGGTTCTTATGGACTATGAGGCTAAGCTTCTTCCCTTTGATCTAAGATTGATGTCTTCCCTATATCTCTTCTCTCCAGAGATTCACTCTAGTCATAAATTTGCTGTTGTACATGATCAATTTCTGGGGTCCTTTGACCTGGACTACGAGTAGGTGAAATAACAATGGGTGATGGAACCCTAGGTTCCCCTTCTAAGTCAACAAATTCTGTATCTTTTGGAGATGGTTCTTTTACTGTTTGACTGAGTCTAGCACTTCTTCTTACTGATGGAGGAGGGTTTTGAATTTTTGCCCTTTTCTTCCTTATCTTGGACCCCTTTGTTTTTGTGGACATATCATTTTATTTTGTGCTGTCTTCCCTCTTCTTAATAGTTTGCTTCTTAAATTTCCCTAAAAGTTTTGCAATGGGAACCTCATCTTTTGACTATTCCTAAGATGGTTGTTGTTCACTTTCAACAAGGTCTTCAATTTTTCTTTTCCTCCCCCTTTTTGCTTTGCTACTATTGGGTTGTTCCTGGTTTCCCTCTTTGAAATGATTCTGAATAAGGAAATTTTCCCAAGTATCTCCTAGACTTTTAAGGTGAAATTCAATGAGAATTTTAATAAACCCATGATGATACATTGTGTTGTCTACGTTGAAAAGTGTAACTAGGTCGGTCTTCATATTTATGAATTTATGTAAAGTACAAGACAAAGATAATAAAATGTATTTTGTACTTGCTCCATGGGTTTCATGAGCAAGAGTTTATTATAGGTTAGTAGACTTCTTCTTGATCTCTATCTAGGTTTTTATCTTCTAGATACAAATGTAATATGTGTCATATGTATATGAAACATCTAGTCTAAGTAATGATGCAAGATCTAGTCCTTGAAACCATGAATGAATGGTCTCATTCAGTCCTCCAACATGCTGCAAGTTAAACTATATTACGATGTGTTGTAGTCAGCCTCCAGTCAACTGATAAGTCGGCCTACAAGCATAATTGGTGGTCAACCTAAAGACAGTGTGATTGTCTGTATATATACCACTGTTTTGTGGATAAGTGAAAGCCATATTTGTGGTCACCTTTGAAGAAAATGTGAATCATAATAAGAAGTGTAATGCGGACTTAAGATAGAAGATACAGTGCGGATTTAGGAGACTGGTTCAAGGTTTTCAATGCGGATTGGTATGAACTGTATGCGAATTACTATGTGCCAGAAATGTGGACAAGCACAGGGTTTCTAGTGCGGATGAATCACAACTGTACATGCGGATTACTTTGAAGAAAATGTGAATTCTTCTATGGCTAATATGGATAGCATTCTCTGCGGATAGAATATATCTGGTATTTATGTATTCGGATCAGGGTAAAGGATAAATCTGTAATATATATATATATATATATATATATATATATATATATGCGGATACATTGATGTTATATGTTGATACAGTGGTGACATAAAGTAGAATAAGTACAGGATAAGCATAGCGTAATAAAATGTCTGGTTCAAGCATATTTGTTGTGAAGCATTATGATGCTATGAATTAAGTTCATTATGTTATAAAGCAGTATGGAAAAAGGAGGAGCGTAAATCTATGATTTACCTTCCTACTCAAAGTTCTACATCTCCATTATATGCGAAGGATTAGAGACTGAGTTCTCTATGTTGATCAATACACATTGATGAATAAAGAAAGATCAGTGTTGAAGGAAGACTTAGAAGAAGTGACAAGGTCTTGGAAGCATACCTAAGTCAAGGGTCTGAGTCTTGGTCATGGTACTTGTCATTTGAAGATCTATAAGAAGAATTCTTTGCGGGTTTTCTTCTCCAAGAGGGAGAGGTTTTTCCCTGGCTCTAGGAGCCTAATTTTGTGTCTTGTGTATTTTGATAATTGACTTGATGAAAGATTAAATAAGATAATGAAGAGAAGACATAAGTAACTCAAGTAAGATCACAAGTAATTATCAAGAAGAGAATTTGAATTAAACCCTAGCCCTCTAAATTCTCAACATGGTATCAGAGCTAAGGTGCTAAAGACAAAGGGATATTTGACGAGGAGACACTCAAGGATCAAAATTCAGTTTTCTAGAAAGCATCAAAGCAAAAGTCAAAGTCTACATTGTAAGGTCAAATCAGTTTGCAACGAATTCCTCAAGCCATCTCAAGAAGACTTTCACCCTTATTCAAAGAATCCACACATCGAGCAGGTAATCTTTAAAATCAAAGATTCTTGATATTGAAGACAATGTTGGAAGACACATCATTAAGCATCACTCAACACTATTGAAGACATCTTCATTCTGAAGTAATCCTTGATCATCAAGGATCCAAGATCACCTAATTTGAAATCAATCTAAGAGGGAGTTCTTGTCATCATCTTCAACAAGGAAGCTGATAGAAGAAGAAAAGCCTCTACTCAAGTAAGTATCTCTATGACTTCATATGAATCTATCAAAATGTTTTCTTTGCAAAGAAAGCATCAAACTAGTTAGGGTTTCAGACTTTCCTGCATGGAAGAGAAGGACAATGAAGTCATGCCAAATACATGAAGGGAGATATAAGAGCCCAAAGGATTCTTATAGAATCCATAAAAGACTCTCTCATCTCCGAGGTATCAAATCTATAATCATCAAAAAGGAATATATGAGAAATTGGTGTAGCTATTCTCTGTGAGTACTATAGGAGAACAAATTTGAGATCAACTGCAGGAACTGGGAGAAGTAATGTCTAACACTGAGATGACTACAGTGGTGTTGAATGCTCTGCAAGAAGAATGGGGAAACTTCACTTCAGGATTATACGGGAAGAAAGAAGCCACGCCATTCCACGATTTAGGGTCTCGATGTAAAATAAAGGAAACAAGATTGAAAGCCAAAGGTGTTACACGATCCAGTGAAGGGAATCAAGCATTTGTAGCCACTTCAAGGAAGAAAGGAAGATTCGATAAGTTTGGTCCTCAGAATAGTATGGGCAAAGCACGATGCTTTAGATGTGATTAACTTGGGCATTATTAAAGAGATTGTCCTAAATCTGAAAAAGGACAAGAGAAATAGGGAAGAAGCCCATATCTCAGAAATGAGAGAAGAACCTAATTTAAAGAAATCTAAGAAAGAGAAAGCGAGGGATCTCCACTATGATTGAGATCATCTTCTCCTTCAAATATTTTTTGTTGATTGTATGATAGGAAGTAGTGTAGCATCCTGATCAAAGCATGGTAGGAGTTCTTGGTAAAATAGCTTTTGGAAAAACCTCACTGATAACAATACTGATGGAAGTTAGTCATCAAGATCAAGGGTCATCATGAAAAACATAATTCTGGGATGTCATGACAAATTGATGGAGCAGGCCAAGCAAATGAAGCTCTTCATTCTAGTAAAACTGCCGAAGGGTGACTTAAATGAAAAAGGTATGAGGTATGTATATATTTATATGCTGACACTAGATACTGTGAAGTCATGTCATATGGTTGCAGGTAATAGTCCTCTGTATTTAGAAGTATGATCTATGAAGGAAGATCTCTCGGTGCACTAACAGATGAAATCAACATAATATATATCCTCATGGAATATGAGGTGGTTTTATATGAACGAGGAACTGGAAAATGCGTAAGTTCCTAGGAATGAAGAATGAACAGAAAAGAAGAGATCATGAAATGCAACCATGTCAAGAGGCAGTTATCATCCGGAGGCCAAGAAGATGTTAATAGGAGATCTCCTGGGAGGATATGTAGACTCTGACAGAAGTCTGGTAAAGAAGAAGACCCTTGACAAAACATATCACTAGGAGATGTGTCAATCTGTATAAAGGATGTTGATGCCTACAGGAAGATATCATGGTGAAAGATCATCACTAAGGTAACTTTTGTTTTAAAAGATCATATGCCTATGCTTATCTAGATGAATTTGTGCAGGGCTGCTAATCATGAGAAAGGATGTATGATCCTTGGAGATGATTCGAAGGAAAGCAGCATGGCATAATGGTGGACTGGATGAGAAAGACTGATAAATCATTTTCTTATAGTGGACATGACTCGTGACTGAAAGTGATGGATGATCTGTGCCCTATGAAGCCAAAAGTTGAAGATTCCTCAATATCAAAATCCATGACATTGAGGGGAGGAATTCTTCATGAGTAGCTGGATTGCTGCTGCAGGACACTCGTTGATAGGGAGCCTAGTGATAAGTTTCTTGCTTGGAAGAAACTTGAAGTATGTCCTTCCTGTGTTGAGAGGGAGTGACGTATGTGATTCTCTATTACATGTGCCATGCACTAGACTAACAGTCGTAAGTCTTAGTGAGGGCCATGTGAAGAGAATGGAAAGACACATCATTCTAGTCTTCACGTGGAAGAAAAAATGGAGAATTGGGTAATCATCTGGCATTCGATATTCTTTGAGAATGAGATAGGGCATTCAAAATAATAGTAATCGTGGACCGATATTCTTTGAGGGCTGGCTACCCAAGAGAAGAATAGTCCAAGAAGGTCATACTTTGGGAACACCTAGGTGGGGTATGTACCTTGGAGAGACAATGACTATGGTGTCTATTGGTCATGTGTCTCGCCAACATTGTAGCCCATTGTCTCATTGAGAGATGGGGCTATTAGTCAAGGTCTTGCACTAGGACAATGCTGGTTGATATTGATGCTATACAGATGCTATTACCAATCTGATTCTTCTTATGAGATTCTTCAGTTTGAAAGTGACCATGTACCTGTATGAATACCTCCATAGTTAAGAGGGAGTGTTGAAAAGTGTAACTAGGTCGGTCTTCATATTTATGAATTTATGTAAAGTACAAGACAAAGATAATAAAATGTATTTTGTACTTGCTTCATGGGTTTCATGAGCAAGAGTTTATTATAGGTTAGTAGACTTCTTCTTGATGTCTATCTAGGTTTTTATCTTCTAGATACAAATGTAATATGTGTCATATGTATATGAAGCATCTAGTCTAAGTAATGCTCCAAGACCTAGTCCTTGAAACCGTGAATGAATGGTCTCATTCAGTCCTCCAACACGTTGCAAGTTAAACTATATTACGATGTGTTGTAGTCGGCCTCCAATCAACTGATAAGTCGGCCTACAAGCATAATTGGTGGCCGGCCTAAAGACAGTGACACTGTCTGTATATATACCACTATTCTGCGGATAAGTGAAAGCCATATTTGCGATCACCTCTAAAGAAAACATGAATCATAATAAGAAGTGTAATGCAGACTTAAGATAGAAGATACAGTGCGGATTTAGGAGACTAGTCCAGGGTTTTCAATTCGGATTGGTATGAACTATATGCGAATTAATATGTGCCAGAAATGTGGACAAGCACAGGGTTTCTAGTGTGGATGAATCACAACTGTACGTGCGGATTACTTTGAGGAAAATGCAAATTCTTCTGTGGCTAATATGGATGCCATTCTCTGCGGATAGAACATATCTGGTATTTATGTATTCGGATTAGGGTAAAGGATAAATCTGTAATATATATATGCAGATACATTGATGTTATATGCTGATACAATAGTGACATAAATTAGAATAAGCACAGGATAAGCACATCGTAATAAAAGGTCTGGTTCAAGCATATTTGTTGTGAAGCGTTATGAAGCTGTGAATTAAGTTGATTATGTTATAAAGCAGTATGGAAAAAGGAGTAAGGTAAATCTATACTCAAAGGTTCTACATCACCATTATATGCGAAGGATTAGAGATCGAGTTCTCTATGTTGATTGGTACACATTGATGAAGAAAGAAAGATCAGCGTTGAAGGAAGACTTAGAAGAAGTGATAAGGTCTTGGAAGCATACCTAAGTCAAGGGTCTGAGTCTTGATCATGGTACTTGTCATTTGAAAATCTATAAGAAGAATTCTTTGCGGGTTTTCCTCTCCAAGAGCGAGAGGTTTTGCCCTGGCTCTAAGAGCCTAATTTTGTGTCTTGCGCATTTTGATAATTGACTTCATGAAAGACTATATAAGATAACGAAGAGAAGACATAAGTAACTCAAGTGAGCTCATAAGAAATTATCAAGAAGAGAATTTGAATTAAACCCCAACCCTCTAAATTCTCAACAGTCTATAAACTAGATTCTCCTTTGAACATTTCCTGACATTTTCCTTAAGCTATTCAACAAGAAGTATGGAAGATTTAACTCACTGCCTTCAAGAAAATTCATCAACAGTCTAACATGATAAAAGAACATGCATCCAAATCTTCCCTCGCAGGTGACAAATTTTTGAATTATTAAGAGAAAATTCCTCCATTTTCCTTTAAGTTTTGTGCTAGGTATTCCCTTTTTAAAGATGGTGGTATCCATACCTCGATTTTTTGGAAAGACTTTCCATTCTTCACCTTCGATTCCTCTGTTTTTGAAACACCTCTCTCCAGTTCTTGGCAGTCCGGTGGCTTCAACAATGAAAGACTCTGTTATTGCAAATTTGACATCTTTGATTTCGATTTCCATTTCATCGAAAGCTCTGACAAATGACTTACTTACCTCCTTATTAAAACCTTCGAACTTCTCCATGAAATTGAGCCACTGTGCTTTCTGTAGTACCTCTTTTACCTGTGGGTAACCTTCCATGAACTTCCTTCCTTCCGGTTCTGTCCTCACTATTACTCCCATGGTTTGAGAAGTTTTTCCTCAAGACTGCCTCTTTGACAGGGTATGAGGGTTTTGGTTGATGGTATGAATGAGAGAGTGAGTAAGTGAGGCTTCAGAATGAATGAGAGCATGAGTGAGTGAGGCTTCGGAATTAACGAGAGTGTGAGTGAGGTCAAGAAGAACTGACTGTTAGAGTTTGAGTTGGGTGATTTCAACAATGAAATCAGGATTTGATGTTGGAGCGTTCGTGTACTGATGAGGGGTTAAATGGCGGAGTTTTAGAGTGACACGATCAACTCTTATTAATAATGTTTTTAAATTGATGGTATATAATGCCCATATAATTCATATTCCAATGTTTAAATCCTTATTATTAAATAAAAATTTTGCATTTGCATACCTTGAATTGATGCTGCTAACCCTTAATTGTTTCTCTCTGTGTTGTCATCAGGTGATCTTCAGTGAATTCTTCAATTGCTTAAGTCAAAAAGGTCCTATCACATATTAGCTGCAAAAATCCATCAACGCTGCAGAATCTCAATAATTCTGTAGCTGTCTTTATTCTAGAAAAAGAAAATGGGATTTTAGAAGAAGAATAAAGAAAATTTAAGGTGCCAAAATTTTTTGTTTTCACCTTAGATTTTCCGTATAAGCATGCCAACAATGGTTGGTTTTCATGCTAATATATATATATATATATATATATATATATATATATATATATTTTTTTTTTTTTTTTTTCAAGTAATAAAATAAAAGAAGGCTTCTAAGTCAGAGAAGAAGAAGGATTCTTCTTAACCAACTTTATATCATAATTGTCTTGAAAAATCTTAACAAATTCCTCCTTTGTCAATGGCTTGTGAATCGTAATAGATTCTCAGTCAAAGTCCATTTACAAGGAGATGAAATTTTTCTTCATCAATGGTTCTGATCCTGACTGCTCCATTATCAAAGACTCTCAATTTCATAAGGCCCAAGCTAGTGAGTTTGAAATTTTCCTTGAAAATCCTTGAACTTTGAATCAAAGAGTAGTGCCTAATTCCCTGCTTGAAATTTTATTTTTTTGATATATTTATCATGCCATCTAGATCTCTATTGCTAAACTAAGCTGGTCTTTTGAATAACATCTTGTCTTATTTCATCAAGCTCATTGTGTTGTTCCATTCTATGCTTTTATGCTTCTGACAAGTCAAGTCCCAACTTAATTGTTGTATTGAAAATTTTTATTTGGAACTCAATTGGAAATAGGACTTGCTTCCCATAAACAAGTTCAAAGGGAGTGTATCATGTTGTGCTTCTCCATGTGGTGCGGTAGGCCCTTAAAGCTTCTAGAAGCTTTTCTGCCCAATCCCTTCTATGTAAATGTACAATCTTGGCAAGGATTACTTCAATCACTTTGTTAGTAGATTCTACTTGTCGATTTGCTTGTGGATGATATGGAGTCGACTTTCTATGCTTGATTTTGTATTATTCTACTATCTTCTGCACCATCTTGGATGTGAATTGAGTACCCTGATTTGTACGAGTAAAAATATCCTCAAAAAGAAATGAAACTACAACATTTTCAGTAGCAAAAGAAAGTGATTTAGCTTCTACAAATTTAGTGACATAATCAATGCATACAAGAATATACCTCTTTTGTCTTGATGGTGGATTGATTGGTTTGACAAAATCCAGAGCCCATTTTTTAGAAGGTTCAATAAGTACCTGAGGTTGTAAAGGCATTTCATTTGAAGGAACATGTTTCCCCATTCTTTGACAACTATCACATCTCTTAATATATTCTTTGACATCCTTAAAAAGGGAAGGCCAACAATATCCTAAGAGGACTTTGTAAGCAGTTCTTTTGTCAGCGAAGTGTCCTCCACATGGCTCATCATAACATGCTTTTAGTATCTCAGATATTTCGTCTTCTCTCACACATCTTCGGATGATGAGATCTAGACCTGTCTTGTACAATGCTTCATTTATCCATGAATAAGATGCACTCATTTGAATTATCTTTCTCTTTTCTCTAGGAAACAAATATGATGGTAACTTCCCTATGGCCAAATAGTTAGCAATATTTTCAAGCCATGGAGATTTAATAGATATTGCAAAAATATATTCATCAGGAAAACTACCTTCTACAGGTATATTGTTATTATCATTTTGAATTCTAGATAAAAAATCAAAAACTGTGTTTTGTTTTCTAGGTCGATCTAAAATGGCGATATTGAATTCTTGCAATAATAATAACCATCTTGTGACTCTGCCAATAGTAATTGATTTATTCATTAAATATCTAATTGCAGAATGATCTATATGAATGAAAGTTTCATAGCCAGTGATGTAATGTCTGAATTTGTTAATGGCATGGACAACAACTAAAAACTATTTTTCAGTAACAATATAATTTAACTCTGCAAGAGTCAATTTTTTACTTGTATAGTAAATGGCATAAAGAGTCAAGTCTTTTTGTCCCAATACAACTCCCAGAGTTGTATCTGAAGCATCGATTGAAATATGGAAAGGCAATTTCTAGTTTGGTCCTCTTAAGATGGGTGCTTCAGAAATCTTTTCTTTCAAAGTTTCAAAGGTTTTTTGATAATCAGGATTCCAACTGAATTCACAATATTTTGTAAGCAATTTGAAGAGTGGAGATGCAATTTTTGTAAAGTTTTCTATAAATCTTCTATAGTATCCAGTGAAACCAAGAAAACTCCTAACATCTCTTTGACAAGTTGGAACTGCTAATTTGGAAATAACTTCTACTTTAGATGAGTCCACCTTAATTTCATTTCCTGAAATATGGTGTCCTAAAACAATCCCTTCAGTAAACATCATAAAATATTTTTCATGACTTCGTAATAGATTCGCTTCCTTACATCTTATGAGAACTTTTTCTTAATTTTCAAGGGCTTCTTCAAAAGAAATTCCATAGACTGTAAAATCATCCATATACACTTCCACACAATCATGAATTAGATCAAAGAAAATACCCAATACTGCTCTTTGGAATGTTGTTGGTGCCTTGCATAATCCAAAAGGAAGTACTCGATAAGCATAGATTCCCCATGGACAGGTAAAAGAAGTTTTGTCTTGATCTTTTGGTGCTACCTAAATTTGATTATATCCACTAAAACTATCCAAAAATGAAAAATATTTCTTCCCTACTAATGTATCTAAAACTTGATCTATCAAAGGTAGTGGAAAATGATCTTTCAAAGTAGCTTTATTCAGCTCCCTATAATCAATACATACTCTCCATTTTCTATTCTTTTTAGGGATAATTACTAAAGGTGAAACCCATTTACTGCCTGATATTGGATAAATAAAATTGACATTTAACAGTTTCTGTAGTTCGTCCTTAACAATTTCCCTTAAGTTTGAATTCATTCTTCTTTGAGGTTGTCAGATTGGTCTGGCATTTTCTTCAATATATATGTGATGCATGCAAGTTTTAGAATTGATTCCTTTCATGTCAGTGTATTCCCATGCATACGCAGAAGAGAGTTTTTGTAATGCTTCCATCAATTTCTTCTTTTGAAATTCTTCCAGATTTATATTTATATTTAAAGTTTTCCCTAGAAAAATTTCTATTGAAGAGTTGCCAAATTCTTCCATAGAATATAAATACATTTGTCTGGATGATAGATATTCAATATTGCATTGTTCCTGAAAATTCTGACTACTCTCACATTGTGAAGATAATTTATTATTTTCTATTGAATTTGAAATTTGATCTTCTTCACTTATTTGCGAGATAGTAAAAATAGGTTGTATATCATCATCATTCATCCATTCTTCAGTTTCTACCTCTATCATTGTTTTTGCAGGTGGATATAATATGAATTTCTTTGTTGAACTTCCATTAGAGATAAACATATCATCAAATCTACAATTGATAAAAGCATCATTTATAGCTAACCAAGGTCTTCCTAAAATTAATGGATGTCCTCCTAAGTTATTCTTGGGTGTTAAGATCATAAAATCAACTGGATATTCCCCAATAATCTAAGGGTACATAAATGTCTTCTAATACACCATCAAGTTTAATTACAGACCTATCTGCTAGTTGTAACAATGTTGGTGTATATTGAAGATTTGGAAGCCTTAGCTGATCCATGGTTTGTTTACTCATAATGTTTATGGCTGCTCTTAAGTCGATTAGTGTGTTTGGAATTTCGACACCATTGATATGTGTTTTCACAAAGGGACTTCCTGGATCTAAATATTTCTGTATTGTTGTTTTGCCCATCATGATGTGTGCAATTTTTCCAACTAACTATATTTTTTTGACTTCTTTTCTTTTTCTTCCCGGTTTCTTTATACTTAACTCCCATATTGTTTTTGCAAGGACTGGAATCTCTTTGATAGCTTGTAGCAAAGGGGATTTTATGCAAACATTCTTCAGCTCATCTAACATATCATAATCAGGCATCATGATATGTTTTTCCACCCTTTTATCAATTTGTAATCTTTCAGGGAAAGGTGGTTTTGAGACAAATACTGAAGGTTGTTCTACAATGGGAGTTGAGTTTATTGGAGTATCATGTGAAAGAGTGGTTTGTTTTTGAAGATTTTCGTTCTGGTGAAGAGATGTTTCTTCTTCAGAATAACTATTTTTCTTTTGAGGATTTTCATGTTGATGAAGAGATATCTCTTCATCAGAATGATCATCCTTCGCTTTTTCCTGAATAACAACAGATGGTAATTTCTTTTCTAATACTCTACCAGATCTAAGTTGGACATTATTAAGATCTAATGGAGTTATCATATAAGTCTGAAAATTTTGTCCCTCCATGTTGTAAACAAGTTGAACATTTTTATTGTTTGGGTTTGGAAGTGGTTGAGTAGGTAATTGATTTGGTCGCTGTGGCAAAGGTAATGAAAGTGGTGGATTTTGATTTTGAAACTAAGGTTGAGGTTGTTGACTAGACTGAGGAAAATGTTGTGGTGGGAAGTTCGGATAAGACGGTGGATATTGGTGATATTGAGAATATCTACCGTAAGGATTTTGCCATCCTTGTGTCCAAGGTTGGGATTTAGACCAAGGCTGCCATGGCATTGGTGTAGTCTATTTCTTCTGTGGGGGTTGAGTATACATTTGAGTGTTGAATCCTTGCCATGGTCTTCTAGCAACAAAACAAAGAGGATCCATTTGATTTGGAACCACTTCCTCTTGGTAGACAGGTTTAAGAGCTGGAATTGAAGGGCATTTTTTTGTATCATGATTTTCTATACATATAACACAAGTTTCTACACGTTTTAAATCAAGAGGGCATTCTCTCAAAGCATGCTTCTTTCTGCACTTATGACAAACGATAAGGCATCACTTTCAACTCTTTGCTTGTTTTGTAATTTCAAGGTGTCTATTTGTTCACTAAGACTCCCTAAAATGTTTGTTTTCAATTCATCAAGCAAATTGTATATTTCAGCCCTACTTACTGTTCCAGTTGCAAATTTATTAATTCTAGAGATAATAGGGTCCCTTGAATTCTTACCAACTCTTGACTTACCTCTTGAAAAATGTATGCATAATTCAGAAATTTCAAGTAATGATAACAGAGAAATATCTCCTTTTCCCATTATGTTAAAGATATCTATCCATTCATCTCTAATGGACTTTAGTAGGAGAGCTTTCAAAGAATCTTGATCCAAATTTTCCATTTTAGCCCTTTTAAGATTATAACTAAATCTTTCAATTAAATCCTCAAGATTTTCATTTTCTCTTTGCATCATATTAAATACTTCATCCTTTCGATTATGAGGCATGCAGTAATCCTTGTATTTTAATAAGAATGCATTTTTCATTTCCTTCCATGCTCTAATAGAGTGTGTTATTAAACCCATGAACCATTTTAATGCTACATCCTTAAAAGTTGCTGGAAACAATTTCAACTTTTGAGAATCGAGTTAGTCATATGATCTACATAAAACCTCGAATTCAAAAAGAAATGTTTCAGGGTCCTCATTTCTTAATCCATGGAATTTAGGAAGGATAAAGGGTGAGATATTTTTCATTGTGACTGTAGTATCTTCATCTAGGAAATCCACCAGGATCTGGTTCTACTCTGTCTTATCCTCCTCTTCCTCTTCCTCTACCTCCACCTCCACCTCCACCTCCAATCCTAGGTCCACCTCCTCCAATTCTTAAATATTCATCATTCACATTGTGTACTTCCCCTTCTCCTTCCCCAACCATTGTAAACTCCTCAGAACTAATATAGGTTCCAAAATTGGATTTGTTTGTTTCTCTTTTGATTCTTCTGGTTCCTCTATCAATGGTATATTAAAATAGATTTCTTTTTCCTCTTCTTCACTAGGGATTTCTAGTTCTTGAGTTAAAATTGTTCCCTAGTTGTAGTGAGGAAGATTACTCCTTCTGTTGGGGATGTAGGATCTTGTTCTTCCACAACTACTTCGGTTGATGAAGTTGGTGAATTTCTAGGTTGAATTTCAGATGTTAATACCTCAGGAAGTTTATGTCTACCTACTAAGAATGGTATAAACGTTTGGATGGATGGTATGGCACTACGAGGTCTAGATGGGGTGAGTGGTGTTGTTGGAATTAAATTTCTACCTCTAGCTACAAATCTACCCCTAAAATCTCTTTCTCTACACATATCATTTTTCTATTTTTATGATTTTTTTTTTTACAAGAGAAAAAAAGGCTCCTATTTACACTTCCCAACAATGGCGCCAAAATGATTAGTCAATTTAATTTTCTTAAATTGCTATCATAAATTATCGACCGGAGTTGGTAATCGTGTGAAGTGCAAGTGCACTAAATATGCTAGAAGCTAACTCACCTAACACGGGGACATGGGACACGATGAACACGCGGATTTGAGTGTCGGACAAGGACACAGTGACCCCCTGGAACAGGACACGTCCGGACATGTTATATATATATATATATATTAAAAATTAGATATTTCTTACACAAATTCATACAAATTCATTGATTCCAACATAGATTTTCATCTCGATGTAAATTTTACAAAGATACATCATACAATCATACAAAGTAATAGACATATTCATCAATGATCTAATAGGAGAAAGACAAGATATTGTAGTTTTCTCAATCATACACGATTTTACCAATCAGATCTCATTTAAGCTTAAAATTTTGTTCTTGGGAGGTCATTCACTGATATTTTGTAGGACGTGGATGATGGCTCGTTATGTATAATTGAAAACAGAACTTTATTGTCTGCAAAGGATATTTCTTGAATAATATATAAACATTGATTGACCCCAATAAAGGAAATGACCTATATGATAGTGTTAGACAATACATAGATTGTCTGACTATATTCATGATGAAGTTGTGGCCCTAATGGCCCTTTCTTCATTCATGACTGTTATAACCAACATTGGTGGCTGTTAGGTGGGCTTGTGGTGCCATGTTTTTATGGGATTAGGGGTAGCTAATCTACTAGATATTTAAGGCTTTGCCTCAATTGTAATATATTCAAAGCTAATTTAAAGCTTTGATTTCTCCCACAGCAAGTCCTGCAGAGATGAAGGAATTTCTTTCCCCCACACAGCAGATGGTTAACGGATTTGTGTCGATGGAAGGTGGCGAAGAGGCCAATTTGACCCTACAAATCTTGAGCAGCTCCTTGTTAGATCTGAACTTAACGGAACAGGATTCGGTTTAGAAATTTGAGCTGATGGAATTAATGCAATACATTACAGACATAAGCTTATTTATTCACCCACTATGTTTTGAACCTAGAATTGAAACAACAAATATAAAATATGAAGAAAAATCGCTTAGTTTATAATGCTGGACGCTTTTCCTTGCTAAGTGAGTCCGACAAATTGGGATTCGATCGTGTCCGTACAGGACACGATCGGATTCGGTCAAATGGACACGAATTCGTACGAATCGTGTCTGATTCCACTGATTCAGGACACACGGAGGGTGGAGGACGTATCCGGTTTCATAGGCTACAAGCCTTTCTTACGTAGTTTATTGTGATGATTGTTTCTAAAGATGTTTTTATTTTGTATGTCCTTAATGAAATTGATAAATTGAATTACAACTAAAAATTGCAAAGATTAAACTAAATTCTAATTTAACTAAGTTTCAAAAACTACAACAAATCTCTTTGAAAAAGTCCTAACTAATTTATCTATTAGTATCTAATAATTCTGAGAATCTAATATAGGGAAAATCAAACTCTAAAAAGAAATCTGATATTTTTATGTTTTTCTTAAAAGAACAAAATGTTACTTGAGCAAGGAAACAAATGAGTCACTATTGTTTTGAATAAGAATTATTCATTAAACTAGAAAGCATTCACACGGTTGTGCTCGAAAAGAAAATCACTATCTCACTATTGTTTGAAACGAAACTACTTAAACTTTGAAAAGGAACTCACTGAAAACTGGAAAGAAAATGTTCTAAAAATGTATCACTCGAGAAAAACTACTCTAATCTACAATAAACCATTGTTGCATGGAAAGAAAGGTATGAATATTTCTGCAATTTAACCATTCAAAAATGAAGATGAACCTACATCAAATGAAAAAAAAAAAACAATCATATAAGCATCTACTCTAAATAATGATGCGAAGTTCTGGAAATAACACAATGAAAGCATGAATTGAAGCTATATCAATTGATAAAAACAAAACTATGGAAAAAATCTAAATGCAAAACATAAACGAAATAGAACCTTTTCTGTTGCAAAGGCCCTCCACAACAGATGGTTTCGAATCTAATCCAACACTAGCTGTGCATCGATTCTCCAAAATACTTCTTCGTTCAAGCAAGAATAAAACAGAGGTTTTATGAATTCACAGTCATATCATCATTCGCACTATTAATACATTTGTTGGTCCCGTATATATAAAAGCTTGTTCATTAACTTTTTCGAGACTTTTCCGCCTATTTGAACTAACAAATTAAACCTCTAATAGAAAATAAGATTGCGTTGCTTCACGATTTGCTATTTGTCAAAGAAATCGTGAAGTGTGATTGCTTTGGACTCTCTGCTTGCTTGTCCAACATTTGGTTGATTGTTCCTTTGACTGCACTTTTGGGCGATTTCTTGCTTGATTTGAGTTGGATGGATAGGAGGAAATCCACGAGAGGATCACTCTCCACCTGTCTGCATACTTCGTTGCTCAGTTAGCACCTTGGAACCCATCGAACCATGGCGGTGGCTACAAAAACGTGGATTAGTTGCAGAATTGCGTTAATTCTGTAGCTGAATACATATTTTAATCTAGTAATAAGGAACATTTCAAAATATGAAAAATAGGTCATTAAAATACCTTCCAACTTCCAAGTCAAACCTTGCAGATTCACTGTTGGTCAAGGTTGTCATGGATGTCAATATGGCATTAACCGAGATGTCAATATTCTTGAGATGCCTAGTTCCAGATGATGATGTCATGACTCTTGTTTAACAAGGATGCCATCAATAATGATGTCAATCCACGAAGTTGTCAAGACAAAGAGGTCTTGCCCTAAGAAGCACTTGAACTAACTATAATATTGCCAAGTACCAATCATGTGCCTTGATTGGTGATATAGACCCTGAGTGCCAACATACAAGCCCTTGATGTGAAGAATTATACTTGATGAAGCCATACTTGTGATGATGTCATACTCTTGAATGACCACACTTAATGATGGTACTTAGTGAAGGTTGGAAGACTAGATGATGACGTAGAATATCTTAGTTGATGGTTGGATGACATGCATGATACACTCATTGCTGATGTCCTACATGATGACATTATGATCCTACAGTCAAAACAATGGAGAAGCCAAACAAAGAAGCCATGCTGTCCCAAATTCCAATCATCTTCTGCACATAAAAATTCAACGACAGTTACAAAGAAAAATGAATTTTTGGCACCTTGGAGGAAGCCTAATTTACCCTCGGACCTGTGGAATTAGAGCAGACTTTGTGTGGCTTGGACACCTTCAGGCTGCATTCCTCAGACCTGTTGTGATTACCCTTGAATCTAGTGCTTCTATGACTCGGACCTAACCACTGTCATACTCTCAGAGTTGAGATAGCATTCTGTGGAAATTCTGTAGCTTGGAATATAAAACATTAACTCAGATTGCAGAGACTTGAAGCTCGGATTTGTTGGAGCGCTGAGACTAGTAAATAGCCACCTTAAAGTTGTACCTCAGACCTGTGAAAGAACTAGAACAGTCACCTGGAGTGTCACCTATAGTAAAGCTCAGATTGCAGGATTGGAAGATTTCAGATCTGTGATAGGAGGCTTGTTCTGAGGCTTGACACAGAGGTATAGACCTCGGATTACAGCAGACCTGTTGAAGAGTTATAACACAGTTCGATTTTGTGTCTCTTCTAGCTCATTTTGGAGATAGCTCATTATATTACAGTTCAGATTAGTGTGTGACAGGTGTGTAGATTGCCTGTGGGAGACACCTCTACCTCAGACCTATGTTGTAAAGGGTTTGGAACTGCGAAGGACAACCACCAGTGAAGAGTGCAGTCACATTTGTTTAAGGCTCGGTGCTTGGATCTGTGAAGTACTAAGCCTTGAACCTGTGATCAACTAGCTCAGTCTCAGGGGTATAATGTCAAAACAGTCAATCACTAACAACTTGTTTTGGAGAAGTTACAATTGAAGATTTCTAAAAAGGAAGGTGTCTTTTGTTGAAGCAATGTTTGGTGCATCTTGAAGACCTGAAGAAGACCTCTTGGAGATACTTGTTCGGGTAGCCCTTGGCAACATTTTGAAGCATCCTTGCTGGAGGATTTTAAAGACAATATTGAAGACACTTTGTGAAGACAATCTTAAGGAGCAGGCCATTTGGAGCACCTTGTGAAGATACCCTTGGAGATCATGATGGCTTCAATTGGAGATCATGATGCATTGAAGCCATCATGAGGTGACCTTAGAGTATTTGTTTGGTTTATATGAAGAGTTGTGGTGACACCTTCATGATAAGACAAGGTTGTCATTGATAAAGTTACGTGGAGATGAAGCGATGGCATTGCAGAAGATTGGCAGGGCTCGTTGAAGAAGACATTAGGAGTCGTGAAGAATAACCAAAACATATTTTGACGAAGTGAAGTTGAGGTTTGGTGCCCAAGAGGTTGGAGCTTCATAGAGACAAGGTCGATGCCTTGGAAGATAGGGTTGGAGCCCTAGAGGATTGGAGTCCTGAAGAAACCAAGTCGGAGCCTGTGCTAGAGATAGGGTTGGATCCCTAGAGGTTGGTGCTTCAAATTGACAAGGTTGGAGCCTTGGAAAGTCCAAGTCGGTGCTTGGAAAAATACAGGTTGGAGCCTGGAAAATTGGAGTCTTCATCTAGGGTAAGAGCCCTATACTATTATTGTACTTGATTTGTAAAGAAGAAATTAATAAAAGTATTTATTCCATCATTGTCCATTTTGTGTTCTAAATATAAGTGATCTAACTAGTAAAACTAAGTTAACTAACAATTGAAAAGAAATATTGATTCACCCCCCTCTCACTATTTCCAACATTAACACTTGTTTGAACTGATGGTGATGACAAAAAGAAGGAAAGATGAGTGAAAGGAAGTGTCAAAAATGAGGCAATCATGAGGCTCTAACCGCCCTACCAAAAACAGGGTATTTACTGCTATATCTGACACATCATGCTCTTGCTTTTGAGCCCCGAGCAATTAATTAAGAAAAATCATAAAAGGTAAAAGGCATATAAAGAAGGGTGGTAAAATCAAGGCAAGGGCACCTCATTTTCCACAATTTCTCCCTCCTACACATTACGTACCCAGGTGTGGGATTCCCTTTACCTAGCTACCCTTGTGGCCCAATATGTGGCCCAAGATTTCCCTCATCATTCCCTACTCCACTTCATATCCTAATCATATGCCACCACCAATTGAAGGGTGGATTTTGGACATACAATCCCCTCTAAAGGTAGAAACCACCTAATAAGGTACTTGGCTAACCCCCTTTGGAGCTTGGAGACATTAGCATATCCCAAAGTCCACTATGGAAGGGCAGACCATTATGAGGTGTCCACTTGTTGTCCATGGTTTGTAAGCTCTTTTACCTGATTACTTTAATGACTTGTTGTTATGGATGGTTGGGGGACGCATTGAATCTTATACAGAAGTGCAGACGGTGTCCATTTTAGGTTTGGTCTCCCTATATGGGGTTCTAACCCTCCAAAGGGCTACATTGGAACATGTAGGGTGTGTGTCGAGAGCCATGGGCATCCACAGTAGACAACACTCCATGGATCCCTACAAATGTTTAGAGATTGCTAGAGATCCACCTTTTGGACAAGGAAGATGCATTTGGTACACTATGCCCAATTGGACTCACAGGTGCACCACACACTTGGCAGGTGTCCCAGGGCTTGTACGATATCATGAAAACATTTATTACAACCTCTGAGCCTTTATAGAGGGTCTACAAGAATCTTCGACTCATTTGAAGACCCATGAGGTCATTTTTGTGGCCCCACATCCACATGGGACACCACGGGTTTATTGTTTGGAGAACAAGGAGCCACTCCCTTGTCCAACACTTTTGATGGGTCCCATGCATCATTATGGCACTCATGGACCCCATCATGCCTCTTAGAAGGGCCTACGACATTAGTTAACCTCTTGAGAGGCATATTATTCCATGTATGAGCTAGTTTGGTGGGCTTGTCACCAAAAGTTAGGGTTCCTTGTACCATAGCATTAAAAATTGGAACCGGTGACCGGACTAGTCCACCTAATAGACCAGGTTTCAAACTGGAACCAGTCAAACTGGGACTGGTTAGATCTCAATGAACCGGTTTTAAAAAAAATACATTAAATAATTAATTTTTAATGAATATAATACTATTTTTAAGATTTAAAACCATGATTCCAAGCCAATAGAGACAAAACATGCAAAGTTTGCTAATTTATATACCATGTAAAGTTGAATATATCAAAATGGCACGGAGTGCAATACATATCATCCACAAAATACATAAGAAATGAGGCTATAAATGGCCTATAAAGTGCATAAAAAATGATACAAGCTATGAGGCCATTGGCCTACTACAAGACTACAAGTCTTGACTCTACACATGATCAATCATCAAATTCACCACTACTTGACACAGGCTCATCATCAAGAGCTACATAGACATCATCTGGTTCAGAGTCTGAGGATGCCACAACCTCATCTGCAACCTCAATAGCACTGCCACCAATAACAAACACAAGTGGACCTAATGGAAGCACGAGTTGATTGAGTTGCACAACTAGTGCCTTCCATTGGTTGTTTGTCATTCCTTGATGCGGCTACTAATCAAGGTTCTGATGGCGCCACCAAATCTGCTTCATCCCCCGCTAATGCCATGTCAATATCAAAATCAGCCTCAAACACTGGATCTTCAGTCTCCTCCACCCATTCTGATGTTGGATCAATATCGTCCAACACAATGGGATCTAGATTAGGTGTTTTTTTCATCATTTGGTTTCCCCTTAGTCGAAGGTTATATTGCACAAAGACAAGATCATTTAACCATTTTTGTTCCAAACAGTTTCTCTTGTTCATGTGTATGCCCTCAAAAACAGACCAATTGCGCTCACAACTTGAAACACTACAAAGAAAAGGACATTAATTAGTAACTTAGTTCATTTCATTACTTATTTACAAATTACAAGTATTTATAGATAATTTGAATTGTAAATTTGTAAACAATTTAGCATGAAAAGAAAAAGCAATTAGAATTGCTTACCTGGTTGATCCAAATCTCTTGCCATTTTTGCCAAGTTTTTTCCAAAGGTACTAGCTGCCATACTAAAAAGAGTAGGTTGTTTATGTATTTCCAATTGGTCTGCATGGATAGGGACCATACGCTCCAAGAAATCAATCAATCCAACTCTGACCTCCCCATCCTACAGATCACCTAGCCGAGCTTTATAATGATACTTTGGGTTCAAAAAATACCAAGCTGCATGTATAGGATGATGGATTTGATTGTTCCATCTGTTATCAATGATCTCCCATATACGGCCATATTTAGCTAACTTGTCCTTGTAAGTTGCCCGTATTTGCTCCTTTGCCTGATCCATAGCCTCATAAATGTAGCCCATTGCCAATTTTTCCCCATCCACCATCCTTAGCACCTTAACAAGGAGCTTGGTAATTTTTATGAGCTCTGCAGACCTTTTCCAAAAATAATTGTCAAAAACTTTCTTTTTGGTGTCTTTTCCATCTTGTCTACGAACCCACTGAGATTCAATTTAATCATCAGAAGAAAACATTTTTTGTAGGTTATCCTATTGAGAATTGAGAGATTGCAATGTGAGGAAGTGAGTTGCAAATCTCGTAGTTGTAGGCCTAACAAGCTCTCTGCCCCCAGTGTTTTTCCTCATTAGGCTCAATACCCATGAGTGGTTGTAAATGTATTTTGTGATACACTTGGCATGCTCTACAATGTTTTTTACCCACTCCACTTTGCCTATGTCATCAAGCATGAGGTCTATGCAATGTGCAGCACATGGAGTCCAAAATATGGTCACATATTTCGACTCAAGCATCAATCCAGCAAGAACATAGTTTGAGGCATTATCTGTGATGACTTGCACACCATTCTGTTCCCCCACTTCCAGAATAATGTCATCCAAAAGCTCAAATAGAAGGGTTGCATCCTTCACCTTATCAGATGTATCAACTGATCTCAAAAACATGGTTCCTTGAGGGCAAGAAACAAGGAAATTAATGATAGTGTGGTTCTTTCGATCCATCCATCCATCTGACATGATGGAACAACCTGTTTTGAGCCATGACTCTCTATACTCAGCCAAATACTCATCAATGGAAGACATCTCTTTTTGCAAAAGAACTCCCCTCAAGTCATGCACAGTAGGGCCTTTGAATCCCTTTCCTGCAGCGATAACAAAGTCCCACATAACTTGGTAATAAGGTGAGCGAGCAACATTAAATGGGATATCTGCAACATACCACCATCTAACAACGTATTGATAAGAAGTTTCTTTGCATTGCTTTTCCAATGTTGATTCAAAGTGGGTTGATGACTTGGCTCGGAGGAAGTGGCTGTGGGATTAGCAGAGGATGAGAAATAACTCTCATGTTTGCTCTTTTTGTTCCTTTTGATCGTTGGCCCAGAGAAGAAGGAACATAGTGAATGGGGTCATTGGTGGAAGGGATAAAAGAGGAGTCTTGAATCTCATAATCATCATACCCCCTCTCTCTTTCATGGCTTCTAATAATTTTCTCTTCCTTGCAATTTCATCTTGGATGGCTTTCTCCCTAGCCTTATTCTCCACAAACTTTTCAAACTTGGAAAGGTATTCTGCCTTAACAGGACCTAACACTTCATTTGGTGCTTCACATGGATTTACTTAGACTCTTTATCCCAGCCAAGTGTTGTTTCAATCTGAGAATACCCCCATCTCCAATAGGTTTATGGCAAAATTTGCATATCATTTTTCCATCAATCACAACACAAGGAGCCCATGCACTGTCCTTGGCTTTTGGAGCCATGTTGGCTTGAAATAATTAAAATTTGCAAAGAAATCTGCCATTTAAAAAAAAATTGCGGCTAAGATAAATGGAAAACCAAAGCTAAATTTAGGAAAAAAAATGCGCATTGTAACCTACAAAATTTAATAGCATAGAACTAGAGATTTGATAGTAACAACATAGAACACAAAAAAATTTAATACATGGACAATAGTGAAATGAGGAATTTTTCTAGTGAAAATCCTTTCTTGGAAATGAAAACTAGCTTCCTTAGCCTCCTCTTGAAGATGCCAACTCTACTGACAGCTCCAAACTATCTCCAAAATAGCTCCAACACCAACTCCAAACCTCCAAGATGACTGCTCCAGCAAAAACTCAACACTCTCCAAGCTCCCAATCAAGCTCACAAAAACTCCAAATGAGATGTGTGAGACAAATGAGAGGGGTAACCTCCTTTTAAAGGATTGGAGGGGGTGTTTTTGGAGGAAAACAACCCTTGTTTTCTCTCCAAAACCACCCGAAACCTTCATAAACCGTGTTCGGTGGGTCTGTCGCAACCTTGGTAGCTAACCGAACGGTTTAGGACGGAACAACCCAGTTTTACCATAAACTGACTGGTTTGACCATATATCAGTCAGTTCCATCCTAAACCGGCCGATTAGCACTAGTTTTAGTGATTTTTAGGAGAAATGTCTCCCTCAACCGGGTTTTTCTACCGGTTTGACTCGGTTGGCCTATGAATCGGCCGATTTGACCAGTTACCGGTTCAAACCAGCCGATTTTCAATACTATGGACTTGTACATTATTTTATTTTTAGAGGCTAATGTAGGCCCATTAGGGAATTCGAACTCCTAATTGGTGTATAAATAGGATTTACATGGATTCATTTGTATCATCACTTGGATTGGGATCTCTCTCTCTTTAGAGAACTTTGCATTTTTTTCTTGGTGGATATTTTTGGATGATGGATGTGTTATCTCTCTGCCATATTTCTAAGGTTGAAGAAGAAACACCAACAGAGGGAAACACAAACCAATCTTTTGGCTTGGTATCTAGCCCTACCAAACCAGAGAGGGCTCTCTCCACTATGCCACAGCCAAGAGGGTTGGATGAAAAGGTTTTAGGGTAGCTATGAAATGCAGAAGGGTTTGATTTGATTTGATTGGGTTGTTGGATGAGGATATTAGGTCAAAGAGGCTAGGTCAGGGCAAATAGGATTAGGGTTGCAGAGATTCAATGGGGCAAGGTAGCTAGAAAGGCTAGCACATTAGGGTTCTTGGGATGGAATGATTCAGACAGGTGAGGAGCTAGGAAGAGCATGAAAGATGAATTCTTCCTAAACTGAAAGAAAGATGAACAAACTATGAAAAATTTCCCAAAACAGAGCATGTGAGATGAATTATGTTTCTCTAACTTGAAAGTGATCATACAATAGACATGAAATGGTTTATGAGCTTACAAAAAATTCATACAAATGAAACAAGAGAAGAAACAATGCTAGACAACCATACCACAGGTATCCCAAAGAAATAGCTGCAACACTTTTATTAAGCTCCTGCCAAAATGATTACAATAGAGTCTCTGATCAATATGCCAACATCCAATTGATTCCAACCTATGAAATGACTGAAAAATTACATGATATAGGCCTCAAAACCACTTTCTCTCATCCTCAGGGGTCGAATCCCTGAGTTGAGGAAGAGATCAACAAAAATCTGAACTTATCGCTGAAGTGTAGGGAGGTCCAAGTGACTCCTCCCTAATTATAATGAAACTGATTCATTTGACTTCATGATGACATTTAGCTAATGTATTTACCCTAGGTAATAGTAAAAACATGATAATTACATTTACTTCCATTAATTACATAAGTAAAATCATCATTTTCCAAAGTGAAAATCAAAATTGCAGTGAAAACTGAGAAAAATCAGAGATTTGTCAAGGGCGCCATTTTTGTGCCAGGGATGCCCTCCATCTTGCAGGCCACTTTTGGAGGCCTTCCCGGTGTCCAAATTGGGCTCAGGATGGCTTGTTGGAAAGCCTATTCTGTATAGTTTCCAGATCTATCTTTAGTGTGCAGAATGGAGTTGATTTGCCCTGTCAAAAAGTGATTCTCCCATAGTTGGTCAGGGGTGCAACGTACAGGAAAAAAATGAGGCAGAACATTGATTTTTTGTGTGTTTTTTCACCTTTTCACTTGCTAGTTGTCCAAAACAAGGCTAGAAAAGTTCTTGACTTAGATGTATTCACCATTTTACATCTTGTGGTGGTCTTCATTTTGCCAAAAAGTGCCTCAAACAAGAGTGCAACACCTAGGGCGTTGCGCCCTTGATAATCCTGTTGTCACAAGACTGTCTAGGATTGCTGAAAAACACAAAAACTTCAAAAATTGACGCAAAATCTTTTCAAAATTTGCTAATTGGCTGTTGATGATGTGGTTAGGCATGGAGTGAGGCTTCAACTAGTATGTCAAGCCTCCTTTTCTCTTCTTGCATGGTCAAGGCTTCAATTTTTGCATTGACTTGTTTAAGCTTGGACCTTGCAATTTTATTTTTCTTGGCATAGTGCTTGGCCTTCTTTCTCAATATATCATTATCTCTATTTGCCTTCTCCAGAAGCTTCTCTAGGTGCTGGTTAGCCCTGTTAAGCCATTGCTCCCGGTTCTCATTGATTACCACTGCAAACTGTTCATTCAAAGTGAGCTGATTAGCAAGCTCAGCCTCCTTTTGCCACTCTAGTTCTAGAGCTCTTTTCAGCCCTCTAGTCCTAGGCCTTCTCCTTGGCACTTGTTCTTCTGCCTCATTGGTTTCACCATATGTTTCTAATGTCTCTTCAAGCAAGACTTTAGCTTTTTTTTGCCTCTCTTTGAGCTTTGATGAATTTCACTTCATCAATGACATGTTTGGTCTTTAGCTGCTGGTTCTCCTGCTCAAGAAAGTTAATGACAAATTTAGACCTGTCAAGATTAGTTTGCAGCTCCTTAATCTTGGCTTCATTCTCCTTGATGGTTGTGCTAGTGATCTCATCATCATCATGTTCATCTAGGTCAACAAGGTCAAAGTCTTGTTTTGTCTCATGGAGGTCCTCCTCCTCATGTCTGATCTCTGCCTGAATCTCTACCTCTGTCATCTTTTGCTTCCCTTTGTCTACATGCTTTGTTGATGTAGAAGGCAAGGCCCCTTCCACTATGTGTGGAGAAAACACATGCCTGTGACCCCTATGGTATGTTTTGACAATGGCTCTATCTCAACCACATTAGCCTTCTTAGGCACACTGATCTCAGGTCTGCTAGGTGACTCAGTCTCAATGTGAAATGAAGATGATGTTGGTGAAATGGGTGAAGGAGACTAATCTAATGATGATGCATGAACCGTGGGTTGAGATGGAGGAATGGATGTGGAAGGATGAGATGATGAAGGCACATCTTGGGCATGCTGAATAGGTGGAGTAGTGAATATGTCATTAGCTATGTAAGTACTCCATAAAATGTTCAATTGTTTGAGGTGATGGAGGACTATGATTTTGATGAGGGAATGGTGAAAAAGACTGTTTATTTGGTGCTCATATTCTCTCTTTTGGACAATATATGCCATCTTGTCAATGCTCTGGAAGAGGTAATAAGGTATGTTGAGCATCTTGACCCTTGTCAAGTGCATGAGTAGTCGGATATGATAGGTGTAAAGTCTAGAGAACCTACCTTCACAAGAAAAGTACTTCATGATGATTTTCATCACGGGAGCATATCTCTCCAGGAGGTAAGAGAAAGGAAACAACCCCTTTCTTTCATTCTTGTACCTACGTTTGATGTATGGCTCAAAGTAATGCTCCTCCAAGTCTTTTTTCTTGAACCGTTTTTCCCCAACATTTGGGATTCCAATGGAAGTTGTTATGATGGCAGTGGACACAGTGAAAGTGACACCAGCAAGGGTTACCTGGTTGTCATGGAGATTGGAGATGAATAATCTGCTCAACATAGGATGATGTTGGACCCTTCGTATTTTCTCACAGAGTTCAAAACATCCTACATGCTTAAAACATGTCACAGTCATGGGAGATGCCATGAGTTCCCTAGTATTTGTTGGTGTTGAAAAGTGTAAATAGGTCGGTCTTCATGTTGATTATGTAATTATATACTTATGTAAAGAAGAAGTCAAAAATAATAAAATGTATTTTTGTTTTACTTGCTTCATGGGTTTCATGAGCAAGATTTTATTATAGGTCTATAGACTTCTTCTTGATGTCTATTAGGATTTGTCTTATGAACATAAGTGTAATTAAGAGTCATGTAAATGGAGTGTTTAGTCTGACGAATTCCTCCAAGACATTGCGGAAGAATGGCCTTCAAGACTGCCCATATTCAACGTTGAAGATAAGCCTATTTGCTGTGAGGAAGTCGGCCTACAAATTGTGTTGAAGTCAGCCTACATAATGGTTGGAAGGTCCGCTGATTAACTGGCAGGAACAACTATTTATACCCCTGCATATGTTGTGCAGAAGAGACAGATTTTTGCGGAGTAGTCTAAGGTTTTTCAGAGTTTAAAAGTGCGGATTTAAAACAAAATTCAGTGCAGATTGAAGCGTACAGATTGCGAAAGGTACAGGAGGGAGCAGATTGCGGAAGGTACAAGAGATTATAGTTTGCGGAAGGTACAGGAAAGTACAGTTTGCGGATAGGTACAGCAAGGTATAGGATTGCGGAGTGGTGCAGCAAAATTGCGGATAAGTGCAAGAAGGGTACAGTGCGAACGTCTCTGTGTTTGAAGTATCTAAGGAAAGAATTTGCCAAAGTCAAAGACAGTGATCATAAGAAGAAAGGCTGATCTAAAGGTGGGAGAAAGTGAGGAAGGTAAATCAGAGATTTACCTTCCCAACTACATTTCAAGAAATTCAATTACAATTGAAAATAATTCTGTCTCTACATTTCACTGAGTACTTTGATAATTGGCTTGATGAAAGATTAACTAAGAAGAGAATACATAAGTAAGCTCACAAGTAATTATTTAGAAGAGAATTTTTGTATTAATCTCAAGCCCTACAAATTCTCAACATGGTATCAGAGATAAGGTGCTGAACATAAGGGTTGCTTGTCAACAAAGTCACTCAAAGAAGCAAGGACCAAAGTTTGGATTGAAAAGACAAACCAGTTTGCAAGGAAGACTATCCAACTATTTCATATGAAAAGATCAACTCATTAATCTTTGGTATCAAAAGATTTGCACTCAAAACATTGTTTGAAGGAGAATCACAACTTCTGAAGATAGTCATTATTATCAAGGGTTCAAGAACAACAACATTGAAGAAAGGAAACCCTTGACTTCATTCTCAATCAACATAAAGGAAACTACAAGCAAATCCACTCAAGTAAGTATTTATGACCGTATCTATCAAGATGCCTTTTTGTAAAGAAAGCAACAAGCTGGTTGGATCATCAAATTTCAGTGCATGGAAGAAGAGAACAGACTTAAATTTAATTGAAGACGAAGTAATGGATTATATCGAAGGATTTACTGTTCCACCTCCAAAAGAAGATACGTCAACCCATGCTAAGTACATTAAGGGAGAAATTGGAGCCCAAAGGATTCTCATAGAATCCATCAAAGACTTTCTCATTCCCTATGTATCAAAACTAAAGACTGCAAAACAAATATATGAAAAATTGGTGGAGCTATTCTCTATGAGTACTACTGGAGAAGCAATCTCTCTAAGACAAGAACTATACAAAATGAAATTATCAAAGGAAGCAGGAATCGTCCCATACTTTATGAGGATTTCTGAAATAAGAGATCAACTACAGGAACTAGGATAAGTGATGTCTGACACTGAGATGACAATAGTGGTGTTGAATGCTCTACCAGAGGAATGGTGAAGCTTCACTTCTAGTCTATATGGGAAGAAAGAAGCCAATCCATTCCATGATTTGTCGTCTCTATGTAAAATAGAGGAAACAAGACTAAAGGTCAAAGCTGAAATAGGATCAAGTGAAGAGAATCATGCCTTTGCAGCCTCATACAGGAAGAAAGGAAGATTCGGAAAATTTGGCCCTCAGAATAAAAGAAGAAATATGGACAATGTGTGATGCTTTGGATGTGATGAACTTGGACATTATAAAATAGATTGTACTAAATCTGAAAATGTCAAAAGGAAAAAGGAAGAAGCTCATGTCACATATGAAAGAGAAGAACCTTACGCTAAAATATCTAAGAAGGAGGAAGCAAGAGATCTCTATTATGATTGAGATCATCTTTCTCTTTAAGTGATCTCTGATTGGTTGTAAAAATTGTATGATAGCAGTGTACATTAAGAAGCATCTCGAAAGAAGCATGGAAGAAGCTCTCAGTGTAACAGCTTCTGGAAAACCTCCCTACTTAAGTAAAGCAGTCATCTGATCAAGGGTCATGGGGATAAAGTTTTGGATGTGATGACATATTGATGAAACAGGTCAAAGAAATGAAGTTCTTCATTCAAGAGAAACCCCTACAGGATGACTCAAGGAAACAATGTATGGGGTATGCAGACTTATATGCTAACATTGGATGCTGTGAAGTCATGTCATATGGTTGCAAGTAATGAAGTTTTGTATTTAGAAGTATGATCTATAAAAGAGTATCTCTCAGTGCACTGATAGATGAAATCAACATAATATGTCCTCATGGTATATGAGGTGGTTGTTGAAAGTTCCTGGGAATGGAAAATGTGCAGAAAGGAAGAGATCATGAAATGCAACCATGTCTTGAGGCAGGAATCATTTAGAGGCCAAGTGGATGTGACTAGAAGATCTCCTGGGAAGATATGTAGACTCTGACGAAAGTCTGGAAACCCTTAACAAAAACATATCATTAGGAGATGTGTCAATCCATATGAAGGATGCCGATGCCTACAGGAAGATTTCATGGATCATCGCTAAGGTAACTTTTGTTCTAAAAGTTCATATGTATATATCTATCTGAATGAATTTGTGCAGGGTTGCCAATCATGAGAAAGGACGTATGATCCTTGGAGATGATTCGAAGTAAAGCAGCATGGCATAACAATGGACCAGATATGGAAGTCTGGTGAAAGTTGATCTGTGCCTTATGAAGCTAAAAGTTGGAGATTCCTCAATATCGAAATCCATGACATCGAGGACAGGAATTCTTCATGAGCAGCTGCTAGAGGTCCCTGGTTAAGAGGGAGCCTGATGGTAAGTTTCTTACATGGAAGAAACTTGGTAATTCCTAAGGATGAGCTTAGGTACATTCTTTGTATAAGAATGAGTACATTCCCTTGTGGAATAAGGTTCTCCCTAGTTGAGAGGGAGAGATAGACACATCATTCTGGTCTTGGGAAGACAGAATGGAGGATTGGGTAATCAGCTGGCATTCGATACTCTTTGAGAATGTGATAGGGCATTCAAGATAAAAGTAGTCGGGGACTGATATTCTTTGAGGGCTAGCTACCCAAGAGAAGAATAGTCCAAGAAGGTCATACTTTGGGAACATCCAGGTGGAGTATGTACCTTGGAGAGACAAACACGAAGGTGTCTATAAGTCATGTGTCTCGCCAGCATTGAAGCCCATTGTCTCGTTGAGAGATGAGGTTGTTAGTCAAGGCCTTGCACTAGGACAATGGTGGTTGATATGATCCTATATAGATGCGATTACCAATCCGATTCTTCTTATGAGATTCTTCAGTTTAAAAGTGACCATGTACCTGTATGAATACCTCCCTAGTTAAGAGGGAGTGTTGAAAAGTGTAACTAGGTCGGTCTTCATGTTGACTATGTAATTATGTACTTATGTAAAGAAGAAGTAAAAAATAATCAAATGTATTTTTGTTTTACTTGCTTCATGGGTTTCATGAGCAAGATTTTATTATAGGTCTATAGACTTCTTGATGTCTATTAGGATTTGTCTTATGAACATAAGTAAAATTAAGAGTCATGTAAATGGAGTGTTTAGTTTGAAGAATATCCTCCAAGACATTGCAGAAGAATGGCCTTCAAGACTGCCCATATTCAACGTTGAAGATAAGCCTATTTGCTGTGAGGAAGTCGGCCTACATGATGGCTGGAAGGTCGGCTTATTAATTGGCAGGAACAACTATTTATACCCCTACATATGCTGCACAGAAGAGACAGATTTTTGTAGATTAGTCTGAGATTTTTCAGAGTTTAAAAGTGTGGATTTAAAACAGAATCTTGTGCGGATTGAAGAGTACAGATTGCAGAAGATACAGGAGGGAGCAGATTGCAGAAGGTATAGGATTGCAAAGTGGTGCAGAAAAATTGCGGATAAGTGCAGGAAGGGTACAGTGCGGACGTCTTTGTGTTTGAAGTATCTAAGGAAAGAATTTGCCAAAGTCAAAGGCAGTGATCAGAAGAAGAAAGGTTGATCTAAAGGTGGGAGAAAGTGAGGAAGGTAAATCTTACCTTACTAACTACATTTCAAGAAATTCAGTTACAAGTGAAAATAATTATGTCTCTACATTTGACTGAGTACTTTGATAATTGACTTGATGAAAGATTAACTAAAAAGAGAATACATAAGTAAGCTCACAAGTAATTATCCAGAAGAGAATTTTTGTATTAATCTCATGCCCTACAAATTCTCAACAGTTGGCTCAAGTCTAAGGATTCTCCCTCCTTTGTTTGGCCTCCTCTCCTTTCTTTCTTCTCCCTCACTGTAGCTTATGTTCTGTTCTTCTTCCATAGGTGTCTTAGTATGAAAACCCTAGGGAGATGGAATGATAATGAAAAATGAGTTTTGGGAAGTGTGAATGGGATTGGGGAATTTAGGGAGATGGGGGAAAGGGTTTATGAAATGAGGAAGGTGACAAGGAGTAGTAATGATAAGGGATTTAGGATAGGGAATTTTATTACAGGTTAGGAATTTTGGGAGGCTAGGCAAATGAGTACCCTAAGTCTTAGGGTATTGGGAATAAAGAGCTTAGAGAAATGGAAATAGTGATATAGGGGGTAGGGATAGGGTCTAATAGTGATATGAGAAGGAAAAGGAAGTCTTAGGGAGTGTTAGGAAGTGTAATTGGGATTTAGGGGATGATACTATGGTTTCAAGCTCAAAATAGACATCAAATCTTTTAAACAACTTCAAACACCACAAAATCGACTCGATAAGAAGGGCGATGGTGCAAATGTGGACAAGGAGTAGTAATGATAAGGGATTTAGGATAGAGAATTTTATCACAGGTTAGGGATTTTGGGAGGCTAGGCAAATGAGTACCCTAGGTCTTAGGGTATTTGGAATAAAGAGCTTAGAGAAATGGAGATAGTGATATAGGGGGTAGGGATAGGGTCTAATAGTGATATGAGAAGGAAAAGGAAGTCTTAGGGAGTGTTAGGAAGTGTAATTGGGATTTAGGGGATGATACTAGGGTTTCAAGCTCAAAATAGACATCAAATATTTTAAACAACTTCAAACACCACAAAATTGACTTGATAAGAAGAGCGATGGTGCAAATGTGGCTTACTTGATTGCTGGAGGTTGTATAGCACCGTTGCTGAAGTTTGAGAGCGATGGCAAGTGTTTTAGAGCTCCCTGAGCATTTTCGGGCAAGCGCACAATGCACAACACAGGCACGCCCTCTCTTTGCCAGGGGCGCAACGTATAACGCAGGGGCGCAACATATAACACAAGGGCGCCCTCCTTCTGCCAGGAGTGCAGCGCTGCCTCTGTTTTGCAAATTTCGCCTTCTTTCTTGAATTTTTGTGCTTTTGCTGAGGTTGCATGATGATAGAGAGGACAAATGAGATTTATATTGATGTCTAGTGGGTTTAAATACTTTTTTGAATTTGATTTTGATGACTTTAAAACCCACTTTTGCAATGTTCAATTTCACCTTTAAAACTTTGCACAATACCCTTACACTCTTGGACTTTTTCCTTTGACATTTGATCAATTGATGTACTAAGAACTCTTGCACTTTGACATTTCTTTGTTTGGCATATGGAATTGAGTTGGCAACTTTGGGAAACTGAGTACTTATTACATATTAATTGACATAAAATTACATAAATAAAATAAAATTACATCTCTGTTTTTTGGAATAAAATTACATTTTGGAATGAAACTCACACTTGAAATCAAAATTACAACTTTGGAAACCATCTTTACACACTTTCAAATCCTCTTTAGATGGTAAAGGGATATTATTTGGATCACTCTCATACTTTTGCTGACCTTATACAATGAAATGGTGTTTTATTTGGACCTTGGAAAAATGAAACCTAGAGACCTAATGAAGACCTTGAATGACCAAACTTCATGGTGATCTGACTGACAAAATGACATGATGAAATGGACTTTTATGACTGAAGTATGCTCAACGAGGCATGAAGGTGGGCTAGCAAGTATGAATTTTTTAAGAAGAGTGAAATTTTTTGACTAGGGCTACCATCAGTGAGTAAATTTTTTGCATGAACTGATGGAATGATAAAAAATTTCGAAGTGGGACTCCTAAAATGATATGAAAAGAGTATTTTTGATCATTGATGGCAGTATGCAAATACTGACACTAACAAGATGAATTTTAATGTATGGATTTGGGTTCTTTCTATCTTGGAGCTTCTTATGTTGCAAATGTGATGTTGTTTGGATACATTCTCTAACATGTAAGTGAAAATTTGATTTCATTTTTTCTTGTTGTTGCACACATCAGAACTACGTTATTATTAGGGCTACGTGTTGCATATGTTTAATGTGGAATTGTGTCCATTTAGCGTTGGATGAATGAAATTTCCTAGAGATCGTGTTATCTTGATAATCCTTCACCATTCGCAATAAATATAAAAGTTTTAAAGTCACTTTCTTCTATTGAAGATCTATAAGAAGAATTACTTATGGGTTTTCCTCTCCAAGAGGGAGAGGTTTTGGCCCTGGCTTGAAGAGCCTAAATCTTGTGTCTCTTGTGTTTTGATAATTGACTTGATGAAAGACCTAATAAGCTAATGAAGAGAAGATCTAAGTAAGAGAAATAAGTTCACAAGTAATTATCAAGTAGAGAGTTGAATTAAACTATGCCCTACCAAATTCTCAACAAACCCCTTCCAAAATTCTTCTTCATTGTATAGAGCACCAATTAATAGATATAATACTTTGAGATGCTTGGAAGAGGCTTAATTCTTTGCGGCCTTGTAGAAGGGTGCTGAGAGGTTGAACTGCCTTCAAAACCCTAGTAGTCCTCTTAGGGATAAATCACCTGCGAAACAATTTCAAACCCTACAAAAAAAAATTGAATTGAAGGAACCCAAATGATTATAAAATTTTGAGCTATATGTACAAGGGTTAGTAATTAAAATGCAATCTATTTATAAATTATATACACAAAAAAATTTAAAAATAAATAAATGGAGTTATTTATAAGAGCTAAATAAATAAAATTTATTTACAAAATAACAAAAGAAAAGTACAAAGGTTAATTTAGATCAAATAAAATACGAGGGTTAAGATGTATTTACAAATGAAATCTATCTACTAATTTAAAAATGGAACTTTAAAACCATTCAAGAATAATTATGAAAAATATTCTAAAATTTTAATTTAAAATAAAGTCACCAAGAAAAAACCCCCAAATATATGCAAGAAATCTCAAAACCTCAAAACCACAAGATCTGCAAGATAAGAGTTAGAAAAAAAAAATTACAACATATATTATACAACTTCCATTTACAACATTTACAAATATACAATGCTTTTAAAAGGAATTTTAAGAAAAACATTTTTGAATATTTTTTGATAAATGGCTAAAATATACTTTAGAAACCCAATGCACACTATACCCTTAGTGAAGATTAAATCCACCACATAAATATTTGGGATCCAAGCAAAAAGGTTCTTGCCCAAGTTTGTGAACTTAACCCCCAAATATATGCAAGAAATCTCAAAACCTCAAAACCCTAAGATTTGCAAGATAAGAGTTAGAAAAAAAATTACAAAATATATTATACAAATTCTATTTACAACATTTACAAATATACAATGCTTTTAAAAGGAATTTTAAGAAATAAATTTTTTGAAGATTTTTTGATAAATGGCTAAAATATACTTTAGAAACCCAATGCACACTATAGCCTTAGCGGAGATTAAATCCACCACATTAATATTCAAGATCCAAGCAAAAAGGTTCTTGCCCAAGTTTGTGAACTTGGTGACCAAGGACTGAAGTCGCTGCAAACACTAGGTATTCATCTCAAGACAATTTGTTAATCATATGGCAAATCAAATCACCTAAGATTAGCCCAAAACTATCAATAGCATGATTTTATCTCCATATAATGAAAAACAAATCTTACCATTATTTAGCACAACATAGGAAAGCCCGTAGTCAGTACATAACACAAATCAATGAACATGGAACAACTTGAATTCCACCCCAAAGTTTTTATTATGAAAGAAAAAACAGTTCCCGACAGGACAATAGTTTACATGAAAGCTTCAGCGGAAATTTATTAGTCAGAAATTAGATAGCTAGAGACCCAAATGACTCTCTAATTTATAGATAAATCCTCCAAGTGGAAAAATAATGGCTAGTTTCTTTGATCCTTGTCAAAATAATTTCGACCGTCCAAAAATACTTGATCATATTTTAATCTTAGCCATTGAATTTTTTATTTTTGAGGAATTTTCGAATTTATCATTTAATTCCATTTTTATTAGCTCAAAATTAACTATTTTGAACTAATTTCCTAAAAAAATTGACTTTGACTTAACCACCAAGGTCCAAGGGTCCATTTTTTCTTCAAATATACAATATTCCCTTGGTGGAGGACCTCCAAAAATTAATTCTTTTAGGACCCACGAATTTTTCCACTTGGAGAATTTAATTTTCCTAACAATTTAATTTTTACTCTAATTAATTAATTTTCTAGCTTAGGATTTATTCAATTTTTGCTAGAAAAAATTAATTAATCGACAATTCAGGGGATTTAACGTTTTTTCCAGCCTCTAATATTTTAACCATGGTGTCTAAGTATGAGGGACCATGCATTAAAATATTTTTTACATATGATTTACAAGTCAACCCTCAAAGGGAGGGGGAATCCGTATTCAACTTAGACCCTCAAAATACATACCCAAACTACGACACAACATGATTTAGTGGACCAACTGATATGTAGTAAAATAATTTAGCCAACTAGCTTAAATTATTCCTAAATCACTTTTACATAAGACTCAACTAGAACATGTTTACGAGGTCTTGGATAGACGGTGATAAGATGATCTGTTAAGGCACTCCTTGATGTGAAGTCACTAGTTCAATTCCCCACCCCGATTGGGTTGATATATTGGACATGATGAAAATGTTAGTCCTGCCAAGCTTAGAAAAAAAAGACTCGACTAGAACACTAGGACTCACCTAAGATTTTGACGAAGAATTCCACACTAGCTTTAGGGTGAGGCTGGAGGGAAAAACTCTGTCGACCATCTGTGTAAACATAGATGAGTCAGTGAGATGAAGAACCTCTTAGGATGAAACTTTTCGCCGAAATTGTAGGCTTACCTAGGTTGTTACGTACATTCGCGGTCTTACTAGCATCATTTACATTACAAAACTTGCAAAATGGGTTTACAATGACACATGTAATTGTTGAAAGATGATCTGCTCACTTGAGAAAACCATTGGCATATCTGCATCCTTTAACTTTGACAAAAAATGTGCAACAGAGAGTAAGAGCAGAGCTTGGTGAGCCAAGGTTGATTCGGTGCTTCAATGTTGATTCAGTGTGTGCATTTGTTGCTGCTACTAGTGATCTTCATGCTACAACTTGTTAAGATTTGGGTGAGCTTACTCATTCTCTTGATCTCTCATTGTACTTTGTATTTTTGTTAAACAATTGATTTATAATAGAAGAAGAATTTGGTTGGGTTTTCCCCTTGTGGGTTTTTCCCTAGTCATTGGACCTAAATTCTTTGTGTCTCATTGTATTCTTGGTTGTCTTCTATTGTGCATTTGATTTATGTTCTATCTACAATTGTTTATCTAATATTGCAGCATAAAGAAGTTTTGTAATAAGTGATTGTCACAACATAGTACATAAGAATTTCAACAATGTGAACAGAAGACTATCTGTTTCTTGTGATGATCTAAAGTTTGTCTCCCAAGTGATGAGGTCAAAATGCCAATTTATAGTGGTTTAAGGAGCCCAAATTGGTGTCTCTTAGCTAGGCCGACCTGAGTTTTGGAGGCAATTTCAAAAATTCAAAATTTAAATTTTCCCTCTTTATTTTGAAGCCAACTTGAATCCAAAATTAAATTTTTGCTTCTTATAATTTTGTGGGTTAAATGCAATTGAAGAATACCAACTGCAGCTACCATAATTCAACAGTGGAACTGACCATTAATGCGCTAGAAAGAAAAAGATAAAGTGCACTAGTGAGAGAAAAGCTAGTGAAGGAATAAGAGTGCATAGCACAAGGTTTGGGTGTTCATAGGCTTTATCACTTTATATTAGAAAGCTTTAGCTCTATATGATGATTTATAAATGAAACTTGTGTGTCACTGTATTTATACACATCTCAAGAAATAGGCCACCTTCCCCAAGAGGGGTTACCAACCCCACATACAATAGACTAGGCCAATCTTAACCATAACCTAGTATTATAATATATGAACATAAGTTGGTCCTTGCGACATACGTTAATTATATAATGTGGATCCACTGTAACCACATGTGAAGAATACAACATGCTTAACAATAAATGTTAGATTATCTTGAGAGTTCTTAATTAGTCTTTGATTAAGTGGAATGTAAAGAGTCACCTCAGCTTGTACTCATATGAAAAGCAATGCAAGAGTAATAATTATTTATTGGTGTAACCTTTCTGCAGTTGTATGCTTCTACTAGCATCTCAATAAATGGTGGTAAACCCCTCTATATAGTCACCTTCGTAAAACTGATTTTATGTTTATGAATTGAGGGGGATAGATAGTTGAAAATAGGTTTTTTTGTGTTAAAGGAGATATTGGAGTAACACTCCGATGCTAGAATCACGGTTTAACAAAGTAATGAAGGTCACATCATGTTAGCTGACCAGCTATAGCTTAATAAAATTTTATTAAAGTTAACCAATGGTAGTTAGGTCAATTAGGTAACACAACAATCAAATGTATGAATAATAAGTGATCTATGTCATTGTATCAAATACTCCATTTTAAAATAACATTATATTCCACATCTTCCAATCTTTTCTGTAATTTTATTTTTCTATAGGACTCATTGTAAAACAATATTCTGATTATGACCATTTCGGACATGCATCTTTAGAATTAATGGAATTAAGTACAGATACAAACCATCTACAAATGCTTTGCCAGGTTTCTTTTCCCGAGAGTGAAATATCCAATTGTCAGGATACTGACTACTATCTGCTCCAACTTCCAATGCCTTTCCAATGACCTGTAAAGCATTAGCCAACCTAAATGTCATTCTTTTTTAGAATCCTTACCATTGAGTTTTCCAGGCTTTTTGCCCCATCGATAATGGAAAATCCATTCAGAAGGAAAACGCTCGCTATCGGCATCAACTTGAACAGCCCACTTTATAACCTACAAATCAACTTCTACAACTATGTTTCATAGAGTTGGACAAAGCACTACGAAGTACAATTCATTTATGTGCAGCTCAACATCTGTATAAAAGGTACATAGTAATAGGCTCACCTCTTTGATACATTTGTGTAAAGCTTTGCAGCCTTCTTTTGACAAAGCAGAAGCAGGTAGCATTGGATGGATCCTGGCCTGTTCAATAATCACAAGTCAGAAAACAGTTTTTATGTGCATTTGTGACATGAAACAAAATTGCAGAGCTAGAAATGGTAAATACCAAACACCTTTTCCAAGCCAAAAAAGCCCAACATCTTTTCTTGTTTATCAGTTGCTTATCATCTTATGCTTTTGGGGGAAATAAAGAATTGGATCCAATCCTAATGGCATATGGTAACTATGTTTTCTGTCATCTGCCACTATTTAAAAGGTTTGTAAATGTGATTCTCAATGGCATCTATTATTGTTTTCCTTTGGGTTTTGCATTTTGGGTTTTGGGCAGAGGGCGCTGAATATCACTTATAGTGACTTACAGCTGTCTCCTCATGGCGTGACAGAATTTATCCTTCTTATTCTGTAAGGTTTACATCATAGATGTTGTCTTTCACTCTCCTTTCTGTTAGGTTTTGGCATTACTCCAAAAGAGTTTTCACCTTGCTAGGAGAGTGCAAGGTCTCCTAGCCCCTCATCAATTCCTTGGAGTGCTAGCAGAGCACCCTTACCTAAGAGGTTGTCACCCTAATCAACATGGTGACCAACCCATTGGGTGCACACACAATTGCCTAATTAGGAGAGGAACCTACCTAAGATGAGGAGCATTGGGCACTTGCCAGAGGGTGATTAGCCCTTAAATCTTTGGATCATGTGATGTATACATTGGAGGTTAGACACTTGACTTGAGAATGCTTGGGTTGAGGAGCATACTTAAAGGAGGTTGGCGATGGACCCAAACATGTGTTGAGGAAGAGCACTGGAATGTAGTGACCACACTGGCACACATGTTGAACGGTGTTGGACACAAAAGGACATGCGGCACATAGTTAGAGGAGGAGCACCTTGCATGAGAACACTTGGATAGCGGACCATCATGTAAGAAGGAATGTTGGACTAAAACCCTGTTGGAGAGTGCACCATCTTGGAGGAGGGGTGTTGAGCCCTGTTAACACCCCACACTGGATTTCTTCAAAACCCAATCTGAGATCCTACCTTAGTTTGTTTGTGGGTATATTACAAGATGGACTGATTAGTGGACCTGTTCATTTGGCATCAATAGTTCATGGAGTGCCTTTTAGACTTGGCCTATGGTCACATGTATTTGTCATTCAAGGGTTGATGGTATGGCAGGTTTCTTGATAAGATAAGATAATTTTATTGATGTCCAGCAAATAATCAAAAAGTAGGTCAACTAAATTAATTCTTAGACATGTATAAATACAACGTGGGAGTGTGGGACTGGCTCCTAAATAAAGAAAGAGAAGAAAATGAGGTACTACCCCAATCCCAGATTTATATAGAGATCTAAAAGGTAAATGTAGATTTGGATAACATGGGCACAGAATCTAGAATACAAAGAGCGGAGCCAGTCAGGTTCTGCTAGTAATCACTCTCTTGAGTAGTCCACAGGCATACATATATATAGGTATATCCAATGGATATGTTCTAAATGGCAACCCATGCTTGCAGGTTTCTTGCAACATTTAAGACTCCAGAGGGTATCATTAGATTGGTGTTTCTTGCCTTTTTTTTTATTTCAAGATCTCATAATCTTGAATTTTGGTGTTTCTTGGAAGTCATATTTTTCTTAATCCAATCACAGTTTTGGACACCCTTTGAAGAGATGTGCATGGGGTTCGATATTTCAAGCAAATCCGAACTGTTATTTTTAGTGAATTCTATTTTTAAACACTACTATTTTTAGCAACTTTTGAGTTTAATTATATTGATGGGATGATTACATATTCGACGATTCCATGACTGTGGATTTTAGTATACTTTAAGCTATGTTGCATGGGGACTCGTCCCCACCAAAATTCACGGCATTCCCTTCGTCTCGACATTTTGGGTACTTTGGAACTCGTCGGAAACTTCCCCAATTGGTCGGGGACTCCATCGGAGACTTGTGGACTACCAAGGCGTCCCTGGACTGTCCCTCGAAAAATCAAGGACTTTTTGGGGGACTTTAGGACATCCCCCAATATCATGAACATTAAAATTTAAAAAAAATTAAAATTGAAAACATAGGTTCTAAACTTTAAAGTCAAAAATTATAAAACAAATTTTGAAACCTAAACCCTATCGCAACCTTAACCTATCGACTAAACTAAACCTATCACATACACACTAAACTAAAACTATCGCATACTACACACTATACAACACAACAACGACGAAGGTAAACACTGTTATAGAGACACAACGACAAAGGTAAACACGCGTTGCGAAGGTTGTAGGTAAACACTGAGCTCGAGTGAAAGTTGCATGTAAACACAGGCTGCGAGAGTTGCAGGTAAGAGTCGAGCGAAGTCTGCGATGACAGGCAAAGGTAAATGTTGAACAAAGAACTCCATTCACAACGACAAAGGTAAACAAAGCTAAAATAACTCGAGCGAAGGTTGCAGCCTGCAGGTGAGGTAAGAGTCGAGCGATAAGGCAAAGTTTGAGACTCTTAATTTGGGATTTATAATTAAATTTTGATGACTTATTCATGTTTGTAGTTTACAGTCACTATACTCCATGAATTAATTTTCCTTCAATTTGAACTTGTCTCTTTCTCCATGTCTGTAACAAACTTTTTCTTGCCATGAATCTTTGAAATTTCCCTATGCCACAATCACCATGACTTTAATACCATGTTAAATATATGCAAGAGACGAGCAGGAGAGGCTAGATGAGAGATAAGATGATATATCAATGTGCTACTAAATTACTAGTGGTGTTGTCTATATACGTAGCAAGTTCCATTATTCATTTTAGGAAACAATCAACTAATCCCTGAATACATTAACATAAACATCATTTATTATATATAATTTGTTTCACTTTATGATATTATTACTTTTGTACATAACATTTGTTGCTCCTGAAATAAACATTACAATGGCTAACTCATCTTTAATGCTTAATGTTATAAGGTAAATAGATGGGATGGTAATACTCTTTGTGCTTTGTAAATAATAGTGATTCTGAATGATTATGAAATAGATTACACTGATGACAGGTCCCACAAGGTTCTTAATTTCTAGACTCTTAATTTGGGATTTATAATTAAATTTTAATGACTTGTTTATGTTTACAATTTTATTAAATTTTACTTTTAGCTTTAAAGTTTAGCTGTGATTTAAATTTTGAAATGATTTATCATGCATCATAAAATGATTATGTAGACAGTAGTAGATTATAGATTGTAGCAGACTAATAGTACTTCTTAAGTTCTTGACAATGGGCAATGATGACGAAATTTGATTTTGATATGATATGATATATTTTAATAACGTCCATGAGACCCACTGGTCTAAGGGACCCACATTCCACCTCAAACAAGACATCACGTTCTCAAGTTTCCCTCTAGAGCAGTTCTTTTGCTGTGAATTTTGATCAAGAAATCCGTACTCAAATTGTCCACCTTTAAATCACAATTGTGATTAGATAGTATTCGACTTTAATATTTTATTTTGTAATATGAATTTCAAAATTAGTAAAAGTTGTAATTTTTATATTTTAATTTATCATTCATGTTTATGCTGAAATACAAAATTTAATTTTAATTTTAATTTTTTAATAAATATAAAAATTAGTTACCACACTTGTCGTCTCCAACCTGTCGTCCCTTGAAAATTTGGGGGTGCACTCTAGCCGTCTCGGAAAATCGTCCCCCCATATCCCTCGTCCCCCCGTCCAGTGCAACATAAACTTTAAGCAATGTTAGTTTTAGTAAAGTGACTGGCCCTTTCGATACCTGGTGTGGCATAGGGTTGTACTGTCTAATAATTAATTTCATGCTATTCTGAGCACTTTGAAAATTCAGGTACCAAACACATTTTGGCAGTGACTAGAGAGTGCTTTGTGGCCCCACGTGGCATATTTACTTATTTTTTGGGAGTGGCACCAGAATTAGTAGCCCTATCGCTACAACACCTAGTGTGCCCTTTTCATAGAGCTCCTTTCAATGCCCTTTTAGCTTCCATAGTTGACATGCATTCCTTAGCATTTTGGTGCCACTGAGCTAAACTTACTATTTCCAACATAAATCGACTTCGAAGGGGTACACCTTACTTAGGAGATCCTTAATGCATAAGGGTTGGGAGGGTTTACTATTCTTGGCCTACAAAGGAAATAGATTTCCATATTTAATACTCCTCTATGTTTTTATCCCTTAGCGACCTTTCTAATTATGACCATGTATATGCTTTTAATGCCTTTGCACCTTTTTCTTGCATGAGCTTAATTTTAGCAGATTATCTCCTTCAGAAATTTGTATGCCCAATTTAGACATGTATGAAGAGCATTAAAATAAGAAATTAGCCATGCACAAGTATATCTTCCCTTCCAAGTGGTTATTATGGAGGGTAAGCTTACGGAGCAGTCTCTTCATGCACATGCTATTTTCCCTCAAAAAGAGAGGTGCTATAATTAGAGACAACTATTCTTACTTTTCATCTATTTTCATTCTCTTTCTCTTTATTTCCATAATCTATAGATTGTGCAAGCAACGTTATGCCAATGGAATTGTCATGATTGAGTGGTTGTGAGTAAGAGCTATTATTTCCTCGTAACCTTCATTGCTCCCACCATTCATTTCTCAAGAGAGTGTGATTGGGAGCTAGCATCAAGTACTTGTAACGGTTGTATTCTGTTGGAAAATCGGAAAGTCAAAAAGTTTTTTATGTTGATAATTCCTAGTGATATTCTTGTGTTCTTATTAACTTTCTTATGTTCTTCTTTTATCTTTGATTCATCAAGAAATTATCAAAAACAAAAACATGAAGATCAAGGACACCAGATGTAGGAAAACAACCAGGGCAAAACCTCGATATAGGGGAAAACCCAGTCAAGAATTCTTCCTTCAATAGATTCTTATGACAGTGAGACAACCAAGACCCTAGACCAATAGACCTTCCTCCTCCACCAAGTCAGCCTTATATGATGCACCAACCTTCAATCTTCCCTTCTTGTTCAAGAGCTTAAGCCCAACAACATCTCACAAATTTCGATCACTGTTACTACAACTACTGCAAAAATTTTGACCTCCCAGCTTACTGCAAAATTTCGGCCTTCCAACAAAACTCTAGTACTTCGCACGTGTGAGATAATAGAAAGAAAAATTGACTTCCTTAGCAAGATAATGACCTTCTTCTCCTTTGCTAGACCTTTCCTTCTTCTCCCTTAGAATTCGTACCCTTTATTGCAATCAGCTTACTGGAATTTACTGCAAATCAAACTTGATGTGTGTGTGTGTCAAATGAGGTCGAGTTGCTCCAATATATAGGCTTCTTGTGAGGTCGAAATACCTTGTTTGAGGCTAACGTGTCCTTTCTTGACACCGACTTGGTGGAGGAGGCCTAATTGACCTAATTTACAATAAAATAATTTTCTTCATTGACAGATAATTCCCAAGAAGGGTCCTTTACAATATGACATGGACAAGGACACTTGACATAAACCCTAGAGGTCTACAATGGAGACCTTGACCTAAAAACAATTGACCCAAGCATGAAACCCATGCTTTAATAAGTCAATTTATTTAATAATTAAATTTCTTTTTCTTTCTTTTGATAAATATATTTCATTATGACTCAAGTACAATTATGAAGACCAAACCAAGTTACATTTTTCAACACTCCCTCTTAACTATGGATGTATTCATAATTACCTATATCTATAGAGGTACATGGAAGATCTCAAAATGAGCTACAAAGAGTTCTGGCACACTTAGTGCTAAGGACTAGATTCCTGACCAGGGTAATCTATCTGAGTGGGACTAAGATAGACTTAAGCTTTCGGTCAGTCTAGGTACCATCAGGGTTACTTACTAACCATCAACCAAGCGATCTAGGTGTGTACCCAAGGTCAAAGCTCTATGACCAACGACACCCTCCCTACTTCTGTATCTAGACATCAACACACAAGCTGACCAGATGTCTTCCCAGGGATTTTGTATTACAGATGATGCCTCAACACTCCCGATTATTTAAATCGGTAACATCAAATCTCTCCTGGTCAATTAGATCGGTAACATCAAATAAATCAAGCATGCTTATAGACATGCTTCCAAAAATTCGACCTTTTGAGGAGAGATTTACCTGTACAAACACAACCAAAATCAGTAACAAACATTCAAATACATATAAGTAAACACAAACCTTCGGGGTCTTTAATCATCCTAATGCCACTTATATCAAGTTATTCAAATGCAACTTAGTTAGAAGCTTTTCTTCTTTCATTTCTTCAACGCCATCAAGGCATCCTTAATGCATTGTAGTACTTTCATTCTCCAATTTCTTCTTCAAGATATCCATCATAACTATAATATGCCCTACCTTTCAACTAGGAAGATATTGTGAAAATTTTCAAATCTAAAATACTACTACAGTGATAGATTTATTTCGCCTACTTATTTATGATAAGTTACCTACGAATTTCTTTAAGTAAATTCTAAAATAAATACAACTACAGTAATCACTTAGTCATTAGCAGAGAATAGAACAGATCACATATAACGCAATAAAAACAATCACATGTACACATTTATTTTTGGACAATTGTCCTCGAAAAAACCCAATACAGGAAAACAGGTGCAGCAGATGAGGGTTTGTATTATTCTTCAGTAGTGAATCTTTTACAATAAGTAGACGAGCAGATTTCTTAAGAAAACACCTGAGATAAATTCTCCAAATCCTGACAGATAATTTCTGACACTCAGAAGGCACCCTAACTTCCTTTGCGTCACTCCACGTGATCTTTTGCGCAGTCCCTACGCTGAACTGCATCACTCTGCATGGGGACTCAATGCTGCTACTCAGCGCTGGCCTCTGTGGGCCTCTGCGTCCTCCTCTAGCATCTCTCTATCACTGTTGACTTCCCCCTTCCTTCTTCTGCTTCCGCAACTCTGCCCTGCAACTCTCCCTCCGAAATCAAATTCTATTCCTTCAAGTACTGAGTGTGCGCCCCGGCTTACTTTCCAAATGACCCTCAAGCCTTCTCTTATACTCTCCTCATTGATGAATCAACGACCCAGATTAGATCTCTAATCAATGGCTAAGATTTCATTCTCTAGAAGATTCTCACTCTGTTTTATTAATACCCTTTAATTATTTAATTTCCCTAAGTTTAGACTTAGGGTCCTCATTAAAATAATTAATTATTTTAATAAAACACGAACCGAGTGAAATTTCCACAAACAATTTCTGGGTTCTTTGGAATACTGATGTCCAAGCTTCCTCACAAAATTTGAGACTTGGAACACTTTCCAACGCTACAGAAATCAACACTCCCTCTTAGCGAGGAAAGTGTTCTAGCGAAATGTCAACTGCATCTGCTCTGACCTGAAGCATCTACTGCGTTGTTGACATCTCGGCTGCCGCCCATCATCTGTTGCGCTCTTTCCCTCTGTACTGCTACCCATGACACCATCTCTGTCAATGCCTCATCTGTATTGCATCTCCCTCTGAATTTTGAGCCTATCCATTACTCCTACTGGAATGGATTCTTGACCATCCCCATCTTTTCTCTGAAGTCAGCAAACTTAGTCTTACCCAGAGCTTTCGTGAGGATGTCTGCCACTTTCTCTCCTATAGGAATGTACTTCAATTGTACAGCTCCCCATTGGACATAGTCTTTGATGAAGTAACACCTGATGTCAATGTGCTTCGACTGATCATGAAACACTGGATTTTCAGAGAGCTTGATGCAACTATGATTATCACACAAAATGTTGGTCGCTTCCATCCTCTTCTCGAGTAAGTTCATGAGCAACTTACGAAGCCATATGGCCTCACACAAAGCTGTGCTAGCTGCCATATATTCAGCCTCGGCTAAGCTCAGCGCCGCAAACTTCTGTTTCCTACTGCACCAGGAAGTTATTCTTGATCCGACACAGAAAAAATACCTAGTGGTACTCTTCCGATCTACTGAACTCCCAGTCAGTCTGTGTCAGTGAACCCACTACACTGGACGTCATTGCCCTTGGTGTACCTCAATCCAAACTCAATTGTCCCCCTCATGTACCTGTGAACATGTTTGGCAGATGCCTAATGAGCCCTCCTTGGTTCTACCATGAACTAACTAAGGGTATTCACGGCATAACAGATGTCTAGTCTAGTATTGACCAAATACGTCAATGATCCTACGAGCTGCTTATACAAGGTAGGATCAACCTCATCATCCTCGAATGTGTCAATTTTCTTCCAGTTTAAGATCATTGGTGTAGCCATGGGTCTACAGTCCTCGATCTGAAATCTCTTCAGAATCTTTGTAGTATATCTTCCTTGCCCAAGGAAGATTTCTCCCTTCTGCTGCCAAACTTCCAAACCCAAAAAATAGTGCATCCGCCCTAGATCCTTCATGTCAAATTCTGTAGCTAGATTTTCCTTGCATTCTTTGATCAACCTAGATGATCCAGTCAGAAACAAATCATCTACTTCTAGCACCAATGTTAGAGCCTCATCCCCTACTCTCAAATAGTAGAGATTGGGATCTGCGTCACTCTTGACAAATCCCATCTTCTGCAGGTTGATGTCAATTCGCCCATACCAAGCTCTAGCGGCTTGCTTCAGTCCATACAAGGCTCTCTTAACCCTGCACACATAAGTCTTCGGCTCATGCGTCTCAAAGCCCTCTGGTTGTTCTATGTACACTTCTTCTATCACCCCATTCAAGAACGTTGTCTTGACATCCATTTGGTGAATCTCCCATCCCATCTGCGCTGCAAGGGATATGACGAATCTGATTGAAGTGTACCGAGCTACTGGGGCGAAGGTTTCTTCATATTCGATCCCTTCCTTCTGAGCGTAACCCTTAGCTACAAACCTGGCTTTAAATTTCACATTACTACCATTTGCGGCATATTTAACCTTGTAGATCCATCTCGAGCCTACAACCAATCTGTCCAGAGGTCTAGGAACTATTTCTCAGACATCATTTATCATGATGGAGCTGTACTCCTCCACCATCGCGTCTACCCACACTTGATGCTAAGTTGCCTCCTGAAAACTAGAAGGTTCTCCAACCTGTGCTACCAATGCCTAGTACCTGTCAAGTTGTCTGCGCTGCCAACAAAATCCTCTGCATCCCTCAGATAATGTTGTAGTTCTTTGCTTGTCCTTCCACTAGTGGTGGGTGGATTTACCTGCTCTCCCTCTTGCACTTCCTCGAAAAAACTATCCTTAGGATCCTTGTGCCTTCGAGAGGCACTAGAGCCATCTTAAGTAGGTCGTTGTGGTTGGACCAGCGATCCTCCTCAAACTACGTAGCAAAAGACATTTCCCGAGATTTCTTGAAGGCTCTCTCCTCCATGAACTTCACATCTCGTATTACTACTATCTTCTTACTCTCGGGGATATAGATGCGTTAAGCCTTGGCATTCTCGGTATACCACACAAGGTATCCTTTCTCTGCAGTCTAATCCAACTTCCTCCTCTTCTCATCGAGTACATGGCAATATGCTATACTGTCGAATATCCTAAAGTGGCTCACTTCAGGTTTGCCGCCAGTGAACACGCTTTCAGGAATAACCTTACCCAATGCGTTATGAGGAACCCTGTTCTGCACATACACGGTTGTATTACAAGCCTCAACCCACAGGAATTTGGGCATGTCTTGATCATACAACATTGACCTTGCAGCTTCGACAATAGTCCTGTTTTTCCTCTCTGCGACTCTATTCTACTATGGATTATATGGAGCGGTCCATTCTCTCTTGATGCCTTCCCTTGTGCAGAACCTTGTGAAGTCCTTATCAATGTACTGTCCACCATTGTCTGATCGTAATGTCTTGATCTTCTTCCCTGTCAGATTCTCCACAAGGGCTTTAAACTCCTTGAATCGCTCAAAGACCTCATCCTTGGTGTTCAGAAAGTAGATCCTTGTCTTCCTAGAATGGTCATCGATGAAGGTGACAAAATACTTTGCACCACTAAGAGCATTCATGGACATTGGTCTACAGATATCTGAGTGTATCAATCCCAACACACTCTTGGCCCTATTGCAGCTTCTCGGATACGCTGCCTTGGCATACTTCCCTAATACGCACCCTTTGCAGACATCGTCTTGCTTGGTGCTAAGTTCTAGAGCTCCCATGACAGTGTTCTTGAGAATTCTCAAGGCTCCATGATGTAGATGCCCCATTCTTCTATGCCATAACTCATTCAAATCTTTCTCATCAGTACTGCCTATAAGAGCCATTGGGGACTTGAGTTGTAACTTGTAGAGTTTATGGCTCCTGACTCCAGTTTGTGCCTTCTTTTTCCAACTTGGGTGTTTGACGTAAACTTTGTTGCCAATAAAGTATACACTGTAACCCTTTTTCTGAAGTTGAGACACAGAGAGTAAATTCATCCCCAATCCTGGTACACGCAATACATTGGTGGCCCGAAGCTTGTTGCCAACATTTGTTTGAAATATTATGATGCCTCTTCCAACAGGGGTACATTTTGCCTTGTTTCCCAGAGTAATTTGAAAATTCATCTGCTCCTCTTGGTAGCTCGAGAAACATTCTCGAACTCCCGTCATATGAGCAGATGCTCCATTGTCAATATACCGAATCTCTGGAGAGGCCATGCTTGACACACAAGCAAATTCCTCTTCTAGTCTGGATGCAAGAATTGAAATGTCGTGATCCCTCTGTTCCTCCATGCGTTCTGGAGAACTGCATGAACCCTTCCGAGTTGTTGTTGCATCAATGTCAGTCCTCTGTTCCATTGCAGAATCTCCTCTTCTGTTACTCGTCTTTAGCTCTGATACCATGTGAAAATTTTCAAATCTGAAACACTACTGCAGTGATAGATTTATTTCGCCTACTTATTTATGATAAGTTATTTATGAATTTCTTTCAGTAAATTCTAAAATAAATACAACTGCAGTAATCACTTAATCATAAGCAGAGAATAGAACAAAACACATATAACGCAATAGAAACAATCACATGTACACAGTAATTTTTGGACAACTGTTCCCGGAAAAACCCAATGCGAAAAAACCGGTGCAACAGATGAGGGTTTGTACTATTCTTCAACAATGAATCTTTTACAATAAGTAGACGAGCAGATTTCTTTAGAAAACACTTGAGATAAATTCTCCAAATCCTGACAGAGAATTTCTAACACTCGGAAGGCACCCTAGCTTCCTCTGCGCCACTCTGTGTGATCTTCTGCACAATCCCTACGCTGCACTGCGTCACTACGCAGATTCACTGCTCAGCATTGGCCTCTGTGGCCCTCTGCATCCTCCTCTTGCCTCTCTCTGTCACTGCTAACGTCCCCCTTCCTTCTTATGCTTCCGCAACTTTGCCCTGCAACTCTCCCTCTGAAATCAAATTCTATTCCTTCAAAATCGATTTCCTTTGGGTATTGAGTGTGTGCCCTAACTTACTTTCCAAATGACCCTCAATCCTTCTCTTATAATCTCCTCGTTGACGAATCAATGACACCAGATTAGATCTCTAATCAATGGCTAAGATTAAAACATGACTTGATCTTCATTCTCTAGAAGATTTTCACTACGTTTTATTAATACACTTCAATTATTTAATTTCCCTAAGTTTAGACTTAGGGTCCTCATTAAAATAATTAATTAGTTTAATAAAACATGGACCGAGTAGAATTTCCACAAACGATTTCTGGGTTCGTTGGAATACTCATGTCCAAGCCTCCTCACAAAATTTGAGACTTGGAATACTTTCCAATGCTACAAAATCAACAGATATACCCTTTCTTTTATCTAGGCTCCCTCTTAACTTACGGAGATTAACTACTTTCTAATTCTCTAATATCAGAGGAAACTTCAATCTTTCATCAACGTCATCTTCATCATCATCCTTATAGCTTACTTTATCATGCTTATACGGACGTCTTCATTATTTTGAAGATTGTGTACCTACAAAACTTTAATAGCAAGTACAACAAAAATACATTTATAGAAGCATGAAGTTAACTATATCAAAATCATGTCAATATAATAATGGAAGCATTAGACTTCAAACATTAAATACCTAAACCTAGTTAGGTTCATAATCAACAAGTGACACATACTTCCATATTTCAATTCCTTGCTAGGGTTTTGTTATAAACCCTAGATCACATTAAAACTTCAAGTAACTCAAACAAGATATCAGTCTCATAGCCTCAATATTACTTTCAGAGATATGACTGACTCTATTATGATGTATTGCAAACCCTAGAATCCATCTTTGAGATACTAAGCCTTAGATGACAACAATCAAAACCAATCATAGCACTATCTAAGGTTTCAACAATATGACTAACTTCTACTAGGGTTTGTTGTAAACCCTAAATTTTATCATCATATTGGAAACAATATCACCATATCCTACAATATCAAACTTCTACTAGGACTTTGTTACAAACCCTAGCATCAACAATTAGGTTAGCATATATACATATCTATGATTTCATAATCATGCACAAGCATATCACATCTATTAGATAAACCCAAGACACAAATATCAATAAAGTTATATATATAAAAATTTTGATAAGGTTAGAGTTTCGATCAGACAAACAAATATACACCTAGGGTTTCATTCCTAGGAGCCTACTATAGATATTATATGGGTTTTGGTCGTAAACCCTAATTTACCAAAACCTTAAAGATCTAGGATTTCAATACACAACACAACAATCCCTAAAGTACTAGGGTTTCTATAATAGTACCAAAACCCTAAACATCAAAAGAATATAATTTTCTAGATTTCATTAATAACCCTAAGTAGACTTGGGTTTCATACTCTATCTACCCTTAGGTTAGGGTTTTACAGTGAACCTTTTAGGGTTCCACAATGATGATTTAATGAGGGTAGATTTAATCTAATGATTAATCACATTAACAAGAATCTTTGTGTGTAATATTCCCAATTAGCGATAGCTAATTGGAAATATTAATTTTGATCAATTTTGCCTTCTATAGTTAAAATATAAATAAAAGTGAGTAAGAGGGGGATATAACTCACTTTAGAATAAAGTGCACTCCCTAAGGTTACCTAGTAGCATCAACGTTGTGACTTAAGTGGGCCAAGGGGGGGGGCCAAGTGACCACGTGAGAGGGGGGCCCACATGGATTGCGTGAGCATGGCCAACACAGTTAAGTTGGCAACGTGGGCCAAATGGAGGCAACATAGGAGATGGTGGGGCCCACGGTTGAGAGAGGCCATCGTTATAAAAAGGAGGAGAGCCTCCTCATTTCCTGATTCGAGTTTATGCATATTGAGCTGGTCACTTCGACTTAGAGCACGCTAGCTGTTTAGCTTGTCTACAGCATTGTTTAGTGCATCGGGTGTCTCTGTTCGGAGATCCCACCCTCAGCCCCGGGAGACTTCGAGTGCTTGCTCGGGTGAGGTTGATCCATCAGTATTTTGCAGGAGGATTGGTATTGGCATTTCGTGGGAGCAGCAGAGCCATATAGACTGTGCAGTCTGGAGAGGGAGGACGCAGTCCATCTTGAGGGAGCTCCGGTGTGGCATTCTTTCGGAGGATTTTGGTCAGGAGATTGGGCAAGGGGCCAGCCCTTGCCTATTGGAGACTTTTGGGTGAGCAGGAGGCCATATTTTGGGGGATTTCATTCAGTCTTAGTGTGGCCCTTGGGAGGATAGCGTAGATCCTCAAGGGAGGTATTTTCGAAGGTCATCCATTCCAGAAACGCTCTTTGGGCTTTTCTGGGTATTGTGAGTAGAGGCGGATTCTAGAGTTTCAGCTCATTCCGAGTAGGGGAGCAGCCCCAACTACTCATTTTGTTCCAGCAGTAGCAGCAGCACGACAGTCTTCTAGCAGCTTGGACGCAGAGCATAAAGCAGTCATTCCTTTGATATTCTGAGAGTATTCCTACACTTGCCTGGTGCAAGTCGAGGTGCCATCACTCTGATCACCTCTTGTACTCATTTCTATTTCTCAGTATAATAAAATGGCTCAGTATTCTCTCTATTTCATGTGTATCTACTTCATGTTCAGTTTATAGCATTTGTATCTTGTTGTATGCTTTGTATTACTGGTTATTTCCCTTTCGGGATATTATAGTGGTATCAGAGCTCATAGACCTGGCTCAGCTTGTGGAGCAAGTTGTCTATGACACCGGGAGAGAAGTCGTACATTTGCTACAGGAGTAGGAAGTACCGTGACAGAGAACGTAGGTTGCAAATCACCTACGGGGAGGGTGACTACATTCCAGTAGTGGACGCAGAACAAGTTCCAGTAGTGGACACAGAGCAGGAAGTACCGATGGCTGATCATAGTGATGCGAAGAAGTTTGGGGAAGCGCTCCTCAAGTCAGTCCAGGATCTGTCGAGGCAGATTGAGGTGATGGGACAGAGATTCACTGCTATGGAAGCGCGACAGCGTGAAACCCCAAGGGGTTTCCAGATTGGTGAGGGATCGGGCACATCCCACCATTTGCAGGAGCACGATGCCACTCAGCACATGGCATCACATGCCCCCACACGTTCCACTATGCCCACTTTTCTGGGAGCAGACACTGGGGCAAGAGCACAGCAGGAGCCAGAGCATGGCCACATGGGTGATTATTTTGCTGAGTATCAGGCATATGGGCAGGAGTTTAGGGATGCCCTTCCATTCAAAGATTTTGTTCAGCTCCAGCGGGACAGCAGACCCCGCGACCATCACAGAGTGCACCGACACTATCATGAGGGAGACACTCAGCGTACAGTGAGCAGGTTCCATTTGCCCACGTTTGATGGTTCATCAAACAGTTCGGCAAAGGCTTGGGTAGAAAGCTTGGGTAGAAAAGCTGGACATATACTTCCAGCTCAACCAGATGGCAGAGACAGAGGCCATCAAGGTGGCAGCACTGCATCTGGATGGAGAGGCCCAGGATTGGTGGTTCCATGGGATGGTTACACTCAGACATTCAACAGTTACTACATATGCCGAGTTCACCCGGAGATTGATAGAGAGGTTTGATAGGAGAGATCCGGAGGAGCATTTCGTTGAGCTGACGAGGCTCAAGCAGACCGGGAGCCCAAATACTTATATCTCAGATTTCTTGAGACTGTCAGTGATGGTGCCAGATCTATCCGCGGGACGGATGATCTACATGTTCATTGAGGGGTTAGTAGAGCCACTTCGGGGTTTGGTCAGATCCACTAGGCCAACCACACTCCACGACGCAGTTGGCAAGACCCGGGATTTACAGGATGCCTTACCCAGGACCAGGACACCTTACCCACAGAGATAGGCTTTCTAGCCTAAGGGGAAGGACGTGAGGATTCCACCTCTAAAGGGGAAGGACGTGAGGATTCCACCTCTAAAGGGGAATCCGGGTAGAGGCCAGTTGGACGATGATGCCAGGAGGGAGTTGAAGAAGAAGAGGCTGTGTTTTACATGTCAGGAGCCGTGGGCACCAGGACACATATGTGCTGCTGGCAAAGCACACTTTATTGAGGTCTTCTCCGACAGTAGCGGAGAAGAGGATGAGTATGATGACGTGGAGGCAGGAAGCAGCCATGCAGCGCAGGACCATTTGCCACCTCCACCACCACCAGCAAGAGGTGCAGCCTTTGCACCCACAGGGGGGACCCTTGAAGCATTGTGGGGAGTACCCAAGTATCTGACGCTGTGTGTCCGAGGGACAGTACGAGGGCAGCAAGTTTCAGTACTAGTGGACAGTGGGGCAACCCACAACTTCATCGATGCACATATGGTTGAGCGGAGAGGCATACCGACAGAGAGCTTTGATGGATTTTCAGTGTTGGTCCCAGGGGATCAGACGATGCAGTGTGCCAGATATGTTCCAGAGCTAGCTATGACGATGGGTACCTACACAGTGACTGACCACTTTTTTGTGGTTAACATACCGGATACCAATGTGGTATTGGGCGTACAGTGGCTAATTACTCTAGGGAAGGTCACCATAGATTGGGAGGCCTTGGAGATGGAGTGGGATGATAAGAAGATCGGGAAGCATGAGAAGATACGAGGGATGCACACTTACCCACCCCAGACTGTTTCAGCTCACCGGATGGAGGCAGACTTCCGGAAGGGAGACATAGAGTGAGTAGTAGAGTTGCGTGCATCAGAGGCAGGGACCACCGGGCAGACAGTTCATCCTAAGATATAGACCATCCTTGACAGGTATGCCACGGTGTTTGGGGAGATACCGCCAGGACAGCCACCAGATTGGGGATTTGAGCATACTATTGAGCTAGAGTAGGGCATTCAAGCCGTTATTACCACACCCTATAGGCACCCCAAGGCATATCGGGACAAGATTGAGCGGGCTATCCGTGAGTTGTTGGCTCTTGGACACATACGGCCCAACACCAGTCCTTTCGCTTCTTCAGTAGTGTTGGTGAAGAAGAAGGATGGCACATTGCGGATGTGCATTGATTACAGGGCTTTGAACAAGAAAACCATGAAGAACAAGTACCCCATACCGCGAATTGATGAGCTGATGGATGACCTGAGAGGAGCACAGTTCTCAAATATTGATTTGAGATCCGGGTACCACCAGATTTGCGTGAGGGAACAGGATATTTCCAAGACCGCTTTCAGATGCCATTATGGCCATTTCGAGTTCTTGGTGATGCCCTTCGAGCTAACCAAAGCACCAGCCACATTCCAGTCGTGCATGAACCACATCTTCCGCAGTCACCTGAGGAAGTTTGTGCTAGTTTTCTTTGATGATATATTGATATACAGCAGGACATGGGAGGAGCATCTCCAGCACCTAGAGGCAGTGTTGCGTATTTTGGAGGAGCAGTAGTTTTATGCTAAGCTCTCCAAGTGCGAGTTTGGACTGACAGAGATGCTATATCTAGGACACATTATAGGGGTGGACGGAATGAGGGTCCACGAGGAGAAGATCAGGGCCATCAGAGATTGGCCGGAGCCGAGAAACGTGACAGAACTTCGTGGGTTTGTAGGTATCTGCACCTACTACAGGAAGTTCATCAAGAGTTTCTCTCAGCTTGCTGCACCCCTGACAGATTTGACGAAGAAGGGGGCCATCACTTGGTCAGATATAGCGCAGCAAGCCTTTGACAGGCTCAAGGAGGTGATGAGCAGTTGTCCAGTACTTGCGTTGTCGGATTTCACACAGCCGTTTGTCCTGGAGTGTGATGCATCGGGAGAGGGGATCGATGCAGTATTGATGCAGGGAGGTCACCCGATAGCTTTTGAGAGCTGGAAGCTCCTTCCACATGAGCGGTTATATGCCATATATGACAAGGAGATGTTGGCCATCATGCATGCCTTGGCCAAATTTCGACAGTACCTGGTAGGTAACAGGTTCAAGGTGAGGACTGACCACAACAGCCTCAGATTCTTTTTAGAGCAGAAGCAGCTACAGGAGAGGTAGCAGAAGTGGGTCAGCAATATCCAGGCCTACGACTTTGACATAGAGTATGTTAAAGGAAAGAACAACGTGGTGGCTGATGCACTTTCACGCAGACCAACCGCGTTGTCTTTTGATGAGTCTGGATGCAAATTGGAGGGCTCGACTTTTGGTGGAGTACTCCAAGGACAGGTTTGCTTGCGAGGTTCTGGATGGACAAGTGACGGATGATAGATACAGGGTGATGGATGAGATCATCTACTACAGGGACAGGATCTTCTTGACTGAGGGCTCCCAGCTCAAGAAGAAGATACTACAGGCTTCTCATGATTCACCATTGGCTAGTCACCAGGGGTTTACCAAAACCTACAGAGCCATCAGAGAGAGGTTCTCATGGAAGGGCCTCAAGGAGGACGTACTCCAGCATGTCAGGTAGTGTGAAGTTTGTCAGCGCAACAAGGGGGAGATGAACCATCCAGCAGGGTTGTTGCAGCCTCTTCCCATTCCAGAGGGCAAATGGGAGAGTATTTCGATGGATTTCATCACAGGGTTGCCCACGGTGTAGGGCAAGGACTGTATATTTGTCGTCGTTGATCGACTGACAAAATATGCACACATTTTCGCCATATTCGTGCACTATACAGCAGCACAGGAGGCAAAGCTTTTCTTCCGGGATATCTTCAGGTTAGATGGTCTTCCCAAGACCATTGTCAGTGACAAGGACAGCCGCTTTATGGGCGGATTTTGGCAGAAGCTTTTTCGGTTCGTGGGGACAGAGTTGACACCGAGCACCAACTATCACCCACAAACAGATGGGCAGACAGAGATAGTTAACAAGTGGCTGGAGGGCTACTTGCGTAACTATGTCAGTGGGCAGCAGAGAGCATGGCTGAAGTGGCTGGAGGGTGTTAATTTCTACAGATGTTCTATGCCATTTCAGATTAGGGCACAATACTGAAAAAGATAGAACATGCTAATAGATCGATAGAAGACAGGCCAAGACAGAGATGAGAAATGGTGGCAATACGGCGATCAGCAAGATGCTTCTACCAGCAAAGTCTCCAATAGGTCATTTAGCCAAGCGTGTCACACATAACCCTAGAACAACCCAAACAAAGAACAGTCCATATATATCACAGCTCCAACGCTATCCAGAGAGAGAGAATTCCTCCACACCAATCTGTGTCAAATGAACTCTAAGTCTCTCCAATATATAGGAATCTTTGGGGGTGTGTGACATGTCCTTTAAGACATTTAAGTCTATATTTTATTCTAGGCCGACCTAGCACATAAGTGGAATAAATTCAAAGTATATGTTCTGCTCATCCGATCAAGATGATCTTTAGATCAATCTTACACCTCTCCGAAAGAGGAATCCAATAAAAATATTGGGATCATCATCTGAGCAGCACAACCCGGAGTTTGGACCTAGTTGTCCAATTTTAACACTCCCTCTCAACTAGGGAGAACTCCGTCCACTAGTGCAATCCAAACATCGTGCGTCATCCCGCCGTAACTTGCTTTGCAGGCCTCTTTATTTCAGAACAGAAGTGGGTCAGTCACAAAGACATCATTCCCAGCTGACAGAGTCAGCCCAGAGGTCAAAACCTCTATCGGACTCACAAAGAGTCTCCAACCAACCCGAAGTTGGTTCATCTAACCCGAAGTCAGGCGGAGGTCCGAAACATCACAAGACTTGATCCCAGATCAAGTGGTTGGACATGTGTCATCCTAGATAGAGAGTACGGCAATCTCTGATGCGTCCATCAGTTTTTGCTACTAGTCTCTAGCTTTTCCCACCTCATTGGCCAAATGAGAGGTACTTCCCATGAGTCCGAAACTCAAAGGGGTAGGATGCATACGGGGCACAAATCATGAGAGGCAAACCAACTCAATCATCACGGTGGGACCCAAACACACCAACAAGGTTCGGCAAGCCTAGCCCTATGGTTGCTTATAGCTCCGAGAAGCTATCCCCAAAGCTCCCCAGAGCTCCCAGAGCTCATCGTCCAACAGGACCCTCAGAATAGGGTCGTTCCACAATACCAAGATTCTCACGGAAGGTTAGGAACATGACCTTCCCCAAGGGCATTGTGAGAATATCTGCGTCCTGCTCATCAATTCCTATATGATCGAGCCTTACGACGCCTCGCTGTACCATATCCCAGATAAAGTGGTACCAGCCATCAACATGCTTGGATCGATCGTGGAACACGGGATTCTATGACAAATGAATCCCCCTCTGGTTATCGCAAAGGATAACGGTGGCATCTAGCACATGCTCGAACAACGCACAAAAGAGCTTTCGCAACCAGACTGCTTCACAACAGGCCATACTTGCTGCAATGTATTTGGCCTCAGCGGTGCTCAAAACCACCGACTTCTGCTTCCTGCTCATCCATGAGATCGAAGCAGAACCAAGATTGAAACAGCATCCCGATGTGCTCTTACGATCCACCACACTGCCAGCCCAATTGGCATAAGTATATCTAAGGAGTGTCACGCTCCCGGCAGTGTATCTCAGCCCATGGTTTATCGTGCCCCGAAGATATCTCGGAAGATTCAACCCAGTGAAAGTGATGAGGCTCAACCATCTATTGACTCAAAGTGTTCACTGCAAAACATATATCTGGACGGGTGTTCACTAAGAACATCAAGGCCCCTACGAGTTGACGATACTCAGTAGGATTTGACAATACGAGCCCAGCAACGCTGCCACTCAACTTCTTAAAGTTGAGTTCCATTGGTGTTGACACAGACTTGCAGTCCACCATACCAAATCTTTCTAGAAGTTTCTCTGCCAGACCTCCAGGCCTAGGCAATAGTGCATCAGTCCTAGGTCCTTTATCTCGAGCTCAGCAGTGAGCTCCCTCTTGCATTGATGAATGAGAGGGTCAGCACCTATCAGGAAGTGGTCGTCCTCATACAATGCTAGAATGAGAGGCTTTTATCTATCAATCTTGAAGTAAAGGTTCAGATCAGCCTAACTACGAGTGAAGCCCAGCTTCACCAAGTAGCTATCTAACCTCTCGTACCAAGCTCTGGGTGCTTTGTTTCAGCGCATAGAGGGCTTTTCTTCAACCTGCAGACATGGGTGTCCCTAACCTGGACTTCGAACCCCAGAGGTTGCTCAATATACACCTTCTTCCTTTAATGCAACATGCAGAAATGCGGTCTTTACATCTATCTGATGAAGACTCCATCCTTGCGTAGCAGCAAGGGCTATTATTGATCGAATGATGGTATGTTGGGTCACAGGTGCAGGTGTGACATCATAGTCTATGCCTTCCTCATGGGCAACGAACCTTGCCTGAACTTTTCAGCACTTCCATCAGATCCATGCTTGATTTTGAAGCGAGGTGACAACAGCTTTGATCTGTCGTCTAGGAAACATATCCCATATATCACCCTCATATCCTTGCAGATTTAGATACTTTATAGCTTCTTCAAATGATCTAGGCTCATATTGTACTCATGGCAGCCTGGTATATATATGGCTTCTCGATTTTCTTCCAGAATTTCCCCCTCTGAAGCCATATATCTTTGAGCCATAAGAATCTTCTTTCGTTCAGTAATGATATTAGCTCAGGAGCATATATAGATATATTCTCCCTCTTAATGCCAGCTTCTCTCTCTATTTTAAATGAGGACATCCCAGACACCAACTTGGAAAGGGTGACTTAATCTCCCACAGACAAAACCATTTGACAGGCTTTGTTGATCATGGTTCAAGATTCCAACAATGTGTCTGAAAGCTACCGAAACACATTTTACCATTATGCTCCAGGCTGCGCATAGGTGTCTATGCTAACTGCTACATAGGTGTCCATCTATGTCACTATCGAACAAGGAGAATATATCAACAAGCCTCAACTTGTGTTAGAAGTCTTGTTATTCTGAGGAGGCCTGCTATAGCTTCTTCAACCAGCCCTCTTTACTGTGACCCACAGAACTAGGAATCCAACCATGATTCCTTCTCGCATAATTCTGCACTTGAGAGCTTCATCTACTACATCTAACATCTCATCCAGGACAACTTCTTATTTACAGATCTGCCCAAGACTTCAGATCTTAGTTCTACGAACTAATCATACAGATGTTAAAACACAAAATTTACCCCTCTTCATGACAGTCCATGCAGATCCAGCAGAGTCATAATGGTACTCCTGCTCATCAATATTTCAGCCTAATCATCCAACAGGATAAAGCTAGACAAGGCACTTTCTAAAGTCACTGTCAATAGATTAAGTCCGGGTATATGCTGGTTCACGACCACTGTCATTAGACAACAGTATCATAATACTATTAGATGAGGCACTGCACTACCCCTCAAGTCATCAATCCATGTTACATGTGTTCCTTTGTTTATGCAGATCAGGGCCACTTAGGGATAGAGCTTTTCTAGCTTCCTTTACACATAAGAGACCCTCAATTGGGGCATCATTCAGTTCTGAGCACACAGAACTCCTGGGCCATTAGGCCTCTTTTTTTTTCTTTTTTTTTTGACTAGATAATACTTTCCAGATAGTTCCTAAACTTTTTGAAACTTGCATGACAAGTTCTGTTTTCTGGTTTGAGTAGAAGCCAAATGCAAAATCTCCATTGATATAAAAAAAAAACTTTCTGTAACATCAATATGGTCATGTTACTGTTGTTGCACAAGAAGAAATTCCTTCAAATTTGACAACACAAGAAACTCTGTGATAATAGGAACGAAAATACTGACTAAAATACGGTGATCTATTGCTGTGAATTTCGTTGTATTTGATAAAAGCAAAGGAGGAAGGGACGTGCGAATAATCCAAGGCCCATCTCTTCAGTAACAGGCTGCCAGCAGCTGACGTGGAAGGCATGCCCTTCTCAGCCACGAACATGTCCACGTACATGGGCTCCATGATCGAGGTTCGATTCTGGGGCGCTCTCTCCCGGGAATCGCATTCTAATCTTTGCGTCAGATTGAACCAAGAGGGTTTTCCCGTTGATGAAGAAGACGGCCGGAATCCTACCAGCTCTGCTGTTATAGCAGCGGCGGGACTCGAACCAGAAAACTCTCGCAAAAATCAAACACACTTAGAAAATTTCAAACCTTTACATCGGAATAATCTGTTATATATCGGCCCTGCGGCCCACTCTGCAAGAATCGAACCTGCAACCAATCACTACAATTCCTTCAATCGCTTTACCACTTTGCCGTACTCGCGGTATTCAGATTCGTTCAAACTGGTTTGCTGAGCGGCCAAAGATGAAAGTGTTGGCTATCTTCTGCCACCAAAGGTGGATTTCCTGCATTGAAGCCCTTCAAATGATACAGATCGCTCATTCCACGTCCACGGTGCCAACACTATTCTATAAAATTCTTCAAATTATTTTACGACCAGACATTTAACGCAAAATATCTTGCATCACAGTTTACCGCACTTAGTCCTGTTGCAAGTGTGCTTTCTCCCATTCGCAGTTTCCTTGCCGTGATTCAATTCCAATCGCACATTCCTCAAGCTCACATACAATGATGATTTCATTCGATTATTTGTGATCGCAAGTTCCTCAGGCTCTCGGGGATGAACTAATTTAACGTCGATGATTGCAGCGTTTCATTTTACACAGGCATCTAGTCATCGCATACCATGTTAATTTCTATTGCGGCAGTGTTTATTGACCTCAACGGCGTCAATTTCTCGAGGATTCTGCAAATGGCTAATGACAACTCCGTGAATTTTATGGCAACTCCAGATTTGTGTTCCACGAAATACTTCGGCCATAAAAACTCGTGAATTTCAAGCAGCGTAATAAAACGATGTGTTAATCTTACAGCGGATACCCAATTCGACCTTCGGTATGAACTCATTCTTTTGAAAAAAAAAAAAAAAAAACCTTGGCCTCTTTGCAAATAATTCGAAAAATTTGATGATCCCTTCCGGGCATCATGTGAATTAGTCACCGATGGCGTGGAAAGGATTTTGCTGCTCCACCAAAAAAAAAACCGCATATCATATTTGCGTGCTTTGAATTCCGAGATTGAGAGGATCTCATCATTGAGGGTTTTAAGGGTTTTATTTCAGCAGAAGGAACGACATTGTTGTATGTATAATGGGTTCAAGAATCCGTTAAAAAAAAATACAGAGGAATTAACCGTAAATGATTTTGGAGGAAGATACTTAGCTGGAAATTCAGGAACACTGAATCTATTTGTGGTCTAAACCTTTTGTAGTGACTTCTTCAAAGCAGAAATCGTTATTTTGATGGCTATTGACGAGATTCAAAGCGTATCCAATTTCGCGGGCCATAGCATAGCAACTTGCTGTAGCTGCGGCCTTTTTCAAATCAAACCCAAAAAAACATCCATTATCACTTACAGTTCCTTATATCACTGCCCTAGATTTAGAACAAAATGGGCTTTGTCTTCTCCTCAGCTCTAATGCCATGTTAATTTCTGCAGATGTTCTATGCCATTTCAGATTAAGGCACAATACTGAAAAGATAGAACATGCTACTAGACCGATAGAAGACAAGCCAAGACAGAGATGAGAAATGGTGGCGTTACGGCGATCAGCAGGATGCTTCTACCAACAAAGTCTCCAATAGGTCATTTAGCCAAGCGTGTCACACATAACCCCAGAACAACCCAAACAAAGAACAGTCCATATATATCACAGCTCCAACGCTATCCAAAGAGAGAGAATTCCTCCACACCAAGTCTCTCCAATATATAGGAATCTTTGGGGGTGTGTGACACGTCCTTTAAGACATTTAAGTCTATATTTTATTCCAGGCCGACCTAGCACATAACTGCAATAAATTCAAAGTACATGTTCTGCTCATCCGATCGAGATGATCTTTAGATCAATCTTACACCTCTCCGAAAGAGGAATCCAATAAAAATATTGGAATCATCATTTGAGCAGCACAACCCGGAGTTTGGACCTAGTTGTCCAATTTTAACAGAGGGCTACTTGCGTAACTATGTCAGTGGGCAGCAGAGAGCATGGCTGAAGTGGCTACACCTAGGAGAGTATTGCTACAACAACACACATCACATGTCTATCAGTATGTCTCCGTTCTATGCATTATATGGTTATCATGCTTTATCTTTCGTTGATGTGATGTTTGGTGCCAGCAAGGCCCCGAGAGCAAAGGATTGGATCCAAGAGAGTCATGACATCCTCCGAGCTCTCAAGGATAACATGGCAATAGCACAGAATCAACAGAAGTTGTATGCTGACAAGGGTCTAGTGGAGAGACAGTTTGAGGTAGGGGACTTGGTCTACCTACGCTTGTAGCCATACCGACAGTCGACGCTGAAGCAAAAGGGGGCTGAAAAGCTCAAGCCCCGCTTTTATGGACCGTACAAGGTGATACGCAGGGTTGGACAGGTTGCCTATGAGTTGGAGCTGCCCCAAGGCAGCAAGATTCATAACATTTTCCACGTATCATGCCTGAAGAAGGCTTTGGGACAGTAGGTGACAGTGAAAGAGGAGCTTCCGCCTACAGATGATGAGGGGCATTTGGTGCTTCAGCCGAAGGCCATCATTGATGTCAAAGAGAGACAGCTACGGAGCAGAACAGTCCGGGAGTTCTTGGTGAGGTGGAAGAATTTGCCAGATGAGGATGCCACTTGGGAGAGTGAGAAGATCTTGCAGCATCCATCACTACTGTAATATTCCCAATTAGCGATAGCTAATTGGAAATATTAATTTTGATCAATTTTGCCTTCTATAGTTAAAATATAAATAAAAGTGAGTAAGAGGGGGATATAACTCACTTTAGAATAAAGTGCACTCCCTAAGGTTACCTAGTAACATCAATGTTGTGACATAAGTGGGCCAAGTGGGGGGCCAAATGACCACGTGAGAGGGGGACCCACATGGACTGCGTGAGCATGGTCAACGCAGTTAAGTTGGCAATGTGGGCCAAATGGAGGCAACGTAGGAGATGGTGGGACCTAGGGTTGAGAGAGGCCATCGTTATAAAAAAGAGGAGAGCCTCCTCATTTCCTGATTCGAGTTTATGCATATTGAGCTAGTCACTTCGACTTAGAGCACGTTGGCTATTTAGCTTGTTTGCAGCACTGTTTAGTGCATCGGGTGTTTCCGTTTGGAGATCCCACCCTCAGCCCCGGGAGACTTCGAGTGCTTGCTCGGGCGAGGTTGATCCATCAGTATTTTGCAGGAGGATTGGTATTGGCATTCCGTGGGAGGAGCAGAGCCATAGAGTCTGTGCAGTCTCGAGAGGGAGGACGCAGTCCATCTTGAGGGAGCTCCGGTGTGGCATTCTTTCGGAGGATTTTGGTCAGGAGATTGAGCAAGGGGCCAACCCTTGCCTATTGGAGACTTTTGGGTGAGCGAGAGGCCATCTTTTAGGGGATTTCATTCAATCTCAGCGTGGCCCTTGGGAGGATAGCGTAGATCCTCAAGGGAGGTATTTTCGGAGGTCATCCATTCCAGAAATGCTCTCTGGGCTTTTCTGGTATTGTGAGTAGAGGCAGATTCCATAATTTCAGCTCATTCCGTTTAGGGGAGCAGCCCCAACTACTCATTTTGTTCCATCAGTAGCAGCAGCACGGCAGTTTTCCAACAGCTTGGACGCAGAGCATAGAGCAGCCATTCCTTTGATATTCTGAGAGTATTCCTACACTTGCCTGGTGCAAGTCGAGGTGCCATCACTCTGATCACCTCTTGTACTCATTTCTATTTCTCAGTATAATAAAATGGGTCAGTATTCTCTCTATTTCATGTGTATCTGCTCCATGTTCAGTTTATAGTATTTGTATCTTGTTGTATGCTTTGTATTACTGGTTATTTCCATTTCGCGATATTACATTGTGCTTCAAAAATCTAGATATAACGATGTTAGTAATGTAAAGAAAATTTTAAAAGAAATGAATATATCTTTATTATGAAGAGAACAAAGCTTATTGTCTAGAAATACCTTTGAGTTGTTTCTTTATCAAACCTTGTAGGACATCAAATCTTGAAGAGCTTTCTTTGCAACAAAACTTCTATCATGTTTTGTCTTGTGAGGTCTCCTCCATAACCCTTGAGCATTCAACAAGCTTTCCTAAACATGGAAAATATAAAAAGAAAGGGTTATTAGCATATAATACAAACACATTTTGATAAGAGATTAAACCAAAGATAAAAAGATAATACAAAGAGTAAGATACTTATCATTGGTAAAATGGTGAGGGCTCCTTGTTAATCCAATCTTGAGGGATACCTATAACTTTATCAAAACAATTCAAAAATGTTCTACCAAGGCATGTTAGACCTATAAGTACTAGAAATCAAAACATAAAGGAAAACAATTCCAAACCTAGAATACAAGGATATGTAAGGGATAGAGTCCCTAAGAGTCCCTATCAAATAAGTCTTTGACTTCGGATTCTTCCATTGTTTTCTTCTTTGGTGAACCTTCATCGACAATATTTGCTTGATCCATATCTCTCCTTTTATTCCTTGGATTATTAGGGCAATGGCTTTAATAATAACCCATTTTGTGACAATTGTAACATTCAATCTTAGATAGCAATGTTGCACGACTCGTACTCGTATAAGACTCATTCGACCATTGACTTGTCGACTCGTATAAGACTCGGGAACAACCCGTATAAAACTCATATAAGACTCATCAAAATGCAAAAAAGAATTAAAATATGGTAAATTTTAAGCAGAAAAAAGAAACTAATGATAATTCCAGTCCTTATAAGTTATAAAAACCACAATATATGCAATAATTCATAACATCATCTCATATCTATAAAAGTACAACATAGCATATTCGATTTTTGTAAGCAAAACATTTAGATACGGAATAAGAAAAGGAATCATGATTCCATAATTAAAATAGAAAATGTCAGCAAGTTCAAAATTCAAATACATATGTCATAAATGATAAAGGATTGTCTCATAACAATCTTGAGTCTCATCACTCATGGACGACCACGCCTATAATAAGCCCTCGTGGAGCTCATGGTAGCATCGGAAGGTTGAAGCAACTGTGAGGCAGGTGTATTGGGAGTCTCCATTTGAGATGGAAAACTAGAGAGATCCTCAGTCTCTTCATCAAGCCAACTCAAATCAGGGGGCTCCTCCTCCACAACCTAATCAGACTCTAAATCAATAGTATCCAATAAAATTGGATCTGTATCCTTTGGTTGCACTTGTTTTGTGAGCATTCGAAGGTTGTAGTAGATGAAAACCAACTTCTCCAACCTCTCATGCTCCAACTTGTTTCTCTTTTTGTTGTGGATGTGCTCAAACACTGACCAATTGCGCTCACAAGAAGAAGCACTACAGGGTTGACTCAGAACTCTGATGGCGAATTCTTGTAATTGCGGTGCCTCAGAGCCACAATCTATCCACCAATGAGCTATAAAAAAATAACAACAAAGATTATCAATTTGCAATGCCAAACACATAAAAGAGAACTAGTAAAATTACAAGCTAAGTTCTAACAATTTTCACTTACAAGGCATTTTCTTGTCCTTGAGATGTTGGCTTGAGATGAATCCAAACATGCCAGATGCTTCCTTGTACATATCTCGTTGTAGGTTGATTTCGTCTTGAATATCTACATCCAGGAACATCTTCTCAATGCATATCATGACACCTCTCATCACCTCAGGATCTCTTTGAATGTTAGACCCCTCATTATAGAATAAGCTCAGATTGAGATATGCTCCTGCTGCATGCAATGGTGAATGTAGTTGTCTGTCCCACCTAGAATCAATAATTTGCCATATAGGGAGATATTTAGATTCATCTCCCTTATAGAAAGTCTTGATGGCCTCTTTGGCCCTATCCATGCCCTCATAAATATATCCCATTGGAGGTTTCTCTCCATCCATCAATCTCAAGACTTTCACAAGGGGCTCAGTGAAGGTGACAATCTCAGTGACTTTGTCCCACAAACTATCACCAAAGACAGATGCTTTCACAGACAATGCTTCTGGTTTTGTGCTATCTTTCCAAAATACCCATTGTTGACTACAAAACATTCTTCGCAAAGCTTGGTATTCATACAAAAGGCTTTGGAGGGAAAGAAAGTTTGTAGCAAACCGTGTGATAGCTGGGCGACTAAGCTCACCCTGTGTGAATTCCCTCATAAGGTTCAACACCCAAGCATGATTATAAATATACTTGGTAATTTGCTTGCATTCTTGCACAACATCCTGCACCCACTCCAACTTCCCAATATCCTCTAATATCAAGTCTATGTAATGGGCAGCGCATGGAGTCCAAAAAATCGTGGGATATTTGGCACAAAGCAACCTTCCAGTTGCTACATAATTTGCTGCATTGTCCGTGATTACTTGGACAACATTTGAAACCCCAACTTCCTCCACCACATCAGCCAACAATGTAAAAATCAAATTTGCATCTTTTACATTTGCAGATGCATCAATGGATTTTAGGAACATGGTTCCTTTAGGGCAAGCTACAACAAAATTTATTATTGTTCTACCCCTCTGATCTGTCCACCCATCAGACATAATTGTACAACCTGTAATTTTCCATGAGCTTTTAATGCTCTCCAACTCCTCATGTAGTGACACACTCCAACTCCTCATCTAGCTCTTTCCCCCTAAGTGCATTATAAGATGGGGCTTTGTATCCAGGGCCAACACTTGCAATGGCATCCACCATGGGCTGATAAAAATATGACTTTGCATTGTTGAATGAAAGACTATTATGGTACCAAAACCTCCTCACTGCCATATCTGCCTCCTTCCTCTTCTTTTTATTAAAATTATCCAAGGTTGGTTGAGATCCTGGAGTTGTACAAGGAGTGAAGAAAGAAGAGGTTATACTCCTGTTTGCTACAACACTTGAAGAGGAGTTACCAATACTCGGACTTTCAATCTGTGTTTCACTCTGAGATGAAGATCTACCTATCCCAACAATCTCATCCTTCTTTCTTGCCCTCTTAGAAGTTTCTTCTTTAATGGCTTCCAAAGCAGCTGCCATTTCAGTAGTGACTTCATCAGGGCAATTTTGACAACATCCCACACCATTCCCAGGAATTCTAGCTAGGTGGTATTTTAGCCTGTTTATTCCTGCATGCATTGTGGCATTGCAATAATTGCACTTCACATGGTGGTCATTACCGGCAATGATTTGTTGACCATGTGCCCATGCCGGATCACGAGACTTTCTATACCCCTTCGGTGGCATGGTGACGAAATATGGAAGAAAAAAATTAAATTTTTAAAATCTAATTCATATTTTTTATTTTTTTTTGGTTTTTTGGTTATTAATTTTTTTTTAACTTACAATTTTTTTTGGCCCTGTGGCTGCGTTTCTCAGCCACACAGTGGCCCTGTGTGGCTGAGAAACTTAGCCACAGGGCCTGCAGGCTCAGGAGGCAGACCGTAGGCCCTGTGGCTGAGTTTCTCAGCCACACAACAACCCTGTGTGGCTGAGAAACTCAGCCATAGGGCTTGCGCGCCGAGGACGCAACCCGCAAGCCCTTGTGGCTGATTTTCTCAGCCACATAGGGCCGTTGTGTGGCTAAGAAACTCAGCTACAAGGCCAAAAAAATTTGCAAATTGCAAGTGAACAAAAAAAAAAAAATTGAATTGATTAGATAAAATTTTAAAAAAATTACATGCAAGTAGCTAGTTGCAAAGCAATGAAACAAAGATCATGAAGCCTACTTGGACAGTGTGTTGAAACTTTGCCTGTGCTGTGACTCTGCCTGTGCTAAAACTCCGCCTGTGCTATGACTCTTCCTATGCTGAAACTTCGCCTATGCTGTGACTCTGCCTGTGCTGAAACTTCGCCTGTGTTGTGACTCTGCCTGTGCTGAAACTCCGCCTGTGCTATGACTCTGCCTTGCTATTACTATGTGCTGCTACTCCGCCAGTGCTCACTTCACTAGTGCTGCTACTCCGAAAGGGAGAGAGGTGCTTATAAAACATTTCCTTCCCTCCAAACTCCCTTTTCCTCCACCTCATTTCCAAAAAAAATAGAAAAATAAAAAAAAATCCAAAAAAAAACAAAAAAAATGCTTTTTGTTGTGGGACGGGTCTTATAGGGGTCCGATACAGGTGCTATGAGAAACCCGCGGGTCTTATGCGAGTAGGCGGGTTTAATGCGAGTTTGTGTGGGGAAGGGTAGAGAGCACGGGTTCTATGTGAGTGACCTGGCTTGCTATATAACCCGCGAAGACCCGCAGGTCTTATACAAGTGGTGCTTCACTATTAGATAGGTCTATTTTCTTCCTTGGTCCTTTGAACTTCTTAAAGGTTCCCTTATACTTGTGACGAGTGGAATAGGCATTTGAGATGTTCTCCTCTTCATTCTCCTTGTTGCTTACTAACGATATTTTGGCTTCTTCTTCGCTACATGCATTCCATATTTGTTCAAATGTTTGAGTATCCTTCCAACTATTGATTCTTGATGCAAAGGCACTCCATGATGTTGGTAGTCCTAGAAGGGCAGTAATCATGAGCTCCTTTTCAGGTACTATTTCATCTATTGCTTGGAGTTCATCTTTGAATCTAGCTATCTTTACAAAGAAGGATGCCACAGTATCATCTTTTGTCATTTTCATATTTCTTAGTTTATTCTTGAGACTTGCAGTTTGACCAATGTTCTTGATTGTGAATAATTTGGATAAGGCCTCATACATTTCTTGAACTGAATCTATGTTGGATATATATGGGATGAGGTTGTCCTTTATTCCATCCACTATTAGGCTCATGGCCAATATTTATGTTTCTCTAAACTTTGCTATCTCTGCTTCACTTGATTCATCTATAGGCTTCTTTACTTTTCCATTGACTAGATCCAATACTTTATTCTTCTTGAGAATGAGATCTATCCTCTTTTTCCATGCCCTATAGTTGGAGGCTCCTTCTAGTTCGTTTTCTCCCTTCAATGAGTTAGACATGTTTTTTCAAGATAGTAGGCTTATCCCCTTGTATGATTCATTATCCAATTTCTTAAAACTCCTTATTCTCCTTTCAATAGATCTTCAAGCTACCTTTCTCTTCTTTCTTCACCTTAGCTCTAGTACCATGTTGGAAAATCAGAAAGAGACAAAGATTTTCTTATGTTGATAATTCCTTGTGATATTCTTGTGTTCTTATTAACTATCTTATGTTCTTTTATCTTTGATTCATCAAGCAATTATCAAAAACAAAAACATAAAGATCAGGGACATCAAATGTAGGTAGACAACCAGGGAAAAACCCTTTTATAGGGGAAAACCCAGTCAATAACTCTTCCTTCAGTAGATTCATATGACAGTCAGACAACCAAGACCCTAGACCAACAAACCTTCCTCCTCCACCAAGTCATCCTTCTATGATGCAACAACCTTCAATCTTCCCTTCTTGTTCAACAACTTTAGCCCAACAACATCTTAGAAATTTCGATCCTAGTTACAGTAACTACTGCTAAAATTTCGACTTCCCAGCTTACTACAAAATTTCGGCCTTCCAGCAGAACTCCAATACGTCGCACGTGTGAGATAATAGAAAGAGAAATTGAATTCCTTATCAAGATAATGACCTTCTTCTCATTTGCTAGTCCTTTCCTTCTTCTTCCTTGGAATTCGTACCCTTTACTGCAACCAGCTTACTGCAATTTACTGCAAATCGAACTTGATGAGTGTGTGTCAAATGAGGTCGAGTTGCTCCAATATATAGGCTTCTTGTGAGGTCGAAATACCTTGTTTGAGGTCGACTTGGTGGAGGGGGCCTAATTGACCTAATTTACAATAAAATATATTTTTTCTTTGACAAATAATTCCCAAGAAGGTTTCTTTACAATATGACATGGACAAGGACACTTGACATAAACCCTAGAGGTCTACAATGGAGACGACCTAAAAACAATTGACCCAAACATGAAACCCATGCTTTAATAAGTCAATTTATTTAATAATAAAATTTATTTTTCTTTCTTTTGATAAATATATTTCATTATGACTCAAGTACAATTATGAATACCGAACCAGGTTACATTTTTCAACATATTCTTCCTTTGCAAAATCATGATGTACCTACCAATATTGTGGAGGAAAAATTGTACATTTTGGATTCTAGAAGATGCTAGATGATTATTGGTGTGTCTAAACATATCAAGTGTTGGCTTTCAAGTTACTCCTAAAGAATTCACATCATGTGTGGGGGTACATCATGAGATTTTGACTATATGGTGAATGTTCCACCCTTGCATGGTCTACGGAATTTGCATATTAGAGATCTCAGTTGGGTGCTTGCTTGACATTCTTCCCTAGGGCATTAGAGATCTCCTATTGAGTTCAGTAACGTTTGTTGATGTTTCTACAGTTTGCAGCATCAGGGAAGCATTCTCCCATGGGGTCATGCTGATTTGACTATGGGGGAATGATACATTCACCCATGGGGCCTTGTTGATTTGGCTAGGAGTGAATGGCCCAGAGCAGTGTTCCACCCCATTAGCCCTTGTGTGTAGATCGAGGAGATTAGCCCACAATACTCGTATTGTTTGCTCCAAGATGAAGTGATTTATTTTTTGTAGAGTTGGTTTGATTAGTTTATTTAATAAGGTTTTTATTAACTAGTGTAATAAACAATTCTAGTCTAATGTTGAGTTGTAATGTAGGCTCAATAAGTGAAGGGGTTCCTTGTGATGAGAGGCTTTTCATTGGGTCTCCACTCAACATTATAGCTCTATATAAATAGACGTGTATGTGAGGTGTCACTCATCAACATAGCAAGCTCATTCATCCTTTCTAGTGGAGGAGAAATTTCAGCTAAGGACCAATATGTTCATCTCTCATCTTTCTTCATCATTCTTTCTCTCTCTTGGAGGTCGCATGTGTAAGATTTTGACTGAGTTTGACCAGCTGAGTTTGACCACAACCACACATGCGAGTTGACCACATACCATTGACCACATGCCTAGTTTGACAAGCATTGAACAGAGTTGATATTTTGATTGGTTTGTCCAACGTTGACTAGAACTGTTTGTACTAGGCTTGACTGTTATTTTGACTTGTAATGTTGGCTCAGATTTCTAGAAAAAATTATGATTTGTAAACCTTGTTGAAAACACAGTTTCTCCTCAAGAAACGATTGTTGGTTTTTCTCTCAAATTGGGTTTCCCACGTGAAAAATTATTGTGCTTATTGTGCATGGTTGTCTTTCTATGAGTATGATGTTTATTTTTTCCACTGCATTTATAGTTGAGATTCTCTGTGTGTAATTATTCAATGATATTAGTGGCATGAGAAATACTATTTGAAAATCATTACAAAGTGATTATCAAATCAGAAAATTGTATTCTACTACACATGCTATAGAATTTCAACATGGTATCAGAGCTTTGTTGAAGATCAGCCATCGACTTCAGCCCCAAATTTTAGTATTCAGCAGCTTGAACAAATTTCAGATCTCTTGTCAAGATGGTACCTAGTCTCAGAGTAGAAGATGGTTGGTTGGTGCTACAAATTTAAGATCTTCGAAGACTAGATTACTTTCTCTTGATGAAAATGAAATTCAAAATCATGTGAGGAAAATGTCTCAGAATCAGAAGGTGCTGAGGATAAAGACACACATAAGAAGAATGAAGCAAAGGCTAAGAGGATCTTGATCGATTTCATAAACAACCATTTCATTCCACATGTTGCCGACTTGAAGACTTCCAAACAAATGTATGATGCCTTGATGGGATTGTTCGACAGTAAGAACACTATCAGGATTTTAGCCTTGAGGCATCAACTCTGTTGTATCATGATATCTAGATCATATTAAGTTGCCACTTATCTCGTGAGTCTCCCAGTTGAGAGATCAACTTAAATCCTGTTACCAACCAAAAGTGGGTGACCCCTAAAAGAGACTTTTCTCCTATTCATCTCTTCCAACAGGCAGCCAACAGCCCCTGAGAGCCACTAGTCGCCAAAGAGGTGTTGGAGCTCTTATTCTTTCATCCACAGTGTTAAAAGGAACAGGTTTAGTTTAGACCGGGCAGAGAGCTTGGTTTATGTTCATTACAACTTGTGATTGTTGTCCCATTATTGTGATGATGCAAAGAGTAATAAAAACCTTAAGGTTTGGCATTGGTATCCAAAGGAGGCCAATTTGGAGGATGGAGTGTTGCGATTAGAGCAATTAGAGGATGCTCTTATCCACCATGATGATGATAGAGTTGACATGCCATCCCCAACTGGTCCCTTTCTTCCTAGGTTCCATGGTTCAACACCAACAACAGGGACTTCATCTTCATCAATTGCAGTGCCAGTGCCACAACTTCCACAGCCACCATCTTCTTCATTGCCACCTCTTCGTGGTGGAAGGAGGAGAGATTATTAGATATTTTCACAATTTACTGCTTTTGTCATGGATTGGACTTGTAGGCTTGTTGTGAATTTGAACTTTTTTGTCTTGGTGGTGGCCAAGTGGCCTATTTTGTAAACATTATTATTTGAATTTTGGATATGACTAATGTTGACAGTTTCTCACTTCATAGATAATATGCTTTATGTTTTATAATATGGTTAAATGTTTTATGTTTTACAATATGTGGCATGCTTAAATGTTTTATGTTTTATATTATGCTTAAATGTTTTAAATGTTTTATGTTTTATAGTATGCTTCAATGTTTTATCATGCTTAAAATTTTTATGTATGTTTGTAATTGCTAGGATCTAGAATCTAGATGGTTGATGCTCGAATAATTAATTATTGATGTACAATGGAATCATGGATGTCATATCTATCTTGATTTATGTAACAATATGCGTGTTTTCATGTCTTCTACAGCTAATATAGTATTTGGGATGCTTGTTTTGAATATAAAGGCAAAAAAATATTAAAAAAAAATATATTTGCTTCTGAAATGCTTCACTTCCTAAATTTTTGGAAAATGACGCTTCCGCATCCCCACTTCCAAAAACCGTCCCCGCTTCGTGCAACGTTGGTTGTAACACCCTTACCTTCCTTCAGACTGTAATCAGCACTTCTATTTGTAGGTTGATCCCTTGCTTTAGTGACTCTCGGCTTACTTGAAACCTGCGAGGTAGGATAGCCCAATACTAGGGGTAAGTATACCCTTCTCTCCTTCGTAGACCAATCTCCAAACTTTACCTTAATCACAGACCTTTTGCTCGCACTTCCTATTTTAGAACTTGATCCGAAAACTTGGTGTTGTTATGAGACCGCAGTCCTGTTATATATAGAGGTTGCCACCCATCTCTACGCTGACATGACTGACTAAAGGTGAGCCGACTTGTCAAGGAGTATATTTTAACCATAATATTAGCTGACTTCAAGAAGCATATTGACAAGGTCTTAAAGCACACAATTACATCAATAATTTTTCCTTTACAAGTGTAACACCACTTCATATACATGACTCTAAATTATATTTATGACAAGATGACAAACTCCTAAAGACATCAAGAAGAAGTCTTTGACCTATAATAAAAACTCCTTGCTCATGAAACCCATGATGCAAGCATTTACAAAATACATTTTATTATCTTTGTCTTCTTCATTACATATATTCATAATTACAAGTCATTATGAAGATCAAACCTAGTTACACTTTTCAACAACACCAATGCAGTTTTAGACCAAATTTCATCAATTTTGTATGGCTACAATATATTGTCCATGATGCCCTAGGAAGCCTACTAGGGTTAGGGCTTAGAAAAGAGAAAAGGAGATGAAAAATATCTTCGTTTTGGTGATCATCTAAGAGTAGAACAGTGCCTAGCCTATTGGGAGAATGGAGTCAAGGATGAGATTTATTTAGGGTTTTTGCTCTATCAAGGAGCCTAATTGCAGCTTCGCATGCCCTAGTGAGCCTACAACAAGGATTTATACTTTAATTTGACAAATTAATGGAGTTTCGAGGTTGAACCTTCAATTATTACCGCTAGGAACATTCACTTTTCATGCCCAATGAATAATGCATTCAATAGATCAAGACTACTAGGTGATTCAAGATTTTCGCATAAATTTAGAGCATAAGCAACATCATGATGTAATATTCTATACATTAAACATAAATTGAAAATTTCACATGAAAGAGAAACTTACATCGCACAAAAAGTATATCCGTCCATTATATTTGCAAGAGATAAGCTCCAAAATATTATAGCATCAATCCAAACATCAAAATGCATCCAAGAATCTCCAATTCGTCCTTAATAGCTAATGCAAAATTCTCAAGAAGAGATACCAATCCAAATCCAAGTGATAATCAAATTAAATGACCATCACATCAATATATATCCTCCTCAAGGGGTTTGATTTGTCTAATTAGGCCTAACGATGCCCCAACTAATAAAATAATGTGAAAAAATAACATTACTTGGTGACAAGCCCACCAAAATAGCTCCATAATAACAAAATAAGCCTCTCGGGAGGGAAAAATGACAGATACAATAGGTCAAAGGACCATTGAAGAGGCCCAGTGGAGTCCAATGTGTGCCCAAATGAATGGATGAGCTCCAAACATAGTAATAAAGGGGGTGTCCCCTTGATATCCAAGCAAATGACATGTGGTGCCTGCAAGTGGCTATGGTGGCACAAAACATCCTCATGAGTGTCATAATGGATCGAACAAGCATGTATCCCATTTGTAAGGGCTAAAATAATGATGCAACCCCTCCTATTGTCTCCCATGGATGAGACACATCCTCATCTGGGCCCTGAATCAACTACCAAGTGTGTGGCACAAGACTGTAGCCGGCTGGGCAAGGTGGTCCAGTTGCATCATCATCATCAAATAAATGAAACACGAGCAATCAATGAGTGGAACTGAAGGGTCCCATGAAGTGGAAATCTACTCTCCACTATGGTGGAAGCCCATGGCTCTCAACGCTCACCCTACAAATGCCAATATGACCCTCTAGAGTGCTTGGACTTTGTATAGGGAGACCCAACCCAAGATGAAGACCCACCTGCAATCTTGTATAAGATCCAATGTGTCCCCTCACCTTCCTATACAACCAAACATTAGTGCAAATGAGTAATTAAGCTTACAAATCATGGATCCAAGTGGAAATTTCATAGTGGCATGCCTTTCCATAATGGGATTCAAAACGTACAAGCATCTCCAAGTTCAAGAAGAAGGTTAACCAAGGACCCTATTAGGTGGTTTCGGCCTCTAAGGGGGTGACATGTCCATAATAAATCCAACAAATGGCATGTGGCACGTGATATAATGATGGATTGGAGTGAGGCATCAAGGTAAGTTTCCAAGCCACATGCCACAGTACAAGGGTAGCTAAAATAAGGGAAGCCCACAATTGGGTGTATGAATGTATGAGGAAGCAATCGTGGTACATGAGTTATCCTGGCCTTTGGTTTTCCACCCTTCTTCACATGCCTTTTTCCTTTTATTTTTCTTTTATAACTGCTCGGGCTCCAGGGGATGAGAGCATGATGTGTAAAATATAGCAGTGGATACCCCCTTTAGGTGGGGCAGTTCATCGCCAACCATAGGTTGGGACAATCATGGGTTCCTTAATGATGTAAGGGGCCAATATAAGGGGCACTAGGAACGAGGGTGATGGCCATAATGATACAAGTATAGTTGATGTTTGGCTTTTGTCCACGTGTTAAATTTGTATGTCCTGGACATCTTTTTCATTTTATGGTACATTTCCTGTTGAGAGTGGCCAAATTATGCTTTTTCCTTTCGCTTTAGCTACATCAACCTCTGGGGCATCATTCTAGGCTTGACACAAGGTGTGGACAAGGGGAGGGGGAAGCTAACTCCTTGTGGATCCGATGGACAAATGTTGACATGGATGGGAAATATGGTGAATGGGGCTATAATGAGTAGAAGGGAGTGATGTATATGGTATTGGGAAGTGGGACCGCGCAACCAAAATTGGGGTTTCCCATGTAGGTCTACCCCTGAAGCTAGTAGCCAATAAAGGAGATCCCATGGGACTGGGATACAAGGTTAACCATCAAATTGGACAAAGGAGACAAGAGTACAAACCAAGCCCACTCTTTACGCCGAATCCCCCCACTAATTAATGCCCAAAAGTGTCCATGATAAGTAAACACAAGTACCCAACGACACAATGAAAAGCCACACCTTCAGGGTTGGAAGGACCACCTTCAAACATATGATCATAACAGATGGGCGAGGGAGCAAATGACTAGCTCAAGTGGCGGAGATAGTGGCACATCGAGCTATCTAGTGGCTGCAAGGGGCTACTAGCTACCAACTGAAGACAACGTAGAAGCAAAATTTCTCCTAGGGGTGTGAGCCATAGGTGGTGGGTAACATCTCGCTCCAACTGGGACATGATCTCTCAGTAGATTGCATGAACGTACTCGAACATGGAGGCCATGAGAACACCAACAATCTCTTGGGACTGCAAACCTGTTACCTGCACATTAAAGACTAAGCACATAAGGCAACACGTTTTTGCAGCATCTTGTGATCGCCCATGCTTTTGTTAGGCCATAAAAGTCAACAAGAAACAAAATTTAATTATAAATGCAATTCAAATCTAAATGCACTTAATCTAGCATGAGAACATAATATAATGATGTTAGCTATGCAAAAATCGATATGCAATGCATCCTATTCTAACATGCATGCCTACATTGTGCAAATGCTAAGTATAGTCATAGAGCCAATGCAACCAACATATGATTAAGTCAATATTAAAAGGACTTTCCCTTATGGACCATTATGAGGCAAGGGACCCAAACATTACATTTCCTATTGCAAGATTTGCTTGATGAATGGTAATGGTGGGGGGCAGGGACATCTGAAGACCATGCATCAAGGGCCATTAATGAGGAGGGGAAACAAGAATCCAACTTGTGCAACCTTTATTGCAATGAGAATATGGAAAACCCAACAACCAAGCTCATAAACATTCGATGAATAGGAAGCTCGGGCAAATCCTCCTCATGGCATGAAGAGATAGAAGGCTCATACACATCCACAATCACATAACCTTGATTAACAAGGAAAGAAAAAGGTGGACTAGAATCATCATCTCTTGGAAAGAACCACAACACCTTTTTAGGGCAATGGGAAGGCTCCTCAATTTCATGGCTTCCAAGAGATTCATTAAGAGGCGTGTCAAACTCCTCTTGGCTACTAATGACATAGTGATCATTAGGTCGAGCATCATCATCTCAAAACATATAAAATAGGCCTCTCCAATGATCCATTTATTGCCATGAACATTTTTATAAGATTCTAGATATGGAGTCGCCAGGGTGTACTTGAAATGCTTTGAGAGATGCTTGCTTCACCCTACAAGCATTGAATTTGGAGTTCGATGAAGAACTAGGGCTTCGTTCTTCCCATGCAGTTGCCAAGAATGATATGTCAATATTGTCATATGGGGAACAAGACACATGCCTCGTGTCCCTAACAACTGCGCCAAAAATGTCACTGCTCAATCTAGCAGGGGCCCAAAAGGGGGTCTTATAGAGCAACTACTAGGTCAAGTGGCAACAATGGAGCAGTAGCCCACTGTCACCTCAGCTAAAGTTCCCTACTCTTTACGAACTTTCACTGATGGGAGGAGTCTCGGTATTAAGGAAATCACCAAGAGAAATATATCAATGGTGTGAAGCTAGTGATTCCAAGATCCTATTCAAAGGAGAGACTAATGATAGGGATTGCTTGCTTTAGAAGCAAGATGAATGGCTCTCCAAGAAGGGCCAGAAGGAGACCTAGACCTAGGGTTGAGGAGTATTTCTTGATAAGAAGTGCCCTAGACCAAAGAATCCTAGAAGAATAGGGTTTCTAAGCAATCCTTGTGTAATTGGAGTGACAAGGTTGTGGAACCACAAGGACCCCTAATAAACCTAAACGAGGTCAAGGGTTCAGAGTGAAACTTCAAACAAAGGGTCTTGACCAAGTGAGGGAGAATAAAAGGATCAAAGAGATGAGATTTGACTTTAATGTTCAATGCAATGATCCTTAATGAAGCCATTGTTAGGATATTCCGACACATAGGAAATAGTTCAGTATAGCTTGGTCTAGTGTAGAGTTAGGTAAGTGTGTTTCTTTACTATGTACATTTGTAACTTATAATCCGACGGTCACGATTTGTAGTGATCCGACTGTTCACTCTCTCCTCAGTATTAACGACACTTGATCCGTGTCTTAACACCCAATTGATCCATGATCTCTATTTAAAGAGCATGGAGGGTCATTTTTCTGGTAACCGTTTATGAGAGAAACATATGTAAACTTTATTTTTATATTAATAGATTGCATGAAGTGGCCGCGTTGGCTCAGGCTATGGACTGTTTCCCTCTTCGAGGGTTTTAACCACGTGATATACTGGTGTACTGATTTCTGATTTGTTTGTGAGCGGTGACCTTTCGTGTTTGATCTAAGGAACTTACCCTGTAAATTCCTACATGGTATTAGAGCCATTTTGAGGGCCACATCCGTTGTTGATCTAAATCCGAAACCGGTTTGACTGCATGCGACTGTAGTTTTCCAGATCTACTATTACTGACCACTTTCGAGCCGGGAGAACTGCTCTGTTGTGTTTGGAGCGTATGTTACGGTGATGAACCCCTTTCGTTTCGTGCGAAAAGGTTTCCAGTTACCTGAGTTATGTCATTTTAGATCTGGAGGTATAAAGTCTCTTTTTGCAGTTATATTTATTAATCGTTCTGCTTATTTCGATTCCCTCTGTTTATTTCGGTTTATATTTTATTTATTTATTTGTCAGATCTGTACCCTCTTCTCTGTGTATGCTCTTTGCTCTGCGCTGTGTGCGATCTCGGCAAATCAGAAATAGGAAGACGAGATATTTTTTAGCTACTATGCTCTTTCCCCGCATCTTTGTGCAATCTCAGGAAATCAGAAATAGCGAAAAAAAAAGATAGTTGTCAGTTGTAATATTCCCTTTTTTGATGTCACCTATGACAGGGTTAGGTTGGACTTCCAAAGTTAGAAGCAGACAGGCCACAGGTATAGATTGGTGTTATCAGCGGGCTTAGGGGCTTTTTGGAGGAGTTTTGAGGAGTTTCCATGATATCCGATGGCATTCGCTTGATGTATTCCATCATTCGAGCAGCTTGCCTTTCGTTCCTGTGCATTCCGACAACTTTCAGAAAATTGAGTTATTTTTCGGCTTAACTTAGTTAATTACGTTCAAGGTGGCATTCCGAGGGGAATACATGATAGAACACCTTAGTGTGATAGCTCATTGGAACCGAAACGAGGATACCTACATGATGGGATGGTTGGACATGAGTTTCAGTGACTGGGGGTGGCGTGGTAGCTCATTTACCCTTTTCTGCATTAAAAAGGAATATTTTAATAAGAGGGAAAAGTGCTCCATGAATAAAATATTATTAAAATAAGGCTTTAGAAGGCTCCAAGAGATCTATAAAAGAAATGGAGGAGGCCATTGAGGGATATCTTTGGATCATATCATTTTCTTGTATGACAGGTTTGAGACGTGGTTCTCTACTTCAACCGTAGCCCCAGGGCAGAAACCCTCGGGTGATTTGTGAGTGTTAGACGGAAATCCAACTCTCTTTGAGGAGACTTCATTCAGAAGTTTCGCAAAGCTTCAGAGATATTGGAGTGAGGATCATTCTGATCTTCAATAGGTGCTTCAGTGGATTCATCGGTAGCTGTTGCCGGAGGGAGAGTGCATCAGTTCAGTTTTGGAGGCCATTGCAGTGTAGCAATGCAACAGATTATCTTGATGGCTAGTTCTCCATCTCAACGCTTTTTGGGTCAGATCTATATGTAACCCCCGTTATTATTTATAATAAAAGCTGAGATTATTCCTATTCTATGTGGTATTGGATTGCAGTGTTTTATGTATTTTTATTTTACATGGCAATCTTTTGTTGAGTAAATGTTGATTTTACGGCATAACGTGGAGTTAAGTTATTTTTCTGAATTTTTAGTTAAAATATCCCATCCGAGATATTACCGTGGTATCAGAGCATGATCTTGGCTCAGTCGTGGGTTAATTTGAGAAAAAGAGAGAGAGAGAGAGAGAGAAAGAGCCAAGTGACAGGGTTTTAATCACAGATTGCTTAAGGGAGTATTCTGAAGGTACCCAAGTCATCATGTGTTGCAGAAGGAAATTTTCTTAATTTTGGGCAACTAATATTTTGGCTCAAAATTTTATTTCTTTTTATTTTTCAAGCCATACATTTCATCTTTGACCACGATTTATTAAGAAAAAAAAAGGGTAGCAACTGAGTTACATGATAAAGGGGTCGTGGCATATTATAAGAGGGGCCGTGAAAACTCTTAGTGGGCAATGGAAATATTTGAAGTGGTCGTGGAATATGTTTATGACAATCCAAATAATTTGTGGACGTCAGCATAGAGGTCGTAGCCATTTTTCTTTTTTTCTTGTGAAGGTTGGCCCACCACTTGAAATAATACACCAAATTTAAACATTATAGAAGAGGGCCAATATTTTATCAAATTCCGCTACAGGGATCGAGCTAAAATACCAACTTTGTGAGGTGCACTAAATTTCTTCATTCTGAGCGAAAATTGTAGCAGTAAGACGACAGCAAAATTCGAAGACAGAATCATTGCAAAGAAATAGGAGGGTCGAAAGCCATCCTTCACTAAAGGGTTGAGTTGTCTATGGCGTTGAGGCCAAGTGCTAAGTTGGGCAAGGGTGAATTACATTAAGAGGTTTAGTCTGCTGTAAAAAAAAAAAAGGGTCCAAGTTTACGTTCTTGAACAGGGTCGAGGGCATCATTTCATTGTTGGCCGAGTTCTATTGGGTTACAACATTTCATGTGGCTGAGGCACCACCTACAGCAGTCATGTAAGGGACTAAAACACTCAGGAATCAAAGCTGATATCCTGGCTGAGTTTCACTGTCTTTTATAGTGGTTGAATGCTTTCATTTGATGAGTTTGAGTTACTGATGAAAGTAGTTTGAGGCCTTCCTATGGTATCTTGCCGAGATGGTGTTTCCTTCGGATGTGTACTCTGAAAAGATCATTGGGATAGTTTTGACAAACGTGCCTCTTGGCACGCTTCAACCCCTTTGCAGCTTGTGCACAGTGATTTATGTGGTCCACTTCCTGTTGTTTCTTTCTCTAGTTGCAAGTACTTCTTAACTTTCATTCATGATTTTTCCAGACGCACTTGGGTATACTTCTTAAAACTCAAGAGTCAATTTTTTGACATGTTCTTGGCCTTTAAGGCCTTTATTGAGAAAAAATCTGGACATCCAATTCTTAAGTTAAGATCAAAAAATGGAGGAGAATATGTTAACAACAAATTTATCAACTTTTGCACTAAGAATGGCATTCAATTGCAACATACTGTTTCATATACGCCACAACAAAATGGTGTAGTTGAAAGGAAGAATCGCACCCTAAAAGAAATGGCTAATTGTATGCTTCAATCTAAAGGACTTGGTCTCAATTTTTGGGCAGAAGCAATTAACTGTGCAAACTACATAGTAAATCGCACTCCTACTAAGGTTTTAAAGAATATAACTCCAGAAGAAGCTTGGAGCTCAATCAAACCAGATGTAAGTCACTTTCGTGTTTTTCGAAGTGACGCTTGGGCCCATATTCCAGATGCGAAACATAAAGCCTTAGAACCTAAGAGTGAAAAATGCATTTTTGTTGGATATTCTGAAGATGTCAAAGGATATAGACTTCTTCACCCAAAATCCAAAAATATAATCATTAGAAGAGATGTAAAATTTGATGAAAATATATTGGCCTGCGAGCCTAGTTCGGCGGGTGTGCCACCTTTGGCCTGCGAGCCTGATTCGGCATATGTGCCACCTCTCTCTCTCTCTTCTATTTTTAATAGCATTCCTTCTAGTTCAGATGATGACAGCGAGGATGGCAATCCTCCTCCACCTCTTGAAATTGTTCCTTTTACTCCACCGCTTCCAAGATGGGTCCGCTCTACTCGGGATGCAGCAGGTTCTCTTGCAGGTAACCCTGCCGATCGACCACGTACACGTTCTCAGTGCGAAAGAGCCTCATCCATATTGGCTCAAGTTCCAGAAAATCCTGATCCAGAAACCTTTGAAGAAGCTTTCGATCATCCAGCTTGGGATGAAGCCAAGAATGAAGAATATCATTCGTTATTGGCGAATGATATTTGGGATCTTGTTCCTCTTCCAAAAGGAAGAAAACTTGCAGATGCAGATGGGTTTACAAAACAAAGTTTGGACCAGATGGAAAAGTGGATAGACATAAATTTTGTCTTGTCACTAAAGGATTTTCACAAGTTGAAGGTATTAACTATACTGAAACCTTCTCCCCTGTTGCCAAAATGAATTATATCCGCCTTGTTCTTTCCCTTGCTGCCCCCTTTAAATGGGAATTCCATCAGATGGATGTTAAATCCGCCTTCTTACATGGTGATTTATATGAAGAAATCTACATGGAACAACCTAACTATCCAAAGTGACTCTAGCCTTGTTTGTTGTGATTCTTTCTCTCGTGGTCTCAAACAAGCTCCTCGAGCTTGATATGCCAGATGGATAGATTTCTATTAGATAATGGCTTTTCTAGGTGTCATTAAAACCAAATTTGTCTACACCAAAAAAAGTGGGTAAGTCCTTCACCATCCTTGTCCTTTATGTTGATGATCTTATCCTTATTGGTAGTGATCCAAACCATATAAACCATGTGAAGTCTAGCCTCAAAAATAAGTTTGAAATGACAGAATTAGGACACTTGCATTATTTCCTTGGTCTTCAAGTCTTGCAATCCAAGGAAGGCATTAACCTCTCTCAGTCCAAGTATGCCTGTGATCTTCTAGACCTCTTTCACATGGAAGATTGTAAGCCTTCCCCTTCTCCCTTTCAGTCTAGAGTCAAGCTTTCAGTCAACTGTACTACCCCTGAAGTTGATGCCACCTTATACTGTCAAATTGTTGGTAAAATTTTGTATCTAACCCATACTCGTCTTGACGTTTCCTTTGCCGTTGGTCTTGTCGCTCGGTTTATGCACCAACCTCATGAAAGTCAGCACGGAAGCGGCTAAAAGAATACTTCGATATATTCGAAGTGCAGTTTAGTTTGGGATTCATTACGATGCAGGAGCATCTCCATTGTTGATTGGTTTCATGGGATTACGATTCAGGTGGTGACCACGATGATTGAAGAAAGTCTACTGCGGGATGTGTATTCACTCTTGGTTCAGGACCTATTACTTGGTCTTGTAAAAAACAAAGTGCCATCTCTCTTTCTTCAACAGAAGCAGAGTATCGGGGTGCAGTTGAAGCCAGTAAGGAAGCCATGTGGCTTCATCAAATCCTGTCTGAATTTGGTCTTCATCAACAGCATCCAACTACACTTTGGTGTGATAATCGGAGTGCCATTCAGCTATAAAAAGATCCAGTTCAGCATCACCATATGAAACACATTGAACTCCACATACACTTCATCAGAAAGCTCATTCATGATCATGTTCTTGAAGTGCAGTATTGTCCAACCAATGATCAAGTAGCCAATATCTTTACAAAGGCTCTCACAGAAGCGAAGTTTACCAAACTTCGATCCATGCTTGGAGTTCAGGAAAGTTGTCATTAAGGGGGGATAGGCTCTAATGCCTCCTTCCTTCTCCTATTGTGTCACTTTTGTAAATCCTTCAATCCTATCCCAATTTGTTCTTAAGGGGGGGATGTTAGGATATTTCGACACATAGGAAATAGGCTCCTTTTGTGTCACCTTTGTAAATCCTTCAATTCTATCCCAAGTTGTTCTTAAGGGGGGATGTTAGGATATTTCGACACATAGGAAATAGTTAAGAATAACTTAGTCTAGTGTAGAGTTAGGTAAAGTCTGTTTCTTTACCATGTACATTTGTAACTTATAATTCGACGGTCACAATTTGTAGTGATCCAACAGTTATCTTTCTCCTCGGTATTAACGACACTTGATCTGTGGCTTAACGCCCGATTGGTCCATGATCTCTATTTAAAGAGCATGAAGGGTCATTTGTCCGGTAACCGTTTATGAGAGAAACATATGTAACTTTTCTTTTATATTAATAAATTGCCTGAAGTGGCCGCGTTGGCTCAGGCCATGGACTGTTTCCCTCTTTGAGGGTTTTAACCATGTGATTATATTGGTGTAATGATTTGTGATTTGTTTGTGAGCAGTGACCTTTTGTTCTTGATCTAAGGAACTTACCTTGTATATTCCTACAAAATCGACTCGGCCGGCTCAGTCACAAACCAGCCGGCTCGGCCGAGCCCAAGCTAGCTCGGCCGGAGAGTTCCTAGCTAACCGCGAGCCCCAAAAACTAAAAAAATCGGACTTCAATTTTGTTTTAAATTTGCCGTTAGGGTTTTTTTAGCTTATCTAACCCCTCCCCATCCTATTTAACCTACCCAACCCCTCTCAATACCTCACATCTATCTCATTGAATTTGCTTGAGCATTTGTGAGGAATTTGTGAAGAGTTGTGGAGTTGGTTTTGCAGCAGCTTTGAGGAGTCTTTTGGGTAAGCTTTGGAGCAGCAGTGAGGAGCTTATTGGGCAGGCTTTGGAGCAGCATTGAGAAGTTGGTTTGTTGGAGCTGCATTGAGGAGGCTAGAGGCTAGAGGGATTTATTTTTTCTCTTCTAAAATCTGCCTTTGCTTGTTTTATTTATTTTGCAAATCTGAAAATGGTAAACATAGTTTTTGCCATTTGGTGAAAGAAATGAACATAGAATGAATAGTCTTTTTTCGTTTTCATTTTAGATTTAAACCTTTTCTTTCCAAGTCAAAAACTCGGTCCAAAATGGCCCCTAGAGTGAAAGATGTTGCTTGGGCATATGCTGAAATGGTTGATGATCAAATGTATTGCAAATTTTGTGAGAGAAAAATTAAGGGCGGTGGAGGGGGCATTCATAGACTGAAACTACATTTGGCTGGTCTTAGAGGCCAAATTACTCTATGTGAAGCACAAAACATTAGGGAAATTAGGAAGGAGTTGAAAGAGCAATTTCAGAAGTTTGAGGAAGACAAAATTAGGCAAAGAGAAATACAGGCTGAAATTGGGAGGAAGAGAAATCTACAACACATGATACCTACCAACCCAAGTTTTGATTATGAGGGTTCTTCATCTATCCCTTGCACTGATGCATCAAACCCCTTTCACTGTGTTTCTCCCTCTATGGAGTCTATTTCTAAAAAGGGTAAGGGTGCAATGAGAAATAAGGGTACTATCAAAAGTTTTTTCATGCCCTCTTCTCCCTCTAATAGTGCACATGGTCCTAGTCCTCCAAGTAGAGGTCAAGTGCATCCCACCTTAGATGCTCATTGGAAAACAGAATTGAGAGATGTTGCTTGTGTTTACATTGCTAGATGGTGATATGATGCTGATATTCCCTTCAATGCTACTCGGTCACCATATTATGAACCTATTTTTGATGCCATATATGCTGCTAGAAAGGGCTTCAAAGGCCCTACTATGCATGAGTTAAGAGGATCTCTTTTGCAAAAAGAGATTATGTCCATTGATGATTATTTGAAAGAGTTCAAAAACTCATGGGCACATACAGGATTTACCATCATGTCGGATGGATGGACTGATCAGAGAAACCGTACCATCATAAACTTTCTTGTCTTTTGCCCACGGGGAACCATGTTTCTAAAATCAGTTGATGCATCTAATAGGGTGAAAAATGCACATTTGTTGTTTGATCTTTTGGATGAGGTTGTTGAAGAGGTGGGGGTGGCAAATGTTGTTCAAATCATCACAGATAATGCCTCTAACTATGTTCTTGCTGATAAATTGTTAGAGGAAAAACACCCAACCATCTTTTGCACCCCATGTGTTGCACATTGCATAGACCTCATGCTTGAGGATATTGGCAAAATAGACTAGATCAAGAACACTATAGAGCATGCCAAAAGCATCACAAAATATATTTACAATTACTCATGGATTCTGAATCTGGTGAGGGAAAACATAGGGGGCAACAAAATTATTAGGCCTACCATCACTAGATTTGCAACACATTTTTTGACATTGCAATCTATGCTTGCCCAACATAGAAACTTGCAAAAGTTGTTTTCTAGTGATGAATGGAATGAATGTCAGTGGGTCCGCAAACAGGATGGCAAAGATGTGAAAAGGAAAGTCAATGAAGAAATATTTTGGAAAAAAGCAGCAAAGATTGTGAAACTTGTTGAGCCACTGGTTAAGGTGTTGCGCTTGGTGGATGGGGAAAGATTGGCTATGAGCTTCATTTATGAAGCTATGGATCAAGCAAACGAGCAAATAAGAGCAGCATACAAAGACAGAGTGGGTAAGTATGGGCCCATTTGGGCAATCATTGATCAGAGATAGAACAATCAACTCCATTGCCCTATACATGCAGTTGGGTATTTTCTGAACCCAAGGTATCATTATAAAGCTCAAGAAGCAAGAGCTTTGAATGGAGAGGTTAGAGATGGATTGATTGACTGCATGATCCCCACAAAGAGTGAGCAATTGAAGATACACAATCAGATCATTGTGTTCAGCCAAGCCACAGGTACCTTTAGCAAGAACTTTACAAGGATTGCAAGGGAATTAGATGAGCCAGGTAAACAAAGAATTTCAATTTTCAAATTCATATTTTATTATTTTATATAATTGTTTATAATTTCAATTTCAAAGTTGGATATAAATTGTTGAGCTAACTGAAACTCATTTTTTGCAGCACAATGGTGGGAGGCATTTGGTAGCCATTGTCCTGAATTGCAGAGATTTGCAATCCGCATTTTGAGTCAAACTTGCAGTGCTTTTGGGTGGGAGCGTAATTGGTTTGTCTTTGAGAGGATTCACACAAAGAAGAGAAACCATTTGGAGCAAAATGGTTAAATGATCTAGTGTATGTCCAGTACAACCTCCGACTAAGATGCAACCAATTGCTGAACAAAAGACTTGATTCAAATCCCATTGTGTTCGAAAATATTGATCCACCATTAGATTGGGTAGTGGAGACTCGCCCACCAGAGTTTGACTCTGATGAGGATATTGGTGCGGGGATGGACTTCGATACACAGGTAGAGCCATAGGCTATGCTCAATGCAGATCCACTAGTAGCAGACCTAATCCCAAGCCCTCCAGTTGCAGGCACAGGCACTTCCTCTAGCCAGCCACGACGGAGGCGCATAACTCGTCTATCTCAGGGTGGTAGGGCTATAGTTCCAGTTGAGGATGTTGATTTAGAGGAGGACTCCGAGGAGCTTTCCCCCTCTAGTTCAGAGTTTGAGGAAGAGGACATTGGCTTGTCAGATGTCTAGCTGCTAGCAGTAGTGATTATTCATGTTTTGTTGTGGAGGCCATTTAGAACCTCCTTGTTTATGTTTTTTGTTTTGATCTCTATCTCATCATCATGTATTGGGCAGTGCACTAGGTGCAATTTTGATATAATGGATATATTCATGAGCCTACTTTGATCATATGTTGTCTTTTGTCTATATTGTAATGCTTTGTGTTTGGAAACATGAAAAAAAATCTTTAAAATTATTATTATTATTTTTAAATTAATATTTAATATATTTTTTTACAAAAACCGAGTCATTGAAACTAAACCGGTCGAGTCTATACCGAGTCGGAGTGGGAGTCGGAGCCGACCCTCGGTTGAATTGGAACCCGAGTCCGAGTTTTAAAACTGTGGTCACAGGTACAGATTGGTGTTATCAGCGGCTCAAGGGATTTTTGGAGGAGTTTTGAGGAGTTTCCATGATATCCGATGGCATTCGCTTGATGTATTCCATCATCCGAGCACTTTGCCTTTCGTTCTGGTGCATTCCGACAACTTTCGGAAAATTGAGTTATTTTTGGGCTTAACTCAATTAATTATGCTCAAGGTGGCATTCCAGGGGGAATACATGATAGAACACCTTAGTGTGATAGCTCATTGGAACCGGGACGAGGATACCTACATGATGGGATGGTTGGACACGAGCTTCAGTGACCAAGGGTGGCGTGGTAACCAATTTACCTTTTTCTGCACTAAAAAGGAATATTTTAATAAGAGGGAAAAATGCTCCATGAATAAAATATTATTAAAGTAAAGCTCTAGAAGGCTCCAAGAGATCTATGAAAGAAAGGGAGGAGCCCATTGAGGGATATCTTTGGATCATATCATTTTCTTGTATGAGAGGTTTGAGACGTGGTTCTCTACTTCAGCTCTAGCCCCAGGACAGAAACCCTCGAGTGATTTGTGAGTGTTGAATGAAAACCCAACTCTCTTTGAGGAGACTTCATTCAGAAGTTTCGCAGAGCTTCAGAGATATTGGAGTGAGGATCATTCAGATCTTCAACAGGTGCTTTAGTGGATTCAGTGGTAGTTGTTGCCAGAGGGAGAGTGCAGCAGTTCAGCTTTGGAGGCCATCACAGTGTAGCAGATTATCTTGATGGCCAGTTCTCCATCTCAGCGCTTTTTGGGTCATATCTATATGTAACCCCCGTTATTATTTATAATAAAAGCTAAGATTCTTCCTGTTCTATGTGGTATTGGATTGCAGTGTTTTATGTATTTTTATTTTACATGGCAATCTTCTGTTGAGTAAATGTTGATTTTACAACATAATGTGGAGTTAAGTTATTTTTCTGCATTTTTAGTTAAAATATCCCATCCGGGATATTACACTGGTAAGGCTAACTGAAAATCTCACATTGTGCCGTAAGGCTTGCATTTCGTTTTTTTTTTTTGTGCTCGGATTTTGTGTTTTTTCAGGAAAAAACACGCACAGCGAAGACTTAAAAAAAAAAAAAACCCTTCCTCCTTTCAAACAATTACAGAATCCTTTTACTAGCTCACTTGGTGTAAAGTTAGTTTATGAGAATAGAGGTCTTGGGTTCAAGTCTCTCTCTCAAGCTTCTTTTTCTAAAAAGTTTTTGTTAAAAGGGAGGGGATTTTTTTTTTTAAAGTAGGCCTTCATTATCAAATTTCAACCGTTCTCGTAGCTATTCGGCATCTACAACACATTTTTTTCAAAAATGTGTAGAAATTTGATAACCCAACCTCGGTTTTCAGTTTCTCCTTATTTCTCCCATAGATTTAAATACCCATTCCCATAGCCATACATTCAACAAGCTGGAAAAAATAAATATTTTCTGAAAACACTAATTCTAGAAATTTCACAATGATGAAATGCAGAAATAAAACTCAAAAAAATAAATCAGCCACACAGATTTTTGACACGCTGATTTTTGGTCAACTTGACCCTGGAAAAACCCCCTACAACTCTTGGGGAAAACCAATTCGAAAGCTTCTCTTTATTTTATGAATATTGCTTTTACAATGAGACAAAAATTAAACAACAAAAAGTTACAGCAACCTCATAAATGTACTTATCTCGAAAATCGTGCAAAACTCCACCTCGATTTTTGTGCCAACTCAAAACAAAAATTTACAGAAAAATGTGCAGCATTAAATGTTGTACGGACAACATATAAAACTGTGTTGTACGGTTGTACGACCTCCTCGAAATATGTGCTGTACGGCCTACTGAAAGCTACTGTACGGCTGCATCGAAATCCATGCTGTACGGTTGCCTTGAAACTACTGTACGCCCTCGATTTCTGTGTTGTTTCTCTGCTGTACGAAAATCAGAAAACAGTCCCTCAAACTGTTGTACGACCTCCTTGGGAAATGTGCCAATATAGCAGCAATAAATGTTGTTCTCCTCTCCTCGATTTTCGTGCCCTCTTGCCTTGAAAACCGTGCTCTGTCCTTGTTGTACAGATTAGCTGAATCTCCTTGTTGCTGCCCTCTTTCTTCTCACTGCTCAGAAAATCTCCTTAGCTTTCTCTTCTCCTCTCTCAATCTTCTCATGAAAGAATGAATGACATTTTCCCTCCTTTTCCTCCTTTAACCTAACCCTAAGTGACTTTTGGGGAATCCCTAAATCCAATGGCTAAGATAGCTTTAGATCTAGGGCTGAAATTAAATGCTCATTTAAATCTCACTTTCTATATTTTAATTCACCCCACTTTAATAAAGACCCACTTAGTCATTTATTTCCAAAGTCACTTTTCCCTTTCTAATTTCACATTGACTTTATTAAAGTCACTTTAAAATTAAACTTTAGTAACTTTATCACTTAAAATCACTTTTAAATTAGATTTGACTTTATAACTTTATAAAGTCACTTTAGGAGAAAAATTAAATTCTTTTGGACACTTTTCCCTAGGCCAAAGATCAAAGCCTTAGGGAACCACCTATCCTCCAGTAACCAAATTTCAACACTCCCTCTTACCGAGGAAGGTGTTCCTCACCACACCCATCTTGTCTCTGAAGTAGACATGCTTGCCCCGTGGTAAGGCTTGGGTAAGAATATCTGCAACCTGCTCATCAGTGGGAATATACTCAAGCTTCACAACTCCCTTCTGAACATAGTCTCTGATGAAATGATATCTGATGCCAATACGCTTTGACCTATCATGAAATACTGGATTCTCTGTGAGTTTAATGCAACTCTGATTATCACAGTATATCACTGAAGGTCTCAACAGCTGACCAAATAAGCCAAACAACATTTGTGAAGCCAGATGGCCTCACAACTAGCTAGACTGGCTACCATATACTCTACTTCTGTTGAACTCAATGCTATTGATTGCTGCTTCCGGCTGAACCACGACACCACTGCCGAACCCAACTCAAAACAACACCCTGAAGTGCTCTTCCTATCAGAAGCACAAACTACCCAATCAGAATCAGTGTAACCTGCCAATCTCACTCCATCTCCCTGCCTATAATCCAGACCATAATCCATTGTCCCCTGCAAGTACCGCAAAATGTGTTTTGCAACAACTCAGTGCACCCTCCTGGGCTCACACATGAACTGGCTCATCGTGTTGACTGCAAAACATATATCTCGTCTGGTGTTGACCAAATACATCAAGGAACTAATTAGTTGTCTATACAATGTGGGATCCACCAACTCGGAATCTGAAGCGTGAAGCTTCTTCCAGTTGGTGATCATCGGTGTCGACATGGGTCTACAATCCTCCATGTGGAATCTGCCAAAGATGTCCACAATATACTTCCCCTGCCCCAGGAAGAAATGGCCCTCCTCCTGCCACACCTCCAAACCCAAAAAGTAATGCATCAAGCCAATGTCCTTCATCTCAAACTCCGACGCAAGATCTCTCTTGTAGTGCTCTATGACTCTCTCTGCACCCATAGTGACCAAGTCATCTACATACAACACCAGAATGAGAGGCTGCTCATCCATCACAATAAAGTAAAGGTTCGGATTTGCTTCACTCTTTGTAAAACCCATCTCCTGCAAGTATGTATCTATCCTGGAGTACCAAGCTCTGGGAGCTTGCTTCAGGCCATAAAGGGCCTTCTTCAGTCTGCACACATGGGACTCCTTCCTATACACCTCAAAGCCCTGTGGCTGCTCAATGTACACCTCCTCCTGTATGAAGCCATTGAGAAATGCGGTCTTCACATCCATCTAGTGGATCTTCCAACCCATCTCTGCTATTATCGATATGATGGAGCGAATCGAGATATATTGAGCCACGGGAGCGAAGGTCTCCTCATAATCAACTCCCTCTACCTGGGAGAACTCTCTAGCCACAAACCTTGCTTTGAATTTCTCAATGCTGCCATCTGCAACATGCTTTACCTTGTAAAGCCATCTGGAAGTAACCACGAATTTTCCCTCAGGCCTTAGCACCACCTCCCAAACATCATTCTTCATGATAGAAGAATACTCCCCCTGCATGGCCTCTCTCCAGACCTGCTGGCTAGCTGCCTCCTCATAGCTAGAAGGCTCAGAGTCAATGATGTTGGCAACCATAGCCATATAGCTACAAAACCTCTCAGGTGGTCTACTCTCTCTAACCGGCCTCTTAGGCCCAGCAACAGATGTGGCCTCTCTCAAGGTATCCTAAAGCCACTTGGGCTTCCTCTTCCCTGAGCACACGTCTCCCACTGGAGAATGAAACTCCTCCTCCTCATCATCAGGAGTCTGAACTCCTCACTGTCTGTCTATTGTCCCCCTGCCTGAACCTGAACCTGTAGACGCTGAAGTACCGTGTGAACTGTCCATCAGTGGACTACCTAGTGAACTGCTCTGCGGACTGCTCTGCATGCTGCCCGAAGCACCACCCCTCTGACTCTATGAGCCACTGCTCACTGACGGACCTGACACCGTGATCGATGTACCTCCGGATCCTCCTGATCCCTGCCCACTAAATCCCTGCAACTGACTCAGCTGCTCCTGAGGGTCTGGCTGATCCAGATACTCTAACCCTCATGACCTCCTGAAAGCCCTGTCCTCCTCGAACTTCAGATCTCGCCTGACAACAACTCTCCTCTATATGGGAATATAAATCCAAAAGGCCTTCGACGTCTCACTGTAGCCCACAAAGATACCCTTCTCTGCAATGGGCTCTAGTTTGGTCCCCTTCTCCTTGGGTACATAGGAGTATGCAATACACCTAAAGATACGAAGATGACCAATATCAGGCTTCTTCCCAGAAAAAGCCTCCTCTAGAGTCACATGCCCCAAGGCACGATGCAAACTCCTGTTCTGCAAATATACAGCAGTGTTGCAGGCCTCTGCCCACAAAAACAATGGCAACCCCTGATCATGTAGCATGGCTTTGGCAGCCCCTTCGATGGATCTGTTCTTCCTCTCCGCAACCCCATTCTGCTTGGGGTTGTAAGGAACTGTGAACTCCCTCCTAATGCCTGCCTTCGCACAATAATCAACAAACTCTCCAAGGGTGTACTCACCTCCATTTTCCGATCTCAGGGACTTGATCTTCTGACCTGTCTGAGTCTCCACAAGAGCTCTGAACTCCTGAAACCTCTTAAAGACCTCACTCTTGGTCTTCAAGAAATAAATCCAGGTCCTCTTAGAGTGATCATCAATGAATAAAACATAATACTCATATCCACTCAAGGAAACATGAGACATCCGACCGCTCACATCGGAATGAATAAAATCAAGTATCACAGTCGCTTTGCTATCACTGCTGGGAAAAAGAGATTTGGCAAACTTGCCCATTGCACATCCTCTGCATGTATCAATGTGATCAGTACTGAAATCTGGCACACCTGTAGTGATCTCCCACAATGTCCTCAGGGCTTCATGATACATGTGCCCCATCCTGCGGTGCCAAATCTCACACAGCTCTGAACTGCTAGCTCTGCTGTCGGTACTACTGCTCAATGCCAAAAGGGGCTGAAATGCAAACTTATACACCTTTGCATGGCGAACACCTATCACTCTAATTGAATCAACTGGAGCACCCCTAGGATATATCAGCACCTGTCCTCTCCTAAACAATATCTCATATCCTCTGTCCTCCAAAGCTGAGATGGATATGAGGTTCTTCCTCATCCCCGACACATATAGAACATCAGACGCCTTCAAGGGAGGTTTGGGTTCCCTATCAAATGTCAATGTCCCCACACCGACTACTCTAACCACATCGTCATCTCCAAGTACTACCTTTATATCAATGCCGCTCTCTGAAAGCTCTGAGAAGTACTCACGGACTCCTGTCATATGACGTGAAGCCCCATTGTCCACATACCAGATACCTTAAGATGTTCCGCTAGTGGAGGGAAATGCACATTCCCTCTCAACCTCCATGGCATGTGATCCTGCATGAGTGGACTCACAAGCAATGAACCCAAACTCACGGTCAAAGCGATCTGTAAAGTCCTCTATCTCTGCTGATGTTGCCATGTCCTAGTTCTTCCCCTTCTTCTTCTTCTCCGGACACACAACTACATAGTGTCCCATCTTCTGACAATTCCAACACTTCACCTTGAGATAGTCCTTCTGCGTGTTCCCCTATTTACCTTTACCTTTGCCCCCACCACTGCTTGTGGAGGCTTGCTTCTTTCCCTTGCCTTTCTTGCCTCCTGCCAACAATGCTACATCCGCATCCTGCTCCACTGGTTTGGCTGCCCCAAGCTGGTTCTTTCTGATTTCTGTCTGTATGCAATCATCCTAGAACCTCTCCCAAGAGGGAAGGGTCTCACGTGCACAAACCCCATCAGCAAAGTTCAACCATGAACTGAGAAGGCCATTCACTGCAATCCGCACCAACTCGGTGGGTGGAATGACCTCTCCAACTGCTGCCAACACCTCTCACATTAGTAATCTTTGTGAGATATTCAGCGGCACTATCAGTCTTGCCTATCTTAATGGTCTTCAGCTTCTCCTTTAGGATCATTTCCCTGTTCTCATTGGTACTCTGGTAGAGATTGGTCAATGTTGTCCACATCTCATGAACAAGTCTTTTTCCTCTCACATGAGGAATGCAATGGTCTTTGATTCCATCTAGAATCAGTCTCTTACCCTTGTTATTCTTTTTATTAAAAGCTGTCAACTGAACAGCGTCAATAGGCATATTAATAGGGTTCTGTGCGGTATGCACCATGATATCCCAGACTTCTGCCTCCTCAAAGATACTCTGCATTCTCTCCTTCCATACACTGTAGTTACTACGCCCATCCAACTTATCCTCCACCCTCAAGCCCAAAGACATGCTTGCTGTCCTAGTAAACTGAAAATAACATTGTTGTAGTAAAGGTAATGATTTCAATGTGAAAAAATCAGCGTGCTGTAATTTTTCTTCTTGCTATCCCAAACTGCCTTTTTCAGCGAAATACCTCTGATACCATGTAGAAATTTGATAACCCAACCACGGTTTTTAGTTTCTCCTTATTTCTCCCATAATGTTAATTGCCCATTCCCATAGCCATACATTCAACAATCTGGAAGAAATAAATTTTTTTGAAAACACTAATTCTGGAAATTTCACAATGCTGAAATGCAGAAATAAAACTCAGAAAAATAAATCAACCACACAGATTTTTGACACGCTGATTTTTGGTCAACTTGACCCTGGAAAAACCCCCTACAACTCTTGGGGAAAATCAGTTCGAAAGCTTCTCTTTATTTTCTGAATATTACTTTACAGTGAGACAGAAATTAAATAGCAAAAAATTACAGCAACCTCATAATTGTACTTATCTCGAAACCGTGCAAAACTCCACCTCAATTTTCGTGCCAACTTAAAACAAAAATTTACAAAAAAATGTACGTCATTAAATGTCGTACAAACAGTAGAGAAAACTGTGTTGTACGGCTATACGGCCTGCTGAACGTTGTTGTACAGTTGCCTCGAAATCCGTGTTGTACAGCTGCCTTGAAACTGTTGTATGGCCTCGATTTCTGTACTATTTCTCTGCTGTACGGAAATCAGAAAACAGTCCCTCAAACTGCTGTACGGCCTCCTTGGAAAATGTGCCAATATAGCAACAATAAATGTTGTTCTCCTCTCCTCGATTTTTTTGCCCTCTTGCCTTGAAAACCGTGCTCTGTCCATGCTGTACAGATTAACTAAATCTCCTTGTTGTTGTCCTCTTTCTTTTCACTGCTCAGAAAATCTCCTTAGCTTTCTCTTCTCCTCTCTCAATCTGCTCATGAAATAATGAATGACCTTTTCCCTCCTTTTCCTCCTTTAACCTAACCCTAAGTGACTTTTGGAGAATCCCTAAATCCAATGGCTGAGATAGCTTTAGATCTAGGGCTAAGATTAAATGCTCATTTAAAACTCACTTTCTATTTTTTAATTCACCCCACTTTAATAAAGACCCACTTAGTCATTTGTTTCCAAATGTCACTTTTCCCTTTCTAATTTCACATTGACTTTATTAAAGTCACTTTAAAATTTTAGTAACTTTATCACTTAAAGTCACTTTTAAATTAGATTTGACTTTATAACTTTATAAAGTCACTTTACGAGAAAAATTAAATTCTTTTGGACACTTTTCCCTAGGCCAAAGATCAAAGCCTTAGGGAACCACCTATCCTCCGGTAGCCAAATTTCAACAAAAGGCATAACTTCTTTCGGAAGCTATTTTTTGAGCCATTTTTTTTTAATCAGCCTAATTTTTCGAGATCTTTCCATTGGAGCAGTGAGTTTCAGTTCTTTTCAGCTTCAGTTTTTTTCAAAAAAAAATAGAAAGTGCATGCCTGATTATTCTTAACAGCACCAATTATTTCCAATGGCTACCCTACATGGTACATTTACTTAGAAGTAAAGGGCTTTATAGAATAGCCACAGGACAAGAAACTAAACGTACCGATGGAGACAAAGCGACTAAATGGGAAAATAAAAAAGATCAAGCACGAGGGTTGATAGGAATGGCCATTGCTCAAGATCTTCAATTCCATATCCTAGAAATTGACACCCCTGATGCAACCCTGAAAAAGCTAAATATTGTTTTTGGCATTCAAAATGAAATCAGGTCCCACCAGCTTGAAAATGAGTTGCTTACTTTGGACCCCAATAGTTTCTCCTCTATTAAAGATTTTTTGTCCAAATTCAAGACCCTTAGCCTTCTTTTAGAAGGTTGTAAGGTCAAAAAGGAAGATGGTAGCCTTATCTATTCCATTCTTGAGAAGCTTGGTCCTGCATACTCTATATTTGTTTCCACCTTCCATTCCACTATAGAAGCCATCATTTCTCAAGGAACAACCTACAAGAACCCCTCTTTTGATGCCTTTTGCGATTCTTTGATAAGAGAATATTAGGTCCCTATATCACTAGTATAGTCTCTTATTATTGTTAGTGTAACCCCCTTATTGTTATTATTGTACCCTTGTAACCCCCATTTTGTTATTATTGTGCCCTTAAATTATTATTGTTAGGTTTACATTGTGGCCCACTAGGATTACATTATGGCCCCATGGACTCCTATATATAGAAAGGAGGTTTTGTAAATTGTATCATCCAAGAATTGTGCATTTATGTAATGTATTGGAGGTTGCCCCCTCGAAGTGGCTTATTTCTAAGGCGTTGATATCTCTTTTCTTCTATTTTTGAAGTTGGTTACACAACATTTGGTATCAGAGCTTTGGATTCTAGGGTTTCGCTGCTCCAAACAAGTCATCGTGGAATTTTTGCTATAACTTTTTTTCTACGAAGTTTCAGAAGCTTAAATTTTTAAGGTACGAAGCCGAAACCCTGAGGAAGATCGTCTAAAAATTTCAGAGCTTGGTTCGCAATATTTTCGGAGATATGATCTGTGGAAGTTAGGTCTTTTTTCAGGCTCCTAAACAGGTCATCGTGGAATTTGCGCTATAACTTTTTTTCTATGAAGGTTCAGAATCTGAAATTCATATGGTGCGAAGCTGAACTCCTGAGGAAAGTCGTCAAAAAATTTCAAATCTTGGTTCGCAATATTTTTGGAGATATGATCTATGGAAGGTAGTGCTTTTCAGGCTCCTGAATTTCATCTCAAAGAGGTAATCGTGGAAAAAGTTCAATAACTCTCTCTCTGGGCATCGGATTGGAGTGCCGTAAAAAGCGGTCGCAAGTACACAGACTGTAGTTTCTTGGATATCAATTTCAGAGACAAAGGACAAAACAGTGACACGTGGCAAGTCGTACAAGTTCGCTCTACTGAACCAGTCCATAATTAGGTCATTGTGGGAGATTGGACACAACTTTGTCTTGGAGAATCCAAATCAAGTCAGACCTGTGGCATTCAAAAGAGAATTCAGAGGGCTACTTCAGTGCCAAATTTTAGATATAGAAGAGCCGCAATCACATAGATAATACAATTTCAATATCGAGCTCCTCAAAAGCAAGTAAAAGGTGTGTATTTTTTTTCCGAATTGCATAAGTCTTGTTTGAAGAATCAAGTTGAATTGATGGCAAGGGCATATTGTAGAATAGATATCAGTATTGGATTATAAAATGGCCCCAAAAAATAATTCAACACCCATTAAGCCTTTGTAAAGCTCTACTATGACTCATGAAGATGAAGAATTGCAACATGATCTATCAAAATTACAAGAGCAAGTGCAACAAATTTCACTCTCGCAAAGAGCAACAAAAAATGAAATGGAAGTTTTGAAGAAAGGCATGGAAGCTAAGATGGATGGCGTGCAAGCTAAGATGGATAGCATGGAGGCTAGCATGGAATCTAAGATGGATGACATGGAAGCTAAGATCGATGAGAAAATGGAAAACATGAAGAATTTTCTAAAAGCAGACATGGAAGGTTTGACAAAGTTGATACAAGAAAGGTTTCCTAATGGTGAAAAGATAGTAGAAGAACCTCATGATGAGAACAAAATAAAAGTTAATTGTGATTTCATAAACTCTAATGTTGGCGGGAAGAACCACCATATTCCAAAGATGGATATGAGGAAGTTTGATGGAAAGGATCCTGTAACATGGATACTACAGATGGAGCAATATTTTGATATCCATAATGTGCAAAACACACAAAAGGTACGCATTGCAACTTTACATTTAGAACAAAATACATTTGTATGGTATCGATGGCTTTGCTCCCGTAAAAAAATTGTCACTTGGTCAATTTTTACGGAGCAAATGATAGCACATTATGAGGATACAAAGAGCAACACCTTCTTTAGCCAATTGATAAATCTCAAACAAAAGGGTTTAGTGGGGGAGCACATTGAGGACTTCAAAAATTGAATATAAGGGTAACTGATATTCCAGAGGAACACAGGATTGATCTCTTCATAGGCACTTTAAAGGATAACATCCAACATGAAGTTCGTGTTTTGGAACCTGATTCATTGGATAAGGCATTCAGGTTGGCAAGAAAAGTTGAATGTAAAATTATGGCGACAAGGAAGCCTACCACTCAATTCTATAAAGAAGGAAGTGTTGCTACGCCTAGATTTCCACAACCTACAAGGTTGACACCACAACAAATGGAAGAAAAAAGAGCAAAAGGGCTTTGCTACAGTTGTGATAGCAAATACACTAAAGGTCATAAGTGTGCTGAGAAGAAATTATTTTACATAGATTGTGAAGAGGAAGAAGAAAATGAACAAGAAGAGGATATACACCAGGAACTAGCCCCAGAAGAGGAAGAAATGAATCCGACCATATCATGTAATGCACTGGCAGGAATTACCACTCCTCAAACTCTCAAGATAAAAGGACAAATCAAGAAGAAAAAGGTAATAGTGTTGATTGATTCAGGTAGCACCCATAATTTTATTCATTGTAAGGTAGCCAAGGAATTAAATTGTTTCCTATACCCAGCACCAGAATGCCAAGTGATGGTTACAAATGGAGAAACTATAAATTGCTCTGGGAAATGCCATAATATCAAGCTAACCATGGGAGAATATGTATTGACTAGTCCAATGCTTTCCATTCCTATGGGAGGTGCTGATGTTGTACTAGGAGTACAATGGTTACAATCTTTGGGGATTGTACCTTTTAATTTTCAAGAACTTTTCTTGAAATTTTTTTCAGAAGGAAAGGAAGTCGAATTACGGGGTATTGAAGGGAAGCCAGGAAGGATAATAAGCTTTAATGTCATGACAAAGCTTCTAAAGAAAGAACAAACGAGGCGTAATTGCACAATTATACTCTCTAGAAGTTCGGACATCAAAATCATCTATTTCTGCAGATCTCCAACAAGTCTTGGACAATCATTCCAAGGTGTTTGAAACTCCCAAAGGACTCCCACCTATTCGTGATCATGATCATGCTATTCATTTGATTCAAGGAAGTGTTCCTCCAAACATCAGGCCTTATAGATATCCTTACGTCCAAAAGAGCGAAATTGAACGTATGATTGCAGAAATGTTAGAGGCGGGTATAATTCAACCTAGTCAAAGTTCTTTCTCTACTCCTGTGGTATTGGTACACAAGAAGGATGGATCATGGCGAATGTGTCCGGATTATAGGGAGCTCAATAAGCTCACCATTAAAGATAAATTTCCCATTTCTGTGATTGATGAATTATTGGATGAATTACATGGAGCAATTTATTTTACCAAGTTGGATCTTCGTTCGGGATATCATCAAATTAGAATGAAGACTGAAGATATTCCAAAAACAACATTTCGAACTCATGAGGGTCATTATGAATTTTTGGTCATGCCTTTTGGCCTTACCGATGCACCTTCTACATTTCAAGGGTTGATGAATTCCATTTTCAAACCCTTCCTTAGAAAATTTGTGCTAGTATTTTTTGATGATATACTAATCTACAACAGGTCTTGGAAGGATCATGTTGAACATGTTGACGGGGTGCTCAAACTATTGCAGGAGAAACAATTATATGCAAAAATATCCAAATGTTTCTTTGGAGTACAAGAGGTGGAATATCTGGGTCATATTGTATCTCACGAGGGTGTTAAAGTAGACCCTAACAAAATTAAATCCATTAAGGAATGGAAAGTCCCCACTACCATAAAGAAGTTGCGAGGATTTCTCGGGTTAACGAGGTATTATCGCAAGTTTGTTAAGAATTATGGGAGAATAGCAGCACCTCTAACAACATTATTGAAGAAAGATGCATTTTCATGGACTCCTGAAGCAACTAAGGCCTTTGAACGTCTTAAAGAGGCAATGTGCCTAGCACCGGTCTTAGCTACGCGAGACTTCACAAAAACCTTTATTGTGGAATGTGATGCCTCAGGAAATGGAATTGGTGCAGTTTTAATGCAGGAAGGAAGACCCATTGCTTTTTGAAAGTCGTCCAATCAAAGGAAAGTATTTACAGAAACCTATTTATGAGAAGGAAATGTTAGCGATACTGCATGTACTAAAGAAATGGTGAACTTACCTAATGGGAAGACACTTCAAGGTAAAAACTGATCATGATAGTCTTAAACACTTTTTGGAACAAAGACTATCGTTAGAAGAGCAGCAAAAATGGGTCACAAAGATGTTGGGTTATGACTTTGAAATAATATACAAAAAAGGAAAGCTTAATGTTGTTGCAGATGCACTCTCAAGAAAGAATGAAGAGGTGGAAGTATTGCTTTGTGCCATTTCTATTATCCAACCAGATTGGATAACTGAAGCAAGAGATGAATGGAAGAAGGACAAAGATGTATGGACACTCATCCAAAATTTGCAGCAAGATCCTAGTACATCTGATACATTTAGTTGGAAAAATGATTCCTTATGGTACAAAGTTCGCTTATATCTTTGTAAGAATTCCCATCTAAAACAAAAGATTCTTTTGGAATCGCACACTTCTCCTTTAGGAGGACACTCGGGATTTTTATAAAACTTACCACCGGGTGAAGAAAGAATTTTTTTGGGATGGCCTTAAATCTAATATTCAAAAGTTTGTGGCGGAATGTTTGGTTTGCCAGCAGAATAAAGTGGAAACAATTAAGACCTCGAGACTTCTACAACCTTTATCCATTCCAAGTCAACGTTGGGAGGAGATTTCAATGGATTTTATCACAGGTTTACCTAAGTCCGAAGGAAAGAATGTCATCATGGTGGTAGTTGATAGACTTACCAAGTATGCACACTTTGTGCATTATCTCATCCATTTAAAGCAAGTACAGTTGCTACTACATTTATGGACAGAATTCAAAAGCTACATGGAAGCCCAAGGGTTATTGTGAGCGACAGAGATCCCATTTTTACCGGAAATTTTTGGATGGAGTTATTTTCTTGTTTGGGTACTCAATTAGCTCATAGCTCATCTTATCATCCTCAATCTGATGGTCAAACTGAGATAGTAAATAAATGTTTGGAAGGATATCTTCGTTGTTTTGTATCTGATAAACAAACACAATGGGTCAAATGGTTACCTCTTGTTGAATGGTGGTATAACACTTCCTTCCATACTGCAGCAAAAAAGACCCCATTTATGGCACTTTATGGATATCATCCACCATCCATCACATCATCTTTAAGGGAAAATTCGAAGGTTCAAGCAGTGGAAGATCACATCGAGCATCAGCAAGAAGTTCTCCAACTCTTAAAGGATAACCTGAATTTGGCACAAAATCGAATGAAACAACAGGCAGATCAACATCGCAATGAGAGAAGTTTTGATGTAGGAGATTGGGTATTTTTACGGCTACAACCATACAAACAAATGTCCCTCAAGCAAGCTAAGAAGGATAATAAATTATCACCAAAGTACTATGGTCCTTACAAGGTGTTGCAAAATATTGGTACTATGGCATACAAATTGGAGCTTCTCGCTTCTTCGCGAGTACATCCAGTTTTCCATGTTTCATGCTTAAAGAAGGTTATAGGTGAAAATCTTCCAGTTCAAACAATATTGCCAGAACTTGATGAGGAAGGAAAAATCATATTGGAACCTGAAGCGGTCACGGAAACAAGAACTCGACAACAATGGAATCGATCAATTTCAGAGTATCTCATCAAGTGGAAGAACTTACCCACTGAAGATTCTACATGGGAGGATGAGAATTTTATACAGAAGCACCCAGAGCTACTCAAGCGTTGAGGACAACACTTTTTTTGAAGGAGAGGGGCATGTTAGGTCCCTATATCACTAGTATAGTCCTTTATTATTGTTAGTGTAACCCCCTTATTGTTATTATTGTACCCTTGTAACCCCCATTTTGTTATTATTGTGCCCTTAAATTATTATTGTTAGGTCGGCTAGGATTACATTGTGGCCTACTAGGATTACATTATGGCCCCATGGACTCCTATATATAGAAAGGAGGTTTTGTAAATTGTATCATCCAAGAATTGTGCATTTATGTAATGTATTGGAGGTTGCCCCCTCGAAGCGGCTTATTTATAAGGCGTTGATATCTCTTTTCTTCTATTTTTGAAGCTAGTTACACAACAAAGAACACGAAAAACTCTTACACCTTGGTCTTATCAATACTGGAAACGCTTCTAAGAAAGCCTTAGCAGCCCAACATCAACCATATCAAAGGAATCCCAAGAAGCAGTATCCTAAAAAGTATGGTCCTAAACCAAACAAGGGGCTTAAGCAATTTCAACCACACACTGAAAAAGGAACTCATCAAACTGATAAGGCAAATAAAAACAAAGGGAAGAAAACAGATCAACATTTGTAATCGTGATAGCCATGTAGAGTCCAAATGTTTTAAGAAGATGGAAGCCTCGAAAGCAGTAATGAAGAAGCACCACGTCAATTTGGAGACCTCTTCAACTTTATCTTCAGGAATGGAACTTTCTGCTTGTGGTTGTCAAACCTCTGATTATGCATTAAATGTATCTTCTTCTTCTCATTCTCATGAGTGGCTCATTGATTCTGGAGCTTCTTACAACATGGCCAAAAATAAAGCCATGTTTTCTTCTTTAAATGATTGTAACACCAAACATATTTATGTTGGTGATGATAGATCTCTTAGTGTTGTAGGATATGGAACCATGCATCTAGATAATGGTTAGTTTAATGATGTACTATGTGTTCCTAGCTTGTCATGCAACCTTCTATCTGTTTATCAGATAACTCATTCAAGTGAAGGGAAAACTATAGAATTCTCACTTCATGATGTTGTAATCAAGGACCTCAAAGATCCTAGACATATTTTAGCTACTGCCATTGCTGATGATTCCACAAGGTTGTATAAGTTTGAAAAATTTGGGTCATCATGTCTTTCCTCCATTTTTGTTGCTCATAATGATGAAGTGAGCAAACTTTGGCATGAGCGATTTGGTCACTTAAACTATTGCTCTCTTCAAACTCTATGTAAAGAAAATATGGTGACATGTCTTCCTATGGTATCTTGTCGAGATGGTGTTTGCTTCGGATGTGTACTCGGAAAACATCATTGGGATAGTTTTGACAAACGTGCCTCTTGGCATGCTTCAGCGCCTTTGCAGCTTGTGCACAGTGATTTATGTGGTCCACTTCCTGTTGTTACTTTCACTAGTTGCAAGTACTTCTTAACTTTCATTGATGATTTTTCCAGACGCACTAGGGTATACTTCTTAGAACTCAAGAGTGGAGTTTTTAACATCTTCTTGGCCTTTAAGGCCTTTGTTGAGAAACAATCTGGACATCAAATTCTTAAGTTAAGATTAGAAAATGGAGGAGAATATGTTAACAACAAATTTATCAACTTTTTCACTGAGCATGGCATTCAATTGCAACATACTGTTCCATATACTCCACAACAAAATGGTGTAGCTGAAAAGGAAGAATCGCACCTTAAAAGAAATGTCTAATTGTATGCTTCAATCTAAAGGACTTGGTCTCAATTTTTGGGCAGAAGCAATTAACTGTGCAAATTACGTAGTAAAGCACACTCCTACTAAGGTTTTAAGGAATATAACTCCAGAAGAAGCCTGGAGCTCATTCAAAACACATGTAAGTCACTTTCGTGTTTTTCGAAGTGATGTTTGGGCCCATATTCCAAATGCGAAACATAAAGCCTTAGAACCTAAGAGTGAAAAATGCATTTTTGTTGGATATTCTGAAGATGTCAAAGGATATAGACTTATTCAACCAAAATCCAAAAATATAATCATTAGACGAGATGTAAAATTTGATGAAAATATATCGGCCTACGAGCCTAGTTCGGCGAGTGTGCCACCTTTGGCATGCGAGCCCGATTCAGCATATGTGCCACCTCTCTCTATCTCTTCTATTTTTGATAGCATTCCTTCTAGTTCGGATGATGCCAGCGAGGATGACAATCCTCCTCTACCTCTTGAAGATATTCCTTCAGCTCCACAGCTTCAAAGATGGGTCCGCTCTACTCGGGATGCAACAGGTTCTCTTGCAGGTGACCCTGCAAATCGACGACATACATGTTCTCAGTTCAAAAGAGTCTTTTCTTATTGGCTCAAGTTCCAGAAAATCCTGATCCAAACACCTTTGAAGAAGCTTCTGGTCATCTAGATTGGGATGAAGCTATGAATGAAGAATAGCGTTCCTTATTGCCAAATGATACTTGGGATCTTGTTCCTCTTCCAAAAGGAAGAAAACTTGTTAGATGCAGATGGGTTTACAAAACAAAGTTTGGACCAGATGGAAAAGTGGATAGACATAAAGCTCTTCTTGTTGCTAAAGGATTTTCACAAGTTGCAACTATACTGAAACCTTCTCCCCTGTTGCCAAAATGAATTTTATCCGCCTTGTTCTTTCCCTTGATGCCTCCTTTAAATGGGAAGTCCATCAAATGGATGTCAAATCCGCCTTCTTACCTGGAGATTTGCATGAAGAAATCTACATGGAACAACCCCTTGGCTTTATCCAAAACGACTCTGGCCATGTTTGTCGCCTTAGAAAATCTCTCTATGGTCTCAAACCAGCTCCTTGGGCTTGGTATGGCAAAATGGATAGATTTCTATTAGACAATGGCTTTTCTAGGTGTCATTCTGACAACACTGTCTACACCAAGAAAGTGGGTAAGTCCTTCACCATCCTTGTTCTTTATGTTGATGATACTATCCTTACTGGTAGTGATCCCAACCATATAAACCATGTGAAGTCTAGCCTCAAAAAGAAGTTTGAAATGACAGATTTAGGACACTTGGATTATTTCCTTAGTCTTCAAGTCTTGCAATCCAAAGAAGGTATTACCATCTCTTAGTCCAAGTATGCCTATGATCTTCTACACCACTTTCACATGGAACACTGTAAGCCCGCCCCTTCTCCCTTTCAGTTTGGAGTCAAGCTTTCAGTCACTTGTACTACCCCTGAAGTTGATGCTACCTTATACCGTCAACTTGTTGGTAAACTTATGTATCTAACCCATACCCATCCTGACCTTTCCTTTGTCGTTGGTCTTGTCGCTCGGTTTATGCACCAACCTCATGAAAGTCACTGGAAAGCAGCTAAAAGAATACTTCGATATATTCGAGGTATAGTTCAGTTCGAGATTCATTACAGTGCAGGAGCATCTCCATTGTTGATTGGTTTCACTGATTCTGATTGGACTGGTGACCCTGATGATCGAAAGTCTACTGCAGGATATGTTTTCACTCTTGGTTCAGGACCTATTACTTGGTCTTGTAAGAAACAAAGTGCCATCTCTCTTTCTTCGGCAGAAGCAGAGTATCATGGTGTCGTTGAAGCCAACAAGGAAGCCATGTGGCTTCGTCAGATCCTGTCTGAATATGGTCTTCATCAGCAACATCCAACTACACTTTGGAGTGATAATCAGAGTGCCATTCAGCTATGCAAAGATCCAGTTCAGCATCAGCGTATGAAACACATTGAGCTTCATATACACTTCATCAGAAAGCTCATTCATGATCGTGTTCTTGAAGTATAGTATTGTTCAACCAATGATCAAGTTGTCGATATCTTTACAAAGGCTCTAACAGAAGCAAACTTTACCAAACTTCGATCCATGCTTGGAGTTCAGGAAAGTTATCATTAAGGGGGGAATAGGGTCTAATGCCTCCTTCCTTCTCCTATTGTGTCACCTTTGTAAATCCTTCAATCCTATCCCATGTTGTTGTTAAGGGGGGATGTTAAGATATTCCAACATATAGGAAATAGTTAAGTATAACTTGGTCTAGTATAGAGTTAGGTAAAGTGTGTTTCTTTACTATGTACATTTGTAACTTATAATTCAACCGTCACGATTTGTAGTGATTTGGCGGTTCACTCTCTCCTCGATATTAACGACACTTGATCTGTGGCTTGACACCCGATTGGTCCATGATCTCTATTTGAAAAACATGGAGGGTCATTTGTCCGGTAACCGTTTATGAGAGAAACATATGTAAACTTTCTTTTTATATTAATAAATTGCTTGAAGTGACCGCGTTGGCTCAGGCCGTGGACTGTTTTCCTCTTTAAGGGTTTTAACCACGTGATGTACTGGTGTACTGATTTGTGATCTATTTGTGAGCGGTAACCTTTGTTGTTTGATCTAAGGAACTTACCCTGTAAATTCCTACAACCACTAACAAAAGATAACTTAGGGAGAAATGGTATTTGAGCTAGGGCTTGGAAAAACTCAAGATTCACCTGTCAGAATAGCTTGAAAATTAGAGGACCTCTCCAGGACACACCAGCGCAGTGCTAGACCAAATCTCATCAATTTTGGACCGCTACAATAGATTTTGTGTGATGCCCTAGGAAGCCTAATACAGTTAGGGCTTAGAAAAGAGAAAAGTAGGTGAAAAAGATCTTTGTTTTGGTGGTCACCTAAGACTAGAACAGTGCCTAGCCTACTGGGAGAATGGAGTCAAGGATGAGATTGATTGAGGGATTTTTCTCTATCAGGGAGCCTAATTGCAGCTTCACATGCCCTACTGAAGCAACTACCCAGCTGCAACAAGGATTTATACTTCGATTTGGAAAATTAACAGAGATTCGAGGTTGAACCTTCAATGATTACCACTAGAAACATTCACTTTTCATGCCCAATGAATAATGCATGCACGCATGAAATAGATCAAGACTACTAGGTGATTCAAGATTTTCGCATAAATTTAGAGCACAAGTAGCATCATGATGCAGTAATCCATAAATTACCAATTTCAAATGAAAGAGAAACTTACATGGCACAAAAAGTATATCCATCCATTATATTTGCAAGAGAGAAGCTCCAAAATATAATAGCATTAATCCAAACATCAAAATGCATCCAAGAATCTCCAATTCATCCTCAATAGCTCATGCTAAATTCTCAAGAAGAGATACCAATCCAAATCCAAGTAATGATTAGGATATCAATATGTATCTTCCTCAAGGGGTTCGATTTGTGTAACTTGGCCTGTTACCCACCACTTTATGGGTGACATCCCTAAGAGAAATTTTTTCTCCAAGATGGTCCTCAGTCGACAGCCCCTCGCAGCCACCAACTAGCTTGTTGAGCAATTTCTCCGCCACCTAAGCCAACCATGCGGTCCCTCACCCATCTGTCATGATCGTATGTTTGAAGGTGCGCCTCCCGAACCCAAAGTTATGCCTCCTCATTTGGTAATTGAGTATTGAGTTTGCTCATCATGGAGACTTCTGGCATGGATTAATGGGGGGATTTAGCGGAAAGAGTAGGCTAGGTATGTGCTTCTGTCCCCTAAACCTCTTTTGGATGTTAGCTTTGGATCTTAGTCTCATGGGGTCTCCTTTACTGACCACTTCGTTTTAGGGTGGTACTACATGGGAAACCCCGATTTTGGTTGCATGGTCCTACTCCCTCATCCACATATATCACTCCCCTTCCACTTATTATAACCCCATTCATCATCTTTCCCACTTGGGTCCACATTTCTTCATTGGGTCCACATAGGGTTAGCCTCCCCTTCCCCTTACCCCCTCCTTGGGTCGGGCTTAGAATGATGCCCAAGAGGTTGAAGCTATTGAAAGAAAAAGTAAAAGCATAAATGGCCACATTGAACAGGAAAATGTACCAAAAGATGCAAAAGATGGTTGGGACAAATATATTTAACACATGAGAAAAAGACAATACATGAGCTCTTCGCAATACCCATGGCCATCACCCTGGTTCCATATACCCTAGATGAACCTCCTTTATCATTCAAGAACCCATGACTGTCCCAATTGTTGGGTATGTGTTATATTCTTTCTATGACTAGCCCCATGCACTGTACGTTGCACCGGCGCAGCGCCCCGCCAATAACGTTTTTGGTGTGCGGACCCACCCATGGTTTTGTGCATGAGTTTGCACATGGTTTTGGGGGACGATGGTTTTTGCCCCCTCGTATTTTGTAGATCCGGTCAAGGGAACTACAGTTATGTTCTAATCTAGGGTTAATGGATTGGGGTTTATGTATGCTTCGGCATGTATATATATGTGTTGTAACACTAAAAGGAATATAATGAAAAATCAAGCTGCTCGTCCCGATTTGGGATCCAGGGGAAAAATCTCTGTGTTTATCTGTTTTATGTTTTATGCTCTCGCTATTGTTTATTTTATGTTTTAAGATTCGCTTGTAGATAATTTCTGTACAGGGTTAAAGCCTACATTTGGTATCAGAGTTGTTTCGGCTTCAAGGAGATGCCTTCGTTGCTAGGGGTTTTTTGCTCGGGCCTGTGGTAGACCTTGTTCAGTGGGAGATCTGCGAGATCAATTCTTGTGGTGAAAGAAGATGGTAAGCAGTGGAAAGATAGAGATTGAGAAATTCAATGGTCAGAATTTTGAGTTGTGGAAGTTCAAGATGGAGGACTTGCTGGTCGATAAAGATCAATGGATCGCGGTAGACCCAAGTACTAAACCAACGGCAATGTCAGATGAAGACTGGAAGAAATTGGATCAGAAGGCGAGGAGCACAATTCAATTGTGTGTCTCAGATTCGGTATTGTTGAATATATCTGGGGAAGCTACGGTGAAGAATTTGTGGGACAAACTTAGGACTTTGTACCAATCTAAGTCTCTGGTGAATAAATTGTTCCTGCGAAAAAAGTTGTATAACCTGAGGATGAAGAATGGAGACTCGGTGACAGAGCATCTGAACGCCTTCAATACTGTGGTAAGTCAGTTGTCATCTGTTGATATTAAAATCTCAGATGAAGATATGTGCATCAGTTTGTTGTGTTCTCTACCAGACTCGTGGAACAGTTTGGTTATTGCAATAGGTAGCAATACAACTACCTTGAATTTTGATGACATTGTTTCAGCCTTACTGTAGGAGGAAATGAGACGGAGAAATATGGAGGGCCAAAATGGAGATGCCTTATCTGTACGAGGAAGGTCCCAAAACAGAAACAAGAATAAGGTTTCGAGTGGGAGATCTAAATCTCCTGGAAAGTTTGTAAAGGTGTGCTGGAAATGTGGAAAGGAAGGGCACTACAAAAAGGATTGCAGATCTAAAGCTCCTGAGAAAGGAAAGGGATCTGATGATGCTCCTTCTGCAGAGGCAAAAACCACCTCGGATGAAGGTGGGGATGTGTATTTGGCTTCTTCTTCAAATACACATGTAGATCATGTGTCATGGTTGATTGACTCAGGTGCATCTTTTCACTTCACTCCCCATAGGGAGTGGTTCTGCGAGTATGAGAAATATGATGGTGGCGATGTCTTCCTAGGGGATGATAGGAAGGCCAAAATCATCGGACGTGGAAAGGTCAAGCTGAAGCTGCAAGGTGGAAGGATTAGAACACTTCCTGGTGTTCTGCATATTCTTGCATTGGCCAGAAATCTGATTTTTGTAAGCAAGATGGATGATGGTGTGTAAAAACAATGTTTGAGAAAGATGCCTGCAAGATGGTTCGCGGAGCACTGGTATTAATGCGGGGAGTTCGGATTGGAATTCTGTACAAGCTTCAAGGTAGCACTATTATTGATGGGTGCAACAGTTCTGTGGTTCCTGAAAGTGGAACGGAAAGCCTAGCGGTCTCTGGAGAAAAGACCATTCTATGGCATCAAAGGCTTGGACATATTGGAGAGAAGGGCCTTCGGATACTGCACGGAAATGGTATGGTAGAAGTTATGTCTAATTTCTCTCTGGATTTCGATTCCTATGAACATTGTGTATATGGGAAGCAGAATTGGGTGAGTTTCCCTTCTGGTCCTAAGAGGGTGAACAAGATATTAGAACTTGTGCACAGTGATGTGTTTGGACCTATGTCGGTTCCATCACTGGGTAAGTCTGTGTAATATGTTTCATTCATAGATGGCTTCTCAAGGAATACATGGTTATATTTCTTGAGGAAGAAATCTCAAGTCTTTGACAAATTTAAAGAATTTAAGGCTCTGGTGGAAAACCAGACAGAGAAGAAGATAAAGGCGCTGAGGACAGATAATGGTGGGGAGTTCAGAAGAAGGGAATTTGAAGAGTTCTGTAAGAAGTGTGGTATATCACGGTAGAAGAATACTCCATACACACCTCAGAAAAACGGAGTTGTAGAAAGAATGAACAGAACGCTGATGGAAAAGGAAAGAAGCATGCTCAGTGGTACCGGGTTAGGACAAGAATTCTGGGCAGAGTCAGTGGAGACTGCATGTTACTTGGTTAACATATCACCTTCATCAGCGTTGGAGGATAAGACTCCACATGAGGTATGGACTGGTAATAAACCCTCTCTTTCACATCCGAGGGTGTTTGGATGTGATGCATATGTACATGTTCCAAAGGAGAAAAGGACCAAGTTGGATAATAGATCTGAAAGGTGCATCTTTATTGGGTATAAGGATGGTTTAAAGGGTTACAAGCTTTGGAACCCGTAAACAAGGAAAGTTGTGTGCATACCGAGATATGGTGTTTAAAGAGGTGAAAGATGTTGTTAAACATGAAGTCCTACCAAAGAAACTCCGAAAAGATAGAGTTTGAGTTAAAGGATAATGAATCGTGAGTTCACAATTAAGAAGATTCCGATGAGGAAGAGCCACAACCCAATCGTGAGAAGATCAGCGCGGCAGCTTTGAGAAAGAAGGCAACTAGAAAGGTATAGTCCATTCCGTCGTTCAAGTTTTGTCTAATCTATAATCGATGATGATCCTGGGACCGTCGTGGAGGCAAGAGATTCGTAGGATGAAAACTCTGGAAGGAGGCCATGATCGATGAAATGGCATCCTTTCATAAAAATGAGGCATGGGATCTGGTGGAGTTGCCGGCTGGAAGGAAGCCCATCGGGAGAAATGGGTGTTTAAGAAGAAAATGAATGTGGAAGGCAAGGTGGAGAAATACAAAGCTAGGTTGGTAGCAAAAGGTTATTCCCAAGTGCCAGGAATTGATTTTGGTGATATTTTTTCTCCTATTGCCAAAGTTACTTCTATTAGATTATTTTTATCTGTTGCTGCCACATTTGATTTTGAGGTAGAACAGATGGATGTGAAGACAGAATTTCTTCACTGGGATCTGGAAGAGGAGATATACATGAAACAACCTGAAGGATTTATGGTGAAGGGGAAGAAAGAACTGGTATGCAGGTTAAAGAAGTCTTTGTATGGGTTAAAACAGTCACCAAGGATGTGGTATCAGAAATTTGATACCTATATACGGGGACTTGGCTTCACCGGAAGCAAGGAGGATCACCGTGTTTATTTTAAATTAATTGGTGACCATGTTATTTATTTGGTCTTTTATATGGATGATATGTTGTTGATTGGAAATGACAGAAATTATCCAAGATTTGAAGACCTAATTGTTCTCAAAATTCGACATGAAGGATCTTGAAGTTGCAAACTATATTTTGGGCATGGAAATTAAGAGAGATCGGGTAAAGAGGAAGCTCGTTAAACCCGTAGGAAGTATGTCGAGACTATATTGCAGAGGTTCAATATGCAAGATAGTAACCAGTGAATGTTCCTATTCCTGTAGGTGTAAAGCTGTCTACTGAACAATGTCCCAAGACACAAGAAGAAGAGGAGGATATGTCTCGTGTTCCATATGCAAGTGCAGTGGGTAGCCTTATGTATGCAATGGTCTGTACTAGACCAGACATTGCACATGTAGTGGGAGTACTGAGCAGATTTATGTCAAACCCAGGGAAGGAGCATTGGACAGCAGTGAAGCGGGTTTTTAGATATTTGTGTGGCACTAGTGATTATGGCTTGTGCTACCAGGGAAGACCACAATTGGAAAGAATGTTGGACATTCGTGGTTTTGTTGATGTAAACTGGGCTGGAGATCTGGCCCAAAGAAGATCTACAAGTGGGTATGTGTTTAGCCTATTTGGAGGTGCAGTCAATTGGATGAGTAAAAAACAGTCTGTAGTGACTCTTTCAACTACAGAGGCAGAATACATGGCAGCCACTCATGCAAGCAAGGAAGCAGTTTGGTTGCAAAGATTGTGTTCATGTATGGGGTTGGTGTAGCGAGTTATAAGGATAGACTGTGATAGTCAAAATGCAATTTTCTTGGCTAAGAACCCTGCTTATCATTCAAAGACAAAGCACATTGATGTTCAATATCACTTTGTGAGAGATATGGTTGAGGATAAAAAGGTGTTGCTGGTAAAGGTGGACACTTTGAAGAATGTTGCAGATGCATTGACGAAGTCTGTGAGCACTCATAAGTTCTCTTGGTGTAGAGAAACAATTGGTGTTGCAGAGCTGGGATAATGACTAAGCTCTCTTGTGGCTCCCTTGCAGAAAGAAAAGAACAAGTGGGAGAATGTTGGGTATGTGTTATATATTTTCTATGACTAGCCCCGCGCACTGTACGTTGCATTGGGCGCAGCAGGGGGGTCACAGGGGGGCGGCAACCCCCCCTGTCGAGGTCCGGGGCAGCATCCCGGCAAAAAATTTTTTGGTGTGCGGACCCATCCATGGTTTTGTGCATGAGTTTGCACATGGTTTTGGGGGACGATGGTTTTCGCCCCGTAGTATTTTGTAGATCCGATCAAGGGAACTATGATTATGTTCTAATCCAGGGTTAACGGATTGGGGTTTATGTATGCTTCGACATGTAGATATATGTGTTGTAACACTAAAAGGAATATAATGAAAAATCAAGCTGGTCATCCCGATTTGGGATCCAGGGAAAAAATCTCTATGTTTATCTGTTTTATGTTTTATGCTCTCGCTATTGATTATTTTCTGATTTAAGATTCGTTTGTAGATAATTTATGTACAGGGTTAAAAACAATGTTCCACCAAGACTCTGGTTCGGGGAGACGGACAGGGGGGACGTGTGGGAGTACCTTGAAATTTTAGGGAAATTTTGGGGGTGCAGGGAGTCGTCGGGGTATATAATTTTTTATTATATATATAATTCAAGTTTATATTCATTATTAAATAATAAATAATGAAAGCATAAATATTAAATATTAAATAGACTAATAATAATCTAAGTTGCAGGAAACGCTGGAAAGGGGTTCGTTTCCGTACGGAAACGATACGGAAACGCGTACCGTACGGCCTGGAAACGCGTTTCCGGCCGTACTGGCACGTTTCCCGTACAAGAAACGTTGCCAGTACAGCTGAAAACGCGTTTCCGGGCCGTACGGCCACGTTTCCTTGCCTTTAAAGCGATTTAAGTTGGTTTTTTTTTTTCCGGTTTTCGTGCTTTTTAACATTATTGTAATCGTTTATGGATGCTTGTAGATGGATTTTTAAAGCCTATGGCCCTAGTATTTATATGTGATTCATGGTAATGTTAAATTCTTAAAGTAAAAGGATGAAAATGAAGATTAAGGAGATCCTTTTACTTAAATTTTTAACATTACCATGAAATGACTCAGGATGTTTGAGAGTGGTTTCGACCTCATTGGATTTCATATGGAGAAAGTAGAATTTTAGATCTCATTCAAAATCCAACAGACTTATCAGTTTTTCAGGATTTCAGGGTTGGGTGATTGCAATGTTTCCATCGTATTTTGTCATGTATTAGGGTATGGAACTCATATTTAATCAAGAGCACCAATCCGATATTCCGAGATTGCTATTTCCATTGTGTCTGTTATCATTCATGAGTAAATGTGTTGTAACTTGTAATAGTTTATGCTTTGACTTTATCATGTATCATGTATGTTTTAAACTTTTATGATTTCACATAATATTTCTTAAATGTCCTAAATTCTAATATAAAGTTAAATTATATATATATATATATATACCACGTTTCCCCATTTCCAAAATTTGGGGAGGTCGCGTTTTGCTTCGCTTCCTGTTTCGGAAACTCGTTTCCGTTTCCCCATTTCATGCAACTTAGATAATAATATACTATACACTATATACTAATAGGAATACCAATACATTGAAAATTGAAATTTGATCTACACATGATAAAATTTAAATTCATAATTGAATTGAATAATGACATACATTGATCCATCCTCATCTTTCATTTTGATACATACATCATTCATATGACATACTCATTATTATAATATTCATCCATAATCAATGATCATTCAATAAATAAATTCAATAATGAAATCTTCAAATACAATGATCCATGATTCCATATCATTCATCATTCATCACTCTACAATCTACAATGTACATTGATTTAAAAAATTATTTCATCATTCATCATTCTAGAATCGAAATTGAAAGCAAAACATACTAGAAGTAGATAGTAGATACTAAAGTTTGAACTTTGAACACTAAATAGTAAATAGTAAATTTATATAACTGAAAGTTTAAAACTCAAAAATAGTTAAGAGTCAAGAGTCAAGAATCAGTCTGAGGTCAACAACTGAAAAGTAAAAATAGATAATTTATTAATTAGCACTGAAAATAAAATCAACATCAAGGACACAGAGAGGTCAAGGTCGAAGTAGCAGAGGTCAGCCAGAGGTCAAAGAGCTAGAAATGAAATGAATCATTGAATAATGAATCGTAAACTTTTTTTAAACTTACGAATTTTTTTTTTTTTTTTTTTTTAACCCTGAAGCACCCTTTTTGGGGAGTCGCATCCCCCTTCAAAAGGGAAACGCACCCCCTTGCGTCTCCCCAAGACTCCCCAAAAAGGGTGCGCGGGGAAACACACCCCCAGGAGACTCCCCGTCCCGAGTACAAGGGATGCGAGGGGTGCATGCACCCGACCCTGGGGGACGCGACCCCATGGAACACTGGTTAAAACCTACACCAGCCCCTGGTGAGCAATGAACCACCCTACCTTAAAAGGGGTATTCACTGCTATATCTTTCACATCATGCTCTTATCCTTTGAGCCCCGAGCAGTTATTCAAAGAAAAATCATAAAAGGAAAAAGGCATATATAGAAGGGTGAAAAAATCAAGGTCGAGGCTCCTCATCTACCACGATTGCTCCCTCCTACACATTATATACCCAGGTGTGGGCTTCCCTTTTTCTAGCTACCCTAGTACCCCGATGTGTGGCCCACGATTTTCCCTTTTCATTCCCCATTTCATTCACATATTTATCACATGCCACCACCATTTGAAGGGTGTACCTTGAACATACTATAACCTCTAAAGATAGAAACCACCTAATAAGGTACTTGATTAACCCCCTTTGGAGCTTGGAGATATTGACACACCCCAAAGCCCACTATACAAGGGCATTCCATTATGAAGTGTCCACATGCTTGTAAGCACTTTTACCCAATTAATTTAATGACTTGTTGTGCAGGAAGGCTAGGGGACACATAAGATCCTGCATTGGATCTTATGCAGGATTGCAGATGGTATCCATTCTGAGTTTGGTCTCCCTATACGGGGTCCTAACTCTCCAAAGGGCTACACTGGCACATGTAGGGTGTGTGTAGAGAGCCATGGGCCTCCACAGTAGTAGACAACACTCCATGGATCCCCAAAGATGTTCAGAGATAGCTCAAGATCCACCTATTGGACGAGGAAGATGCACTTGGTACACCATGCCCAGTCGGCACCACAATTGCACCATACACTTGGAAGGTGACCTAAGACTTGTACACTGATGTGACATCATTTATTCTATCATATGAGCACTTATAGATGTTCTACAGGCATCTTCGACTTACTTGGAGACCTGTGAGGTCATTGGTGTGCCCCCACACCCACTGGGATCACCACATGTTTATTGTTTGTGGAAGAAGGGGCTACCCTCTTGTCCATCACTTTTAAGGGTCGTATTCATCATTATGGCACTTATGGACCTCATCAAGCCTCTTGGAGGGCCCAACGACATGCATTAATTAGCATTTGACCTCTTGAGAGGCTTATTATTTTATTTATATTATCCCTTGCTCCACTCACTGTCCAACTTGATATGGGCACCAGACGCCTTCCATACGCTGCCACTAAGTAGAGCATCATGGTAGTATAAAATCTTGATCATCTCCTCGTGAGACTGCTCCACTGAATAGTCCCTGTCGTGCACTTTAGGAGTAGACTCTGGAAGATGCAAACCAAACTCTGAGGGGTTGCATCCTCGTCCTCATGGGCTTCCGCTAATCTCCTCTTGTTGATCACCCTGCCACACTGGTGAAGTTCCCCACACGATCAACAAATCACTAAAACCCAATGGGAAATCTGAATGACCTCCCCCTATAGAAATTAGCTCACCTCTACAACTAGCCGAGCTACTAAGCCTTGCGATCCCAGAATCCCACGTCCATCATAGAATGAACCTACCCTACTGACATTGCGACACCTCTATCATTCTCGACTGCTCAGCATGCTCATACTAGACCCTCCCCTCCAGTAAGGCTTGACCACTATACCTATCTCGATCAGCACTATGCCCAACCTGCAAGGGCAACTCTTCAATGCTCAAGTCCACTGCTCCACGGCTAGCCTCGATCCAGAGCAGCAAACTGCCTCGCCATATGATGAAGGTCTCAACAACTCCCTGCATGTCAGCCTGGGAAGGACCTAGATCACCCTCCATTATAACCCTACACATAGAGTAGTGGAATGATCCACTAGCCAACCAGGTCCCTGGATCCTCCAACCATACTAGGAACTCACAACTCCCACTCCTCACGGGTTGCCACTGTGAAGCACCACTACACGCTAGAGCCCATCCGACGCTCATCTCTGACCTCAGTATGTATACCATAGGTGGACCCAAAGTATCAAGAATTTGTTCCAAGCATGCCAACCTGTCTTGCTCCTGCCAGCCCATACAGTGAAATTCGCTATCCCAACTCCTGATGATACACCCGGGCACTGCTCGGGGTCTAGACACTGTCCTGTAGACCAAATCTAGCATACAATGTCCCTCAGGCTCCTGTCACGCCTCTGATTGTCTCTCCCAAAGTGCATCATGCAGCTCCCCCGCAATCACCTCCCAAAGTGTAAGCCCAGGGGTGGAAGTTAAAACATACATTGCCTCGACAATAAGTCGCACAATCCCTAAGCCTGTATTCTCCAGCTCCGGCATCCACCAAATGTCTCAACTGGAGAGCCTTCTCCCCTCCCATGACACGTGGTGTCTCATCCAACTTCCTAGGATGGGCCTCCCATGTCCTGTTGCCTGAACAAAGAGCATGGATGAGCGACAACCAAACACTCTGCGAACGTAAGCAACATTGGAGGATGATGGTTGGGTAGGTCCCCAAGGGTATGATCGAGAGTCTACAAAGATATTAAAGAGTAATCCTATGGACGACTCTCTCTTTGCCTCAGATCTGTTGATAACCCCCTCAAAGTCTGGTCTCCGCTAAACATGGTGTCCCCAAATTCTCAACAATATCCTCATCGATCCTATGTGAGTTTCCTCCAATGGTACACCTAATGTCCCTATCCATAAGTCTCCTTGGAGGCAACGCTCCACGAGCCCGTTGTGCCGCATCATGTGCCACTACATACCACAAAGTATCACCACACTCCTCGACATACCACTGTACGCCACAACCTATCCCTGTACACCATAGGATACCCTCAGATATTGCTATAGCATCATGTACCATCCTGTGCTGCCTGTGTCACTGCACCTATCACTCCTCGTGTGTACTCAATGCGATGTAAGACACTCCTACTCCACAACGCAATCCAACACACTACGACATACCACTATGCATCTACAGGCCCACTTGTAGACCACTACTCAACGCTAGATGCTCCTACACATCCTTGGATGTGATGGCCTAAAGTTGTGTCCATACGCGTCGGCTCGCTCCCGACCAACATCATCACCTCCACTGTCGCATCACCATACCCTCCGATGAATGGATCTCCCCTCCAAATCCTCCCTAAGGGACCCAATCAGTAGCAATGCCACCACTGCTCTGCTTCTCTATGTCCTATGTGTGAAAATTCCTGAATACAATTATGCGGAAATCCTACTGTAGTATCATAGTTTACTTCTCCTACTTGATTAAGTTATACAAGTTATCTTCAGAAATAATATTCAGAAAATATCGAAGTAAACACAACTAACAGCCTACACATGCAGATCATTTACTGAATATCACGCTCATTCAAACAAAGTGACACACTGATTTTTGGACATAAATCCCCGGAAAAAACCCAATGCGGGAAAACCGATGCAGCAGATATGAGGGTTTATTATTATTAAGTAGATTCTGAGTACAACAAATCTGGGCACCAAATTTGGTTAACCCAACAGAGAAAAAGTAGATCTGCAGCTAACCTACTGTTATGAGACCAAGATTTTGATTGATCCACACCCTAAAATGAGATTTACAATACTTAGCCCGATTCTGGCCCTAGACACCCCAGCGCTACCCCTAAAGCCCCAGTGTCAGCGTTGCTAGGCTTTGCGTGCCCCTGTGCTACTCAGAAGGGGACTGCGTAACCCGAGAGTGGGCGATGCAGTCCTTACGCTGCCTCTAGAGGCCTCTACGTAACTCTGGATGCCCTCTGAAGCTCCTTTGCATTGTCCCTGAAAGCTACTCCTCTGCCTCTTGCTGACTCTTGGCTCCGGGATCAGATCATCCCCTCAGCCAATACTACCCCTCGCTGCAGAAAACTCCTCCGGAAATTCTTAGCAAACCCTGCCCTAGAATTCCAACTTAGTTTCTCAGCTTTGCCTTTGTGTGTGTATCTCCAACTGACCCCCAGCCTTTCTCTTATACTTTTTCGTTAAACGCATCAACAATCAAGATTAAAACACTCATTAACGGCTGAGATTAAAAGACTGCTTGATCCGTGTCAACCATCATACCAAGACAACCCAAGGAGTCTGCCCATAAATTGGTTGGCCACTGGTGCTGACCCAAACTGCTAGGTCAATTATACCGTCCAGGTTGTAGTCAACCGGCATAGTTAGGAAATTATATGTAGTCCCACCCTAATCCCAATGCCAATCTGGGCTTCGGGTATCCCCAGTGTCTGGAAGTTCCTGTTGAGCTACACCCGAGTCCACTACCATCTCATAGCCCACTCCACCGAGTACCAACTCAAAATCTCTCGCCATCCAACCCCAAGAGAGGGATCGAATGCACAAACTCTCACACATAGAACAACCCCAACATGCAGATGTTGCACCCTGCCCAATTCAAGTCGTCTCATCTCGCTATCCTGGTCAACACATGGAATCTGACTAGGTAGCTCTGTCTTTCTCTCTCCAATGGGCAAAGGTAACCTAACAGTGCTGCAAGCCCCATCTATGTATGCCTAAAGAGGGTTGCTTCGACGCTCCAATGTGCACTCTAGTTGTACCATTAGGGAATCCAACCATTCCCCAATGTGAGTCAATTTGGTCGCTAACTTGGCACAAACCACTCTCATGCCCTCTAGCTCCTTGTTCTGCAGTAAAATAGCCTCTCACATTGACACGGCCTTCCTTTTTAATGCTAGAAGATCGGCCTGAAGGTTGATACTAATAAAATTAATGTGGGTGACCATCATCTAATACCTTTGTATCTCTTGGTGCCTCATCAAGGGTGGATAAGTCTCCTAGCACCTCCCTCATCTGTTGAGTGTTGCTATTACCCAAAGACCTAGATACGACCCCGGTCACCTCATTAACGAACGACACTACTGGTGTATGCTCTACTCTCTCCACTAAGATGTCAACCCGAGCGGTCAAGGGAGTCTCCAATAAGGGTGACTCCTGCGTCACACTAGGTATACCTATGTGCTCCCCACAATCCTGTGTGCCCTCAACCTCATGCTCAACCTCCTCCTCAGGCTCCTGATATCTAAAACCAAGTCTCCACTAACAATAGCGCCCCCTGGTATCACCCTCAAATGATCCCTGTCTTGTATGCTCCTTTTGAGGTGATCTAGTGCCTTGATTTTGTCAACTCTCCCCACATGGTGTAGATGGTTGTGCCCCGATGACTTGTGTACCTCTAGTGTTTCTACTGTAAGGATGAAGATGGATTTGGTCAATCACCTTCCTCAACTGGCCCAACCTCTCATCATTCCAGTGAATTCCACCCCAGAATTCCGACATACTGAATCTCCCTTGACCAATGGGTGGTGTGTGGTTTAACCTGTCACTGTGCATACATGCCCAAATCTCCCATGATCTAGTTGGCTATCCCACAACTGGCCAATATCATGGCTCTAATACTACTGTAATTTTCCTTCTTAAGAAATACAATGATAAACAAAGCAGAAATACACATGTAACAAATAAAATCCAACATGCAGTAAGTGACCCAGGAATTTAGCCAAGAATTGCGCAAAACTGAGCCATTTTATTATATATATGCAAGTGGAAAAAAAATCTGAATGGAGTGTGTGCACCTAAGCTTGCTAAAGCAAGCTTGACAATCCCAGGTGAGAAAGTATGTTGCCCAACTGCTAGGAAGGAAGATGTTGTTTGGCCTTGGAAATCTGCAACTGCTGGCTGGAAGGAAGATGTTGTTTGGCCCCTCTAGAGTACTCCAAAAATTCAGAGAACTTAGCCACAGGCTCTTCTTCACCCGCTCAACAAAACCCAGAAATATCTTGCGAACCCAAGTGGTGGAAATAATCCCATAATTAACTATGCCCTCCTCCAACAATTTCTATTGTTGCCTGCTAACTACAACTAGTATTTATGCCCTCAGAAGTGCTCAGAAAATCCTGCTAAATTAATCTTGACCTCTCCTAAACAAACCTAGAAAAACCCAAAAAGGGTTGGGCCTAATTCCAACCTTCCAAAATCACCCCCAATTTGTGTGAGCACCCTCTATAGTTGGGTAATTCGTACTGCCTGAAAAATAGCTGCCAAATCCCTCAAAAATTAGCTGAGAATACCTCCAATATCTATGCTTATGCCCCCTTGTAAATCCTCAGCCCCAACTCCAGTTCATGCCCCACAACCAACGTGCTCCTCTAACAACTGCAAAAGCCCAACCAAACCACTTCTACGCAGTGGCCCAAGAAGAAGAATTTTATCTTGTATGTAATCCACTCAGCCAACCCTTCAAACCACTGCAAAAAGGCTGCTAGGTGCTACAAGAGTGCGTGGAACCTTACTGCACCCAACCTTCTCCTCAATAGCTCGAATTTCCTTGCGAAATCCCTTCGGAACAACTCCAAGAATGTAGCAAAGCTCCCCTAGGGTGGCACTCCAAGTCCACCTAAGTAGGAGTTGGGATCTCCCTATGAAAAATCCTAGATCTGGATTCCTACTGCAACAAATCTGAATTACTTCTCCTATTATTAGATAATTATTTCATTACATTGAAATACCAAAGTAATTACTGAAGTAGTCTACACAAATAATGTTGCGGAATAAGTCTAAATGCTGAAACAATCTGAACAAAATACACTGAAAAACAACCACATTGACACAGTTACTTTTGGACTAAGTCCCTGGAAAAACCCAACTTGGGAAAACCGGTGCAGCAGATCTGAGGGTTTGTATTCTTAAGCAGCAGAATCTTGAATACAACAAGGGTGCCAACATCCGGCAAACCCTTTAGAGAGATCTAGATAGAAAAAATGACTGTGAGATATACCTCACTCAGCAAGTCTCCGGCTGATCAAAAACAGCGCTGATGAAGCCCTCACTACCTCTGCATGATCGCTTACACTGGATCTGCATAAGCTTGCGTAGGCAAGCTAGAGGGACTGCGTCACCCTTTCCTGTAGCTAATCTAGCTGATCGTCACCCTTGCCAGAAATTGCGCTGTCTCTCTCCTGCGTTGATGTTGCCTCTCTCTAAAATGTATTCTTGGCCCTCTTGACCAATCTCTGTTTCTGCCCCTCTCTAGATCTGATCACTGAATCAAATCACTTAGCAAACCTAGCCCTAGTGATTTGCTCTTGATCAAAACTTGTGTTTCCTCACACAAATTCGAAAATGCTCAATGGCTCAAGTGTCAAGTGTATTTTCCATAGGCCCCTCACCCTCCTCCTTATAATCTTTCATTGACTCTTCAACGGCCAAGATTAAAACATAATCAAGGGCTAAGATTAACTTGGAGGTGATCCATGACTTTATCTAGAAGATTCACACTTGATTTAATTAATACCCATTAATTAATCAGTTTCCCTAAGTTTAGACTTAGGAAAACATTAAGAAAATGATTAATTAATTTAATTAAATCATCTCCAAGTGGAATTTTCCAAAACCATTTCTGGGTTTTATGGAATACATGTGTCTTAGCCTATATACAAAATTACAAGGCTAGAGCACATCTGATGCTACCATAAATCAACACTCCCCCTGGAAATCTCGTGTGCTAAACAGCACTATGTTGACCCAGCTAAACAGCTTGAGCAAACAACGGTTCATATTTCAAATGAGCAAAGATCCCCAAAATGAGTGCTCCACCTTCCATTTATAATTTTTCCACCTTCTCTTTCCTTGTGGGCTCCACCCAACGAATTTCCATTTTTCCTCTTTCTCTCTCCAACTCAAGCTCTCCAATGGGTGTGTATTCCCTCATGGAGTGGCCCCCACCTTCCACTAGCTCAACGATTTCCCTTTTTCTCTAAGTGGGTCCCTTTCTTCACCCAAAATTAAATATTCCTTTGATTTATCCCCCCTTCCTAAGTTTTAATGCCAAGATATCTCCCAATTGCAAAAATTACATAAGTGGAAATTCTTCTTAACAAAATTAATTAATTGGGAATATTACATAACTTCATAATATAACATAAGTGAAGAACATCATAAGAAGCACTAATAACTAAAGTGCATTTAAACTATTTTTTCTAACAATTGGATCTAATTGTCATCTCTTTCATCTCATATTATTTCATTCAGTAATCTTAAATTTGCATCATTGAATCATTTTTGTAAGTTGATAATCTTGCATTCTAAGTCATTACCATGAAACTTGATTATAAGTGATTTGCACCTTGTTGAAATTGGATCTCATTGAAGCATTTGTATTTACATCCTAGATCTAGACTTGCATCCTTAATTTACCTCCAAGCATAAGCTTGGTTGATAGAAAGTTAGGACAACCTTCTTCATTATTCAATTTGAGGAGTTGACCCTTAAACAACAGTTAAAACAAGTGACCTTGCAGTTCTCTTGTGGTCGAGTCAATTGTAAGAACGGAGTCACTTGGGTTGCTAGAAGCCCTGGGTAAGTATTGTTAACGAGGCCTTAGCCTCCTTCCCCAACACTTCTCCCAACAACCTTCTTCTAAGACAAGTTTTGATAATTGAGGAGGAGGCATTCACCATATTCTAGGTATATAATTAAAATTAACCAAGATCTTGCATCTCACATAGATAGATCTTGCATTCACTCATCTAACATTGTCATTTTGCATTTCAATTGAATTGTGAGCTCTTTTTATACTTGCAAGTTTTACATTGTTACACCTGTCAATTTCAAGCTTATTGCTTCTTGAATATCATCTTTACTTAAAGTACAAGTTTTGTTTCCCTTGCAAACTTATTTCAAACCTTATTGCTCATATCTCTAATTTCTTTTAATCTCTTGATCTCTTGTACTAACCTTGTCTTGCAGCAATTCCCATCTTGTGACGTTATGTCTCATTTCCTTGTTGTGTAAGTGTTATAATATATGTTTGAGCATTGTTATTAAGACATTGGTCTCTCATTCCTTATCTTGTTGAGTATTGATCTAATTAAATTTATCTTCTAATATTTACATTGCTCAATAATAATCACACTTGCCAATTAATCTTAAGTGAAGTTATCAAGAGAAGTAATTGCCTTGCCTTAGATCTAGACTTGTTGTTTCATGATTGTTCCATCCTTTAGGGACTACCCCCCATAGCTTGCCTAACAGAGAGCTTAAACAAAGTAGGGAATAGGTGACAGCCCCTACTTTGAGCATTGCGCCATAAAGGCAATACCTTGTGAGGCTGGAAACTTTTCCCACATCTAGGTGTCCATCTGAAGCGACAACACAGCCAAACGCAAAATGAATAAAGTACCTTTTGACCAAAATCCCACCTTCCAACATGCGATCCTGACAAATGGGCGAGGGGGCATATGACTGACGCAGGTAGCGGAGATATGAATGGCACGTCACAACGGCGACAAGGTGGCTCTCAGGGGTTGTTGGCTGTCGACAAGAAGAAATGAATAGGAGAAAAATCCTCCAATGGAGTCACCCAATTTTTGGTGGGTAACACATAGTTATGACCGCAATATTTTCTTTGCCTGGTAAGGCCATTTATTAACAAAGTGGACTCTATTTTCAGCTTCAGATGCCACAACTGAAGACTTACACCTAGCCTCGCCCATTGAGATACGCCACATCCATGGGTTGTCAAGGTCATTAGGATTTCTACTTGCTTTTTGGACAGTAATTAATTCTACTGGCTGCATGAATGTAGTGACATGTCTTTGGGCGGTTTTGAACCCAAGTATGAACCTTGAGAGTGCTTTAATTTAAACACTTTACCAAATCGCACTTATAACTTAAACAATTTTTTTAATTTTTTAGGTAAGAGTAAATGCTTCTTTTGATCCATGGGGAGCTATGATAGTATGAACCCCGATTTTTCATTATCACACTCACTTCACCCTAGGATCCATAAGGCTTGGCAACAAACACATTGTTCTAGGGCTCTATGTCCACAAAGGTTTGAAGTTTTGAAAATGGGTCGTTCGTATTGTGACACCCCAACTCAACCTTTACACCACAGCCCAAAGGACGTTGCACTGAAACATAGTTAATAATATCAGTAACACATTTGATAAATTTTGGGCATTGTGTTGACTTATGAAAGATACCAATCCTGTGTTTAATTCCACTTATAGACTAAGCAAGAGACAACAAATTTCATTGTAAAATATTGACAACGTAACCAATCATGTTACAACATGACAAACTAATGCTTAGCAGCAATGGGTTATGTTTTAAGGTCACAAGTTCAAACCTGGTAAAGCACTTCATCTGCAATCCAATTCCCAATGCCTGCAATGAAGCTCTGTTGCACAATAGCATTATATTATAACACTGTTTCCTGAATTGAAGCTTTTCTTTATCCAATGTCTACTTATGACCTAAAATATACAGTACAATGTGTACACAACTAAATAGAAAACAACCTTGTTAGACAAAGAAAGAGAGATTACGCACAATCAAAAGTGTAGGTATCAAATAACAGATTGGTGTCAATTTCCAATATTTGACAGCAAGTATATATAGCCACAAGCTATTCTTTTTTAGCAGATCGGATTCATATAACATTATTATTCGACATCTAGCCTAAAATTAGTTTCCACTTAATAGTTGTAACATACTAATAGCAGTAAGCCCCACCCGATACAAAGGAGATTTGCACTTTTCAAAATCCATGTTGACAAAAGATGCACAGTACGAAGAATCCAATGTTTCCTTCATTGAATATTCCCCCTACTGTCCATTGATAAAGGTTTGTCCGCAGACCTACTGGTGTAAATGGTTCAGGTTTGCCCCTTGTTCAAACACTCCAAGCAAGTCCTTCCTTTATTGCACACCAAACTTTACAAACCACGCAGTTATATGGTTTCCAGAAAGACATGTGAGAAGATCAAAATTGAGATACCACCTATGATGTAGTATATAAAATTGAAACAAGCATCTGCAACAGTCAAAAATATAAGGAAAACGGAAACCAATTTTTATGAGGAATTTGATTTACAACCACCCAGCTAGAGAATTTGTGATAAACCTGACAAAATTCTCAACACCATATCGAATGGGCTAGAAAAGCAGATCATGATATTTGCTCCCATGGGTCTAAAAGAAACTTTCAGAAGGTGCACAAGAACTTGCAAACCGCAGCATGCCTCTTATGTCATTTAGGCTAGCTTCTTAATCATGTAACGTGAAAAATGTCAATATGCAATTTTTCTATTGAAGAGACATTATCACTTGAGGATAACGATATAATGAAATAAATTTCTTCTGTTTGTATACCAATTCTATACTTACTGGTAAAATTGGTACCTTGCATTACTAAGGGTAGTATTGATGTGTCTCATACTCTTTAAAATTGGTAACCTCTTTCAATAGGAGCATGCATCACCTGAATAAATATTTGTGACCCTATGAAGGTAATCAAGCATTGCTAACCTGATCAAGTAAAAGGCTTTTGATTGCAATCTTCTTCCTGCTCAGCCCATTAATAAGATCCTCCTCTGGCATTAGCTCCAACAAAGCATCAGGACCCAGCTCAGATATTGGTGGGACAACTTCTGGCTGCATGAAAAGGCAGCAGAACATAGAACATGTTAAGGAGATCTATGAACTATCAGCTCAAGCTATCAGCAAGACGTCAGATCAGAAACCAGTTTCAAAAACACAGAATAGAAGTGGGAACATCCAGAATAATTAATCAGCTGTAATATAACCAGAATCTCATTCTTTTGAAATCAAATATAGAGAATACATTTTCCAGCAGACGAACTCGAGCAAGACGCCTTTTGTCAGTGAATGACATCTCTAGTCCATCATCCAACTGCACACATAAATAACAAACACAAGAAAATAAAGGGCCTCTTAGAAACAGACTTTCAACAAACATACCCAAAAACAAGCAAGACAAAATGTAAAGGAAACAATCAGAAATACATACAATGTTGCCTGAAAACAGAGAATTTACAAAAGAATGTCATTTACAGAAAAACAATAACTTCAAGCAGAAGACAAGTGAAATGCAAACAAATTCATTTGGATGGATCTCAGATGTTAGTAGTATTTGCAATGATGTCAAAGGTGTTTTGGTTCCCCACTGGTATTATCTTGGCAATAACAAGAATGTTGGCAGGCCTGTGACAGCACTTGGGCGCCCTGTGACAGCACTTGGGTGCCCTGTGACAGCAGTAATCTACAGTCTGAGTACAGTGTCTAAAATATGATGGCCAAACAGTGCAAACTCCAGTAATGTTCTATGACAAAACAGGTCAGGGATTCAAGTGCTTAGATCCTATATTCTAACTCATGAATCCAAGTCCTTGTTATACGGAATTAGCAACCATAAGCATGCTAAGTTCCTGTGTCAGCTGAAGGTTTCCTGTTCACATGGTTTAATTCTTGCTACCTGAGTTCAGTTCTGGATCAGGTGTTTAAAAGTTATCATACTTCCAGGGGTCCTGGGACAGATCGAGCACATGGGTTTTGAGGACTGAAGGCCTGAGATGGTTGTGTGTTGCTCCATTCACACTCAGGTTGTTATCAAGTAGCATGAATCATCGGTTAAACGTATGGTAAAACTATTTCCTTATGCGCAGGCAGTTTGCAGCATTTAGACCATTCCCCTATATCGCTGAATGAGGCGCTGCTGCATCCCCTGTCTCACTGGATGGTACCTAGGACAATTAGAAGAGGATATTAAGAAGGCTTGTCCTGTATGTCGTGGCAATTGTTACTATGTTACGAGTATAATATATAAAAACAATATCAATACATAAATAATAATAATCATAAATAACGATTAGTATACTGAAGAGGCACGTCTCTAAAGGCATGACCGTTCATAAAGGGGCACCTGCCTAGGTATATAAGCGGGCCCTCATTTGTAATCAATACCATTTCATATCTCTTATACAACAACATTCTTATATGCAAACATTAGTTGTCCTACAATGGATAATTTTATATTCCAAATATTTTTAATATTCCACTACATATATGAAGCCTATTCATTACATTGGTATCAGACCCACATTCTACAATCCTGCCCTTTGGCTATCAACTCTCCATCAACTTCATTGCCATTGCAATGGAAGTATTTTTCTCCACAACTTTTCAAGTTTCTCCATTCTGCCGTTAGGCCTTTGGCAATTAAAAAAATAAATTATATATATATAGCCATTAAAAAAATAGATTATATATGTATATATATAATAGTAATAATAAATGGTAAAAAAAGTTGTATAATATATATATTTATATAGTAAAAAAAAATTATTAAAAAAAGAGTTATAAAATAAAAATTACGCCTGCCTTATCCAAGCTGCCAGCACACTCAGCGATAGAGCCAACGCATGTGCAACGGCTATATACTATTGTCATCCTGCAAAATCTGTACAACCCTGTGTAGTACCACTGTCACATCCAATTCGTACTAGTGTTTGTACACTGATTCCGCTGCCACCGTACCACCACCCTACCATCCACAGTTTATAACCATAATAAGAAATTTTCACGCTGTATAAATCTTTCACTCAAAGAAATTAAAGATTTTTTTCCACTGTAGAAATCTGCTTTTACTCCTAGTGTTGAGAAACCAATAGGCTAGCTTATTAGGTGTAATATCCCCTTTCAGGGATATCTCTCAAACACAGTCAACTCTAAACCAGAGATGGATTGGAGGGGCATTTACCAGATATTTCACCTCTGAGAAGAGGATGAGATCTGGAGGCTGCCTGGCCCTCACCAGACTCTGTCTATAGAGTATGGGCAAAACACAACAGATGGTATAGCAACTGGAATGTCTCAAAGGGAAAATAAACAGTGATGCGGATCATACAACAGTACATGAAATGCTAGAAACAGTATATGCAACAGATACACATAAAATAGAGAGAATACTGAGCCATTTTATTATACTGAGAAATAGCAATGAGTACAAGAGGTGATCAGAGTGATGGCACCTCGACTTGCACCAGGCAAGTGTAGGAATACTCTCAGAATACTGAAGGAATGGTTTCTCTCTGATCTGCGTCCAAGCTGCTGGAAAACTGCCGTGAAGCTACTACTGCTAGAACAAGATGAGTATTTGGGGCTGCTCCCCTACTCGGAATAAGCTGAAACTCTGGAATCAGCCTCTACTCACCAAACTCAGAAAAGTCCAAAGAGCGTTTCTGGAATGGACAACCTCCGAAAATCACCCCCTTGAGGATCTACGCTATCCTCCAAGGCTCTACGCTGACACTGAAGGGAATCCACCAAAATACTGCCTCAAAACTTTGCCAAAATCCTCCAATAGGCAAGGGTTGGCCCCTTGCTCAATCTCAAAGCTCGAAACCTCCAAAAGAAACCCAATCTAGAGCTCCCAAGAAATGGACTGCGTCCTCCCTCTCAAGACTGCACAGTCACTAGATGCCAAGCTCCACCACCAAGCCTCAACTCAATCCTCCTACAAAAATACTGATGGGACTACCTCACCCGAGCAGGCACTCGAAGTCCCCTGGGGCTGAGGGTGAGATCTCCGAACGGAGACACTCAGTGCACTAAACAGTGCTGCAGACTAGCTAAACAACCAGCGTGCTCAAGAAGTCGAAGTGACTAGCTCAATATCATAAACATCGAATGACCAAAATGAGGAGGCTCTCCTCCTTTTATAACGTTGGCCTCTCTCTCAAACCCTAGGCCCATCATCTCCAACGTAGCCTCTCTTGGCCCCACGCTGCCAACTCAACCTGCGCAGTCCCTCCACGTGCTCTAGTGGGTAGCCTCTCTACGTGGTCTCTTTGCCCCCCTTGGCCCACTTAAGTTACAACGTTGTGTCTACTAGGGAGTGAACTTTATGTTTAGAGTGAGTTATATTCTCCTTTCTCCCACTTTATTTTTATTTTAACTTTATAAAGGAAAAATTAATCAAACGTAATATTTCCAATTAGCTGCTGCTAATTGAGAATATTACATTAGGGTTGATTTCTCTTACTTGATAGTTGCTTGTGAATATTTGTTGGCTTCTTATTTCTTTTATTATGTTTTCTTCATCAAAAAATTACCCAAACATAAAAATATGAAGATCACAAGAGATAGAACACAAAGATGTAGACTCCAATCCAAGGAAAAACCCCACAAGGGGGAAAACCCAAACTTCTCTTCTTGTAGAATTCGATAAAAGTGAGATATCCAAGACCCAAAAACCAAGACCAAGACTTGCCACAAGACCCAAGTCAGCCCTCCATCAAACCTTCCTCAACCAAGTCAAATCCAACAAAGTCAATGATTATCAATGCTCTTCAAACCTGGTCAAACTTTGAAATTTCGGCCCTGCTGTGTTCTAAAATTTTCAGCCACTACAACAGTCCTGAAATTTTGCACATGTGGCAGAATTAAGGTAGAAAACACAAAAATTTCTCTCCTTTGACTTTCGCTCTTCTTCTCTTGACTTTTTCACTGGTTTTATCTCTTTCTTCACACATAAATTCATGAGATGAATTGGTGCTCAAATGAGGTCGAACTGCTCTCTATATATACACATCTTGGAGGTGGAATAGGTTCTTTTCTAGGATGACTTGGTCTTGTGGAGGAAAAATAACTCTCTCGATTCAAAAAAAAATTCTCTTACAAATAGTCCAAATGGGACTTTGACACGTGACAAATTTTCTTTTTGACTCGATAAACCCTAGAAGCATGAAGAACATGCTTTGACTAGAAAATAATAATAATAGTAATTTCTTTTTCTTTTTCTTGTTGTTTTTACATGAAATACATATTGATACAAGTACAATGATAATTATGAAAACCGAACCTAGTTATATTTTTCAATGCCCTCTTAACTAGGTAGGTATTCATAATGACTCATCAAGAGGGTAGGATACTCTCAAATTGAAATATTCTCATAAGAAGAGTTCGGATTGCATCTGCATCATCATAACCAGCATTGTCAAACATAGCAAGGCCTTGACTAACAAGCTCTATCTTTCCACTAGTTAAGAGCACAATGCTCAGAGGCATAAATTTGGACACCACCACCGCCTCTCTCCAGGCGCATACCCCATCCGTGTTAATTTTCCAGTGTTTTATGTTTAACACAATCACTTATTCCAATTCTTCTTCAATTAGCAATCATTTTCCAGTATAAAATCAATCTTCCAGCAACAATAAGCAATTATTGATAGAATAGTAAATCAAATGCATAATAGACAATAACCAAGAACAATAGAGACACAGTATTTGGTCAAAGACCAAGGAAAAACCCCACAAGCGGGAAAACCCTTTCCAAATTCTTCTTCTATTATATTGTCATCAAATGTTCAATAGAGAGATACAATGTTCAAGTTCATTACCAAAGAGTTAAAGTTCAAAGCCTTGACTACCCCAAACACCAATCCCAAATCCAATCCAAGATGAGCCCAAAAAGTCAACTCTGGTCAAAACCCAAATCTGCAAATTCTGGTCAAAGTCAACAGCAACAGCAACAACCCTAACTAGTCCTAGTCAACGATCAAATCAGCCTCCAAAAAGCTCAATCAAATAGTCAAAGAACTCACCCTTCTTTCCTTAGTCAAACCTTGTTAAAGTAGCCTTCAAAAACTCAGTCAAAGGAAAGATAAAGCCTGTTGTCAACCTTCATCTATAGTCAAAGTAGGTCAACTTTCCAAGAAACGTTCGGTCTCTTTCCCAATCAATTCGGCCTTCCAAAACATAGATAAATTTTGAATTTCCAAGTCAAACCAAGTCAAAGGCTGATCAAAGTTGTCCCAATAGAAATCTCCTCCTTCCCTTCGCACATGTGAGCTCGAACCTCCTATTTCAGACTTGTACGAACCAATCAAGTCAAGAGAGAGAAGATGATGTGGTGCGATGATATCTCCAAATAATGTGACATGAGGTGTATTTATGTTGTTGATGAGGTATTTTTTTTTTGCCCAGGCCGACTTCTACTTTTGTGCACATGTGGCTTTCACGTCAAAAATAATATTTTTCCTTAACCAAATTAAATTCTTCCAAGGACTAGTAGGGTCTCCTCTAGATGAGGAAGGCTTCACAATGGAGGGAATTTCTCCCCAAGCTGCCAAATTTCAACAATCCAAATGTTCCCCAGATATGTCTTCACAGGATTATTCTTATCTTGCATACCCTATCCTCAAAGAATATTACTCCTTAGGGCTACTCTTATCTTGAATACCTTATCCTCAAAGAGTATCTGTCCTCGGGACTACTCCTATCTTGGATACCATTCCTCAAGGAGTATTGGTCCCAGATGCTTATCCAATCCTCCATTCGCCCTACTAGTGCCTTCACTAGTCTTCCATTTGTTAGTCCTGGCCATAGTGCATGACACATGGAGAATATGGTGTCCCTCATCACTCCCTCTCAACCAAGGAGGTAATCCTCACTCCCTCTAAAACAGGGAGAAACAACCACAGGCTTGAGCTTGTCTCAAAAATAATAATCAAAGCATCGGCTACACGTTTTTTCCGTGGAGAGTATACATGCTCGGTTCCTTATCTACATCACATCATAATGAGCTTCAACCTTCCTAGATATTCAACATATCATCAAGCATATTATGGAGACAAACTTCTTCACATTTGATTGCACAAGTCTTTCTTTGAAATAGAATTCTACTCTCATGTTTTTCAAGAAATTATATCAACTTCCAATCATCAACAGTATCTATTGTTAAATGCTGTTGTCATTGATGCCAACGTCCATTAATTAGCGCTCTTAATATTTGTCTTGATTACATTAGTTGGAAGCTCCAATGAAGGATGGTTGGAAACCTAGGGTTTGGGTTCCTTGGACGATGGACATACTCCGCACTTGTTGAGGATTTTTGAAGCAGTTAATTGCCAAATTTCTCTGGGAGACCCTTGCCATCAGATTCTCTTCGTCATGTTGGTTCTGGTGGTATATGGCATGCCACAAGAGGCCTCATGGTTTGTGAGTTATACTAGTTTGAAGTCAAAGGACCAAATTCATGGGCAGAAACCCCAAATGGGTGAATGATGTGGCAACTCCTCCTTGGTCAAGTCAAATTGTCAAGTAATGTGGCTCTTGTCCAACGAATAGAATAATTGCAAAAATTATTCTTGAGGTTTTTACAAATCTATCTTAAATCAAAATCAAATGAAGGGGTTTTGGAGGTATTTTAAATTTCAAATCTTAAAAAAAACCCTCAAAGGGTTTTGCCCTCCATAAATCAAAAGCCAAATTCAAACATTATCCTCCACAATAGGAACTCACTGCCTTCTTGAAGCCTCTCTTAACTCAAGACAAAATCTATATAATGTCATCCAATATGTTCCTCAATGCATGAACATGATGAAAATCTTTGAAGCTCTGGAATTTCTCATTCTGGCCCTATGGAGGAATGGTAGATCAGAAAAGAGGCACTTGAATTTTTCATTGATTTGGTTTATGGTTTGGGCTAAACTCTAGGTTTCAATTGAAGGTGCATCATATCTATTCAACTTTTGTTTTGTGCTTGTACAGTGAAGAAAATTCACCACTTCTATGGCCTGGTTACCTAAAGCTTGTAGCCCTAATCTCTGCAATCTCAAATCTGGAAGGTGACGCTACATCTGCGGCTAGGTCATAACTAATTCTCTGAAGATCAACAAAGGAGACAATAAAGTATTTGTGAAGTTCGGTTCTTTTGAAACAACCTTTCTAGTTCTGTTTTGTGGTATCTAAAGGCCAGAAAAACTTCTTGTCAATTATACTTATCAATTAGCAAAAGATTGATCATCTTTGATACATGGCGTTTTTGCCTTACTTCTGAAGAAATCAAGAACTGAAGGAAGATTTATCCTGGAATTAATGATTTTAAATAACCTTTGTAGTTTGCAGAACTAAGGAATAATTGGGAAGTATACACAGGTGTTAAGCCCGACATTGGTCACCTCTGTATATTTGGTTGCCCCGCATATTTCCATGTGCCAAAGGACAAAAGAAAAAAGTTGGAAGCCACTGGAAGAAAAGGTACGTTTGTTGCGATTGTGAAGATGCTAAAAAGTTTCCTGCAATCCCAACCCAATTTTAATTTCACCTTATCACTCCCCTTCAGTTAAATTCCCTTTCCCATAAACTTACTTTCAACATATAGAATTCTTGAAATGAAATTTTGTAATATTCCAAATTAGCATTGCTAATTGGAATATTTCATTTTTGTTTAATTTTGCCGCTTTAGTTGGAAATAATAAATAAAGTGAGAAATAAGAGGGGTCACCTCACTTTAGTCACCTCACTTTATAAAATAAAGTGTTTTCCTAGTTGATTAACGTTATAACTTAAAGAGGGGGCCTTAGGGGTCCACACGTATATGAGGGGAGGCCTCACGCTGACCCAAGAGTAACTGCAAGGTGAAGGACGCAGTTAAGGTTTTGGAGGGAGTTTAGCATTATAAAAGGAGGGGTTTCCACTTCATTTGGTATGCATATTTTGATATTGAGAGCTAGACTTCTGTCTACTTCAGCACGCCGGTTGTTTAGTCGATCTGCAACACTGTTTAGTGCAAACTGAGTGTCTCCGGTCGGAGATCTCACCCTTGGCTCCGGGGGACTTCGAGTGCCTGCTCGAGCAAGGTTTCTTTCCTTCAGTTTCAATGGTGATTTGCGGTAGTTTCTGGTGGAGATTTGGTAGAGGAGATACCCCCTTTCTTGAGACTGCGCAGGCTAGGGCAGAGGACGCAGATCCAGAGAGATAGGACGCAGATCTGGATAGGGAGGACGCAGATCCAACAGATCTAGGCAGAGAGGACGCAGATCTGGATAGGGAGGACGCAGATCCAGCAGATCCGGCTAGGGAGGACGCAGTCCGGAGAGAGAGAGGACGCGGTCTGGATAGGGAGGACGCGAGATCCGGCTAGGGAGACGCGGTCTGATGAGCGAGGTTGTTGTGGGGTTTTAGCGGCGTTTTTAGTGTTTGACCACGAGGGTTTGGTTATCTCATCGGTTGTGAGATTGAATTCGGCCTTTTGCCCGGCGTTTTCTTTGGCTTACTGCTTGTTTGTCCTTTGGCCGAACGGCGTTTTCAACGGTGAGGTTATTTGGTGTCTTCGGAGGTGGAGCAGCTGCTTCACGATTTCTGGGTTTTGTTTGGACGATTGAGATTAGCTACCTTTCCAGTTTTCAGCTCATTCCATTGAGGGGATCAGCCCCTAGTTCCAGTACATTGCAGCAGCAGTTTTCCATAGCAGTTTCTTCAGCCAGCTAGGACGCTGTCCCTATTGCAGCCATTCTTTATTCTGAGAAGGGTCTCCACTTGCCTAGGGCAAGGATAGGTGCACTCATTCTGATTATCTTGTACCCCTATATATGTATTCTCAGATTAATAAAATGGCTTAGTGTTCTGGCATTTTATGTGTACTTGTTCCATGTTCTGGTTCCGGCATTTTGTTTTATATATCTGTCTGGCATATTTCTGTGTATTACTGGTTATTTCTCGTTGGGGATATTACAGTGGTATCAGAGCATAGATCTGGCTCAGCCTGTGGTGCTAGCAGTCTATGACGCCCGGGGATAACCCCTACATCTATCAGAAGGAACGCAGAGAAGCTGAAAGTGGGTGGAAGTTTCCCTTCGGGGGAAGTGATTCTGATCAGGAGCCACCTGAGACAGATTCAGAGGCAGAGCAGCCTGAGAAGGGCCCAGAACAGCGTAATCCAATGGCAGATGATGATGTGAGGTTTAGAGAGACGATCCTCCATCACATACAGGAGATGTCACAGAGGCTCGTGGCCATGGAGATCAGTCAGAGAGAACTCCCTAGAGTTCTTCAGATCGGTGAGGGATCGGGTATGTCTCGCCACGTACCAGTGCACGATGCTATCCCCATTGTGACGACTCAGGCACCCACGCGATCCACTATGCCCACATTCTTGCCAGAGGACACGGGGACAGGAGTACGGGGAGGTGCACAGAGGGATATTCCAGCACCACACGACCTACCATGCCTACCTTCCTGGCAGAGGACGAGGGGTCGGCAGCGCCGCGAGAGATGGATCCGGCTCAATGGGTGGCCGCTTTTGCAGAGTATCAGGCTTTCAGACAGGCATTCATGGATTCTCTCACCTTCGAGAGCTATCTCCATATCCAGTATGGCATTAGACCCCGTGATCATCACAAGGGGCACAGGCACCACCACGATGACCACCGCGCGGCTAGTAGACTCCATTTGCCCACGTTTGATGGCTCATCAAACAGTTCGGCAAAGTCCTGGGTGGAGAAGCTGGACATCTATTTCCAGCTTAACCAGGTGTCGCAGTCAGAGGCCATTAAGGTGGCTACATTGCATCTGGAGGGTGAGGCTCAGGACTGGTGGTTTCATGGGATGGCGACACTCGGGCATTCCACTGTGACGACATATGCCGAGTTTACCAGGAGGATGGTTGAGCGTTTTGACAGGAGGGACCCGGAGCAGCATTTTGTTGAGCTGACCAAGCTCAAACAGACTGGGAGTGCAGAGACATACATTTCAGACTTCTTGAGGGTTTCCGTGATGGTACCTGACTTATCTGCAGCTCGGATGGTTTACATGTTTGTGGAGGGTGCAGTGGGGAGCCACTTCGTGGCTAGTGTCGATCGAAACAAATGGCGGCTACACTCACAAGAGTGCCATCGATAGGACTCGAGACTTACGGGATGTCTTGCCGGGACTCGTACCTTATCCCCGGAGACGGGCTTTCCCGGCCTAAGGGTAAGGACATTGGCGGACCCGCGACCAAGGTGAATCGGGACGAGTCACGGATTGATGATGAGACGGGAGAGCTGAGGAGGAAGCGATTGTGCTTCACTTGCCAGGAGCCATGGGCACCGAGACATAGGTGTGCTGCAGGGAAAGCACACTTCATTGAGGTCTTCTCCGAGAGCAGTGGGGAAGAGGATGAGGGGGATGACGTGGAGGCAGGAGATTGTTATGCAGCGCAGGGTACTTTACCACCACCACCACCCGCAGCAGGTGGGGCATCGTTTGCACCCACTGGGGGAGCTCTAGCCGCATTGCGGGGAGTTCCCAAGTACTTGACACTACGCGTACGAGGGACAGTGCGCGGGCAGCGGGTTTCAGTCTTAGTTGATAGTGGGGCCACCCACAACTTTATTGATGCCCAGATGGTTGAGCAGAGAGGCATACAGACGGAGGGCTTTGATGGTGGGTTTTGTTTTGGGCACGGGGGATCGGGCCATGGCATGTGCTCGATATGTACCCGAGTTGTCAGTGACGATGGGCACTTATACATTGACCGATCACTTCTTTGTGGTGGACATTCCGGACACCAATGTGATATTGGGGGTCCAGTGGCTTATTACCCTGGGGAAGGTCACGACGGATTGGAAGGCCCTAGAGATGGAGTGGGATGATCCCAAGACGGGGAAGCATGAGAAGATACGAGGGCAGCACACATACCCACCCCAGACAGTGTCGGCACACAGCATGGAGGCGACCTTCCGCAAGGGAGATATAGAGTGGGCAGTAGAGTTGCGGGCTTCGGAGGCAGTGGATACAGGGTGGACAGTGCACCCTGATCTACAGTCTATTCTCGACAGATATGCAGTAGTTTTTGGGGATATTCCACCAGGGCAGCCACCGGATCGGGGGTTTGAGCACACGATCGAGCTTGAGCAGGGGATACAGGCCGTGATTACCACACCGTATAGGCATCCCAAGGCCTATCGGGACGAGATAGAGCGAGCCATTCAGGAGTTGCTGGCCCTTGGTCACATTCGGCCCAGCACTAGTCCTTTTGCTTCTTCAGTAGTGCCGGTGAAGAAGAAGGACGGCACATTACGCATGTGCATTGACTACAGGGCTCTGAACAAGAAGACCCTGAAGAACAGGTACCCCATTCCCAGGATCGACGAGCTGATGGATGAGTTGAGAGGAGCACGGTTCTTCTCAAAGATTGATTTGAGATCCGGGTACCATCAGATACGCATGAGGGAACAGGACATTCCCAAGACTGCTTTCATGTGTCATTATGGGCACTTTGAGTTTCTGGTCATGCCATTTGGGTTGACCAATGCACCTGCTACTTTCCAGTCTTGTATGAACCACATTTTCAGGGATCATCTGAGAAAGTTTGTGCTGGTTTTCTTTGATGACATCCTTATATACAGCAGGACTTGGGAGGAGCACCTCCAGCATATTGAGACAGTCTTGCACATTTTGGAGGAGCAGCAGTTCTATGCCAAGCTCTCCAAGTGTGAGTTTGGGTTGACAGAGATGCTGTATCTGGGACATATTATAGGAGTGGACGGGGTGAGAGTCCACGAGGATAAAATCAGGGCTATCAGGGACTGGCCAGAGCCGCGGAACGTGACGGAGCTTCGGGGGTTTATTGGTATCTGCACCTACTACAGGAAGTTCGTCAAGGGCTTCTCTCAGCTTGCTGCACCCCTCACGAATTTGACGAGGAAGGGGGCATTCAGTTGGTCGGACACAGCACAGCAAGCTTTTGACAAGCTCAAGGAGGTGATGAGCAGTTGTCCCGTATTAGCGTTGCCAGATTTTACACAGCCCTTTGTCCTAAAGTGTGATGCATCAGGAGAGGGGATTGGTGCAGTTTTGATGCAGGACGGTCATCCGATTGCTTTCGAGAGCCGGAAGCTCCTTCCGCACGAGAGGTTATATCCCATATACGACAAGGAGATGCTGGCCATCATGCATGCATTGGCCAAATTCCGGCAGTACCTGGTGGGTGGCAGATTCAGGGTGAGGACAGATCATAACAGCCTGAGGTACTTTCTGGAGCAGAAGCAGTTGCAGGAGAGACAGCAGGAGTGGATCAGCAAGATCCAGGCCTACGACTTTGACATAGAGTATGTCAAAGGGAAGAATAATGTGGTAGCTGATGCCCTTTCTCGTAGACCGGCCACGTTATCACTCATGAGCCTGGACGCTGATTGGAGGGCTCGACTATTGGTTGAGTATTCCAAAGATAGATTTGCATGCGAGGTTCTGGATGGGCAGGTAGCAGACAGCAAGTACCGGGTGGTCGATGAGATCATCTATTACAGGGACAGGATCTTCTTGACTGAGGGATCTCAGCTCAAGAAGAAGATACTCCAGGCTTCACACGATTCACCATTGGCGGGCCATTAGGGGTTCACCAAGACATACAGGGCCATCCGAGAGAGATTTGCATGGAAGGGCCTCAAGGAGGACGTACTCCAGCATGTCAAGGAGTGCGAGGTTTGCCAGCGAAACAAGGGAGAGATGAGTCATCCTGCAGGGTTGTTGCAGCCTCTTCCCATTCCGGAGGGGAAGTGGGAGAGCATATCGATGGACTTCATCACAGGGTTGCCCACCGTGCAGGGCAAGGATTGCATCTTCGTGGTAGTTGACCGGCTGACGAAGTATGCTCACTTTTTCGCCATTTCAGCACATCACACGGCGGCACAGGTGGCGGAGTTGTTCTTCAGGGAGGTTTTCAGATTGCATGGTCTACCCAAGACCATTGTCAACGACAGGGACAGCCGCTTTATGGGCGGATTCTGGCAGGAGCTCTTCCGACTAGTGGGGACCGAATTCACACCGAGCACTAGTTATCATCCCCAGACGGACGGGCAGACGGAGATAGTTAACAAGTGGCTGGAAGGCTACTTGCGTAACTACGTCAGTGGGCAGCAGCGAGCATGGCTGAAATGGCTACATTTGGGCGAGTACTGCTACAACACAACGCACCATATGTCCATCGGTATGACACCTTTCTATGCTTTGTCTGGATATCATTCCTTATCTTTTGTGGACATGATGTTTGGTGTTAGCAGGGCTCCGCGAGCCAAGTTATGGATCCAAGAGAGCCAAGACATCCTCCGAGCTCTCAAGGACAACATAGCCACAGCACAGAATCAGCAGAAGTTGTACGCTGATAAGGGTCGGGTGGAGAGACACTTTGAGGTAGGGGACCTGGTCTACCTACGGCTACAGCCATACCGACAGTCTTCGCTCAAGCAGAAGGGGGCGGAGAAGCTAAAGCCTCGTTTTTATGGACCATACAGGGTAATACGCAGGATCGGGCAGGTTGCGTATGAGTTGGAGCTGCCCCAAGGCAGCCGGATTCATAACATCTTTCATGTATCATGCCTGAAAAAGGCACTGGGCCAGCATGTGACAGTCACCGAGGAGCTACCGCTTACAGATGATGAGGGGCATCTGGTGTTACAGCCGGAGGCTATTATCGACACTAGGGAGAGGCAACTGCGGAGCAGGAAGATCAGAGAGTTCTTGGTGAGATGGAAGAACTTGCCGGATGAGGATGCCACTTGGGAGGATGAGAGGATCTTACAGCATCCATCACTTCAGTTGCTTGAGGACAAGCAACGTTTTGCCGGGGGAGACTGTAATATTCCCAATTAGCTTTGCTAATTGGAATATTTCATTTTTGCTTTATTTTGCCGCTTTAGCTAGAAATAATAAATAAAGTGAGAAATAAGAGGGTCACCTCACTTTAGTCACCTCACTTTATAAATAAAGTGTTCTTTTCCTAGTTGATTGACGTTATAACTTAGAGAGGGGGCCTTGGGGGTCCACATGAGTATGAGGGGGAGGCATCAGGCTGACCCAAGGTTAACTGCGCAGGCCAAGGAGAGTGAAGGACGCAGTCAAGGTTTTGGAGGGAGTTTAGCACTATAAAAGGTGGGGTTCTCACCTCATTTTGGCATTGTTGATTTGATATTGATATTGAGAGCTAGACTTCTGTCTACTTCAGCACGCCGATTGTTTAGTCGGTCTGCAGCACTGTTTAGTGCAAACTGAGTGTCTCCGGTCGGAGATCTCACCCTTGGCTCCGGGGGACTTCGAGTGCCTGCTCGAGCAAGGTTTCTTTCCTTCAGTTTCAGGGGTGATTTGCAGTAGTTTCTGGTGGAGATTTGGTAGAGGAGATACCCCCTTTCTTGAGACTGCGCAGGCTAGGGCAGAGGACGCAGATCCAGAGAGATAGGACGCAGATCTGGATAGGGAGGACGCAGATCTGGATAGGGAGGACGCAGATCCAGCAGATCCAGGTAGAGAGGACTCAGATCTGGATAGGGAGGACGCAGATCCAGCAGATCCAGCTAGGGAGGACGCAGATCTAGAGAGAGAGGACGCAGATCTGGATAGGGAGGACGCAGATCCAGCTAGGGAGGACGCAGATCTGATGAGCAGGGTTGTTGTGTGGGGTTTTGGCAGCGTTTTTCAGTGTTACCAGCCCTGAGGAGTTTTGTTATCTCATCCGGAGGATTTGTGGTTAGATTCACCCCTTTTGCCAGCGTTTTCTTTGGCTTCTGCGCTGTCACTGGCAGAGACAGCGTTTTCACTGGTGAGGGTTTATTTGGTGTATCTTCGGAGGTGGAGCATCTGCTTCACGATTTCTGGGTTTTGTCCGGAGGATTGAGATCAGCTACCTTCCCAGTTTTCAGCTCATTCCAGTGAGGGGATCAGCCCCTAGTTCCAGTGCATTGCAGCAGCAGTTTTCCATGTTAGGCTTGTACCAGCCTAGGACGTCGTCCCTATCGTTAAACACCCTCTGTCCGAGAGGGTCTCTACTTGCTTGTGGGCAAGGATAGGTGCACTCATTCTGATTATCTTGTACCCCTATATATGTATTCTCAGATTAATAAAATGGCTTAGTGTTCTGGCATTTTATGTGTACTTGTTCCATGATTCTGGTTTCGGCATTTTGTTTTATATATCTGTCTGGCATATTTCTGTGTATTACTGGGTATTTCCCGTTGGGGATATTACAAATTTTCAAATTAAAACACATGGGACTGTCAACACATGCTGAAAATAAATATGGATATAAACAGACCGGCAACACATAAAAATACACACAGATTTTTGGTGGACTTAGACCCAGACAAAACCCCTTCAATTCTCTTCGGGGAAAACTTGTTAAAGAGCTCTTCAAATTTATTTATCTTTCAAGTTCAAGAAAAATATATTTGCAGACAAAACAAAACAGCAATATACAACTGATCTCTTCAGCCCAAAACTCCTTGAAAACCGTGGCCACTTTGCCTTGATTTCTGTGCCCAATTGAAGCTGAAAAAAGTATTGTACAAATGCAGACTTTACTGTACAGATTATGTACTAACTTTACGGATTTTTTCCCCAAATTTTTTTTGTTTTTTGTTTTTTCTTAAAAACTTCTCTCGAACTGCATGCAACTCACAACATTAAATGTTGTTTGTACTGTACCTTCTATTGTCTTCTATGCCTTGATTTCAGTGCCTATCTTTGCCCAAAAATCACTCCTTCAGCTTGTTGCAACAAATTTTTCTTTCAAAACTTTTCTCCAGCTCTCGGCCTCCTTTCTCCAATCTGCTCGTGAAGAATGAATGAATGCGGTCTCTCTTTTCTTTTTCCCGTTTTGTTTCTCTAAATGATTTTTGGCCAACCCTAAGATCTAATGGCTCAGATTCGTTTAGATCAAGAGATGAGAATAAATGTGCATTTAATTCTCACTTTCTATTTTTTAACTCACCCATTAAATAAAGTACCCACATTGTACCTTATGTCTAAAGTCACTTTTCAATTTATAATTTAACATTGACTTTGCCACTTATAAAGTCACTTTCACTTTATAAAGTCACACTTAGGAAAAGAATTATTTTGGACACTTTTCCCTAGGTAGAGACTAACCCATGGAAAACCACTTGTCCAAGGTGCATTAAAAATCAACACTCTCTCTTACCGAGGGAAGTGTTTCTCACCACACCCATCTTGTCCCTGAAATGGACATGCTTGCCTCTTGGCAAGGACTTCGTGACAACATCGGGCACTTGCTCATTTGTCAATATATACTCTAGCTTCACTACCCCATTCTGAACATAGTACCTGATGAAATGATATCTGATGTCAATGTATTTTGACTTGTCATGAAACACTAGATTCTCCATGATTTTAATGCAACTTTGATTAACATAGTGAATAACCGTTAGTCTCAACTCCTGATCAAATAGGCCATACAATAACTTGTGAAGCCAAATGGCCTCACAACTAGCCTAGCTAGCGGCCATATACTCAACCTCAAAAGAGCTCAAAGCAACTGACTTTTTCTTTCAGCTGAACCATGACACAACTGTCGAACCCAATCCAAAGCAACACCATGAAGTGCTTTTCCTGTCAGAAGCACTCCCTACCCAATCTGAATCTGTGTAACCTGCCAACCTCACTCCATCTCCCCGCTTATAGTCCAAACCATAATCAACAGTCCCCTGCACGTAGCGAAGAATGTGCTTTGCAGCTACCCAGTGCACCCTCCTGGGCTCAACCATGAACTGGCTAAGTGTGTTCACTGCAAAGCATATATCTAGCCTAGTGTTGACTAGATACATCAAGGACCCAATAAGCTGCCAATACAATGTGGGATCCACCAAACTAAAATTCAAAGCATTAAGCTTCTTCTAGTTGGGTAGACATGGGTCTACAGGCTCCCATGTGAAATATACACAACACATCCACAACATACTGCCCCTGCCCCTGCCCCAGAAAGATATGCCCCTCCTCCTGCCACACCTCACACCCCAAAAAGAAATGCATCAACCCAATGTCCTTCATCTCGAACTCCAAACTCCATAGCAAGATCCCCCTTGCAACCACTAATCAGTCTCTTTGCCCCAATAATGAACAAGTCATCAACATATAGCACAAGAATGAGCAGACCATCCCCTACAACAATGTAGTACAAGTTCGGATCTGCATCACTCTTCGTGAAACCCATCTCCTACAAGTAAGTATCAATCCTCTTATACCAAGCTCTCAGAGCTTGCTTAAGTCCGTAGAGTGCTCACCTCAACCAGCATACATGGGTCTCCCGCCCAAGTACCTCAAAGCCCTGTGGTTGCTCAACATACACCTCCTCCTCTATAACTCCGTTCAGAAATGTAGTCTTCACATCCATCTGATGGATCTGCCAACCCATTTCTACAGCAATAGAAATAAGGAACCGGATAGAAGTGTATCGAGCTACGGGAGCAAAGTGTTGAGATCTTTTGTATTGGCTGTAGCATCGGATGTGCTCTAAATCCCAAAATTTGTGGAGGGACTAGAGTACACATGATCTACAAGACCTAGAAAGGGATTTGGGAAATTTCATCTGGTTTGAGAGATATTTAATTAACTAATTAATTTAATATATTTCCTAAGTCTAAACTTAGGAAAATTAAATAATTAAAGTTAATTAAATTAAACATCTGATGAAATAGTCTTAAGTCACACGAATCAAGCTTTCTTTTAATCTTAGCCATTGATCCAAGATCTGATCATGGTCGTTGGTTTCCCAACGAGAAAAGTATAAAGGAAAGGCTTGGGGTCATTTGTAAAGACACACAGAGGCAGAGCATTAAAGCTAAGCTGAGATTCTAGGGCAGGGTTTGCTAAGAATTCTCAGAAGTGTTTTAGCTGCAGAGAGGGGGGTTTAGACAAAGGGGATGGTATGATCCCAGTGTCTAGAATTAGCAAGAGACAAAGAGCAACTTCAGAAAGGCAACGCAGAGAAGCAGGAGCAGGAGCAAAAGAGAGGGCAGCAGCTACGCAACACAGAGGCAGCTTCAGCGATGCAGATGTTGCGCAGTCACTCCCAGGGCAGCGTAAGGCAGCTGGAGACCCTCAGGGGTTACGTAGAGACCCTCAGGGGCAGCGTAGTGACTGCGTCACTCGGTCTAGGGTTACGCAACACTTTCCAGGCCAGCGCAGAGGGACACAAAGGCTACAGAGACTGACGCAAAGGCTTCAAGGGCAACGCTGGGGTTTCTAGGGCCTAGATTTGGCTGGTTCCTATAAATCTCGTTTGAGGGTATGAATCAGCCAATATTTTGGCTTCAGAACAACCGGTGAGTTGCAGATCTATATTTTCTCTGTTGGGTTTTCCAAATCTAGAACCCAGATTTGTTGTATTCAGAAATACTCTTAATAATAAAACTCTCCAACAGCCAGAGACCGATTTTCCCGCATTTGGTTTTTCCGGGGACTATTGTCCAAGAAATCACTGTGTCACTTTATCTATGTGTGCATGTACTTTTTTCTAGATCTGAATTGGTGAAAGTCTGTTATGTGTTTTTCTTCGATATTAATCTGAATTTTTCAGTTAATAACTTAATCAAGTAGGAGGAGCATAACCAGATCTAACAGTAGATTCTGCATAAGTAACATTCAGAAATTTCCACATGGTATCAGAGCAATTGCAAATCTAGGAGGGTCACGAGCAGAAAATTGAAGGATCTTGCTGCAGAATGCAGCAGGAAGTGCAACAGCCGCAATAGAAGGGAAAATCTGAAGGGACACCACCGTTTTCAGAGAAGCGGAGTTACGTAGAGGACAGGGTGATGCAGTCTTACTCTGTCTCCCAGTAGGCCCACACACTTACTGCGCAGAGACAGCACTGGGATTGTCTGAAGCCAGCCAGGGTGACACAAATCTGAAGCTGTCAAATCCAGAAGTGCCTGAAGTAGAGCTGCAAAACTTCAAAAGGTGTTGGTGGGGTAAAATTTCTGAAGTTTTCAAAATTTTAGCCTAAGCACTAGTGACAAAGAGTGAGAGATCAGGTTCTCAGAGAGCTTCTAGCCAAAGAAACATGCAGATCGATCAGAGGATCAAAGAGAGCTGAATCATTGTTGATTTGGCAAATTTCCAAGGAGGGAAATCAGTTGTCATAGGGAGCAGAAGGTACCTATTTGGCCAAGGACCTTAGATCCAGACTTCAAGCACAGAGAAAAGTTCGTCCGACAGATTTCTGAGCAGATGGCTCCTCATGGACTGCGTGATCAAAACAGAATGGATGGCCTATCCAACTTTTCAGTTTGGAAGGCTAGAATCCTGATAGTCCTAGAGGCATATCATCTAAGAGACCATATAAAACAAGTCCTGGCCACGCCAACTGATGTAGATCTCTTGAGGAAGCATAATGAACTTGTTGGACATGCCAAGCGGCTAATAATGGATGGAATTAAGGACCATATTGTCCCACATATAGCTGAGAAGAAAATAGCTAATGAGATGTGGAAGGCCTTAACGTCCCTTTATGAGGGAAAATTCGTCCAGAGGAAGATGCTTCTGGAGACTCGGATGCAGTCATTCACGATGACCAAGGGGGAAGACATGGAACATTTTCTCTTCAGATTACAGTCGATCAGAGACCAGTTGACTACCACAGGTGCAAAGGTGGAGGATGATGTGATGGTCAAGGCTGCTCTCAATGCAGTCACAGATGAGTGGGAAACCTTTGTCAAAAGTATCTTGGGCAGAGCGGACCTCCCAAATTGGGACAGCGTGTGGGCAATCATGCATCAAGAAGAACTCCGCAGAATCACCAAGAAGCAGTACAGCACGGGATCGAGTAAGGTGAAGAAGGAAGATGAAGAAGATGCAGCCTTGGCATCAAAGAGGCAACAGGGAAAGAAGAAAAAGGATCTATCAAAGATCAAATGCTTCTAGTGTGACGAACTAGGACATTTCACCAGCAATTGTCCTCAGAAGAAAAAGGACAAGGAAGCTTCTTCTTCCAAAGCCACTGTGTTGGATGATAGGTCAAAAGATGATGCAGCCATGAGCACTCATGAACCACGAAAGTGGGGCGACATGGATTTGTAGAGCAGCTACAGAAAAGGGGCGGGATCCTTGAGCAGCTCATCTCTTGGATCACATCCGAGCTACAGGAGACTTAAGACAATAGTGGTACAAGTGGAGCAGTGGGTGGATAGGTCATAGATGAAGCAAAGGCAGATCTGAAGGCTGGAAGGAGCAGCACAGTGCAGATGCAGCAACAGCATAGAGGCAACAGCAGCGTAGGGGCTAATGTGACTTCAGTAGTGCAGAGCAGAGCTGCAGCAGCATAGAAGGCTTCAGGAGGACAGCGCAATGCAGTAGCAGCGTGAGAGATTTCGAGATTTCAACACAAGTGGTTGACGTGACTTACACAGTGCAAAGGGGGTCTGCTTACGCAGAGCAGAGCTGTAGCTGTGCATCATTCTCCAGATGACAAAACAAATCAGTAGTCGATGGAGCTTCAGTGATGAGGATTACAGCCCAACTGACTAGTCTGTCAAAGATTGGGCAGGATATTCAGTTGCTTCTCTCAGCAACTGAAGTTACAGTGCATCAGTTAGCAGTGGCAGTGCTATGGGCAACACAAATGCAGCAGATTCAGAGGGAGTTGTAGTACAGATGTGGCAGTGGCAGTGCAGCGTCATGGACAGCAGTACAGAGTGGCAGCAGCAGTGCAGAGTTGAGTGGCATCAGGCCAAGCATCAACAACACAAAAACCAGCGCCTAAAATCTTGTGATACATGGTGTGATGTATTTCTAGAGCACACTCCGTGCTAAGAGGGAGTGTTGAGATTTTGTGTATTGGGGGTATCATCGGATGTGCTCTAGCTCCCAAAATCTGTGGAGAGACTAGAGTACACATGATCTACAAGACCCGGAAAGCGATTTGGGAAATTTCATCTGGTTTGGGAGATATTTAATTAATTAATTATTTTAATGTATTTCCTAAGTCCAAACTTTGGCAAATTAACTACTTAACGTTAATTAAATTAAACATGTGATGAAATTGTCTTAAGTCACACGGATCAAGCTTTCTTTTAATCTTAGCCATTGATTCAAGATCTAATCATGGTTGTTGGTTTCCCAATGAGAAAATTATAAAGGAAAGGCCTGGGGTCATTTGTAAAGACACACAGAGGCAAAGCACAAAAGCTAAGTTGAGATTCTTGGGCAGGGTTTGCTAAGAATTCTCAGAAGTGTTTCAGCTGCATAGAGGGGAGTTTAGACAAAGGGAATGGTATGATCCTAGTGTCTAGAATCAGAGAAAGAGAGAGAGCAGCTTCAGAAAGGCAGCGTAGAGAAGCAGGAGCAACAATTACGTAGGTGTTGCGTAGTCACTCCCAGGGCAACGTAAGGCAGCTGCAGACCCTCAGGGGTTACGTAGAGACCCTCAGGGGCAGCGTAGGGACTGCGTCACCCAGTCTGGGGTTACGCAGCCCTTTCCAGGCCAGCGCAGAGGGACATAGAGGCTGCAGAGGTTGACACAAGGGCTTCAGGGGCAGTGCTGGGATTTCTAGGGCCTAGATTTGGTTGAGTCCTGTATATCTTGTTTGAGGGTGTGGATCAGTCAATATTTTGGCTTCAGAACAGCCGGTGAGTTGCAGATCTATATTTTCTCTGTTGGGTTTTCTAGATCTGGAACCCAGATTTGATGTATTCAGAAATACTCTTAATAATATAACCCTCCAACAGCCAAAGACTGATTTTCCCGCATTGGGTTTTTCCGGGGACTATTGTCCAAAAAATCACAGTGTCACTTTGTCTATGTGTGCATGTACTTTCTTCTAGATCTGAATTGGTGAAAGTCTGTTATGTGTTTTGCTTCGATATTAATCTGAATTTTTCAGTTAATAATTTAATTAAGTAGGAGGAGCATAACCAGATCTAACAGTAGATTTTTGCATAAGTAACATTCAGAAATTTTCACACGAAGGTCTCATCATAGTCAACTCACTCTATCTGTGAGAACCCTCTAGCCACAAACCTCGCCTTGAACTTCTCAATGCTACCATCCGCAGCATGCTTGATCTTGTAGAGCCACCTGGAAGTCACAACTGTCTTGCCCTTAGGCCTAGGCACCACCTCCCAGACATTGTTCTTAATGATGGAGGCATACTCCTCCACCATAGCCTCTCTCCATACCTCCTGGCTAGCAGCCTCTTCCTAGCTAGTAGGCTAAGAGTCAACAATGCTAGTAGCCTTGGCTACATAACTACAAAACCGCTTAGGCGGCACACTCTCCCTATTCACCCTCTTCGAAGGACCAACAAACTTTGCTTCCTTCAAGGTGTCTTGAAGCCACTTGGGCCTCTTCTTCCCGGAAGAAGCTTCCTCATAGGGAACCTCATCCTCTTCCCCCCAGTCTAGTAAGCCTGAAGGTCTGCCAACTGACCCTGGTGTGCATGTACCAACACCTGTCCTCAAAGAACCTCTGCTTCCGTCAGTTGAAGTGCCATGTGAACTTTGTACCAGTGGACTCCCTAAATAAGTGCTCGGTGAACTCACCACTGGTGCCCCAGATGTCACTAACACTGAAGTACCTCTTGTACCAGTCGATTCAGAACCCTGAGGTCTTGCTCCCTGTACCTGACCTCCCAACTAAGGAGAAGTCTGTGACTCTCTCATCATACTCCCGTGATCTCTGATATGCCCTCTCCTCTTCGAACTTCACATCACTCCTAATGACCACTCTCCGTTTCGAAGGAATGAAGATTCGATAGGCCTTCGAAGTCTCGCTATAACCCATAAAGATACCCTTCTCTGCCATTGGTTCCAGCTTCGTCCTCTGCTCCTTGGGGATATAAGAATATGTGAGACATCCAAAGATACGAAGATGTCCCACATGAGGCTTCTCTCCAGTGAAGGCCTCCTCTGGAGTCATATTCCCCAATAATTTGTGAGGACTCATGTTCTGAAGATAAACAGCAGTATTGTAGGCCTCAGCCCTCAAAAACAAAGGCAACCCCTGATCATGAATCATCGCTCTAGCATCCCCAACAATAGCTTTGTTTTTCCTTTCAGACACCCCATTTTGCTGGGGGTTGTAAGGAACTGTGAACTCTCTCCTAATGCCCTCCTGTGCACAGAAGTCAGAAAACCCACCAACGATGTACTCACCATGATTGTTTGACTTCAAGACCTGAATCTTCCTACCTGTTTTCTTTGCCACAAGAGCTTTGAACTTTTTAAAACGACTGAATACCTCACCCTTGGTCTTCAAGAAATATATCCAAGTCCTCCTAGAGTAGTCATCAATGAATATAACATAATACTCATAACCACCCAAAGACACATGAGACATATGACCACTAACATCAGTATGAATCAAGTCTAGTATACCTGTAGATCTGTTGTCGCTCGCTGGGAATGGTAACTTGGTGTACTTGCCCAAAGCATACCCTCTGCAGACCTGACAATGCTCGACACTGAAATCAGGAACTCCAGTATTGATCTCCCTCAAAACTCTCAAAGCTCCATGATGCATATGTGCCATCCTCCGGTGCCATCACTCACACAAGTCTCTACGACTGGTGGTACTAGTGTGAGTGCTACCTGATGTTCTACTCACCAATGCTCCTGCCGACTGAAAACTGAACCGATATAGTTTCCCAGAGTGTACTCCAATCACTTTGGCCGAAGTGATGGAAGCTCCCCTAGGATGCATCAATACCTGTCCTCCTAAGAAAGTGACGCCAAACCACTTCTTGTCCATAGCAGACACTGAAATAAAGTTCTTCTTCATCCCCAAAACATATAAAACATCCATGACCTTCAAAGGAGGCAAAGACTCCCCCTTAAAGGTCACAGTCCCCACACCAACAGCTCTCACAGTGCGGTCATCTCCTAGTACAATCTCAATATCAGGTGCACTCTCTGCAAGCTCTAAAATGAACTCTCGTGCGCCTGTCATATGGCAGGAAGCTCCGTTGTCTATGTACCACACATCTTATGATGTACTCCTACCAGATGTATAAGTGATAAATGCAAAGTCCTTGTCAAACTGTGAAGCAAACTACTCCACCTCTGTTGAAGCTACAGTACCCTTCTTCCCCTTTTTTTCCTCTCAGGACATGTAGCAGCATAGTGTCTCATCTTTTAACATGACCAACATTTGACTTTGGACATATCTGTATATTTCTTCTTCTTCTTCTCCTTTCCCTTAGCCTCATCTGATGAGACCCCTTTCTTGGCCTTCCCTTTGTTCTTCCCCCTAGTTGTCAAGGCTACATCCTCCTCATCTATTATCTTCACTCCACCACTGTCAGTCTTCAGTATCTCATGCTACACACAATCATCCTAGAATCTATCCCAATTGGGAAGATTCTCCCTCACGGTAACAGTATATCCAAAGACCTCCCAAGACTTGGGAAGTCCTGCTATGGCTATCCTAACTAACATTGTGGGTGCAACTACCTCACCAATAGCAGTCAAATCATCACGTACATGTTTGACCCTGCCAAGATAATGAACTACACTTTTAGCCTTTGTCATCCTGATGTTCTTCAATTGTTCTTTGAGTACCATCTTCCTACTCTCATTTTTACTCTGATAGAGAGTGGTTATAGTTGTCCACATCTCATACGCATATGTGTTTCCTCTCACCTGAGGAACCACATGATCCTTCAGACTATCCATCAAAATCCCTTTTGCCTTTGCATTATTTTTTGTGAATTCAGCAAATTTATCTGCAGTAGTAGGAGGTACAACCTCTTGCCGCACTATGTCCCAAACTGCTGCATACTCAAACACTGTCTGAATTATGACCTTCCAAATGACATAGTTGGATATCCCATCCAGTCTATCCTCTATCCTTAAGAACATGGCCATGGCTGCTGTCCAAAATTTACAAAACCAAGAAAATGGAGAAACAACTTTCTGGCACACCTTCTTGTCCCAAAAGTTCAGTCTGTGTGAAATTTGTTGAGTTTTTTTAGTGTTGGGATAGCATCGGATGTGCTCTAACTCACAAAATTTGTGGAGGGACTAGAGTACATGAGATCTCCAAGACCCAGAAAGGGAATTGGGAAATTCCATCCTATTTGAGAGAAAATTAATTAATTAATATTTTTAATTAAGGACCCTAAGTCTAACTTAGGAAAATTAAAATATTAAAGGTAATTAATTTAAACATGTGATGGAAATGACTTAAGCCACCTAGATCAAGCTTTCTTTTAATCTGAGCCATCGATTAAAGATTAGATCATGGTCGTTGGTTTCCCAACGAGAAAGTATAAAGGAAAGGCTTGGGGTCAGTTGGAGAACACACACACGGAGGCAGAGCACTAAGACTAAGCTGAAATTCTAGGATGGGTTTGCTTAGAATTTTCAGAAGTGTTTTAGCTACAGCGAGGGGTAGTATTGGCTAAGGGGATGGTTTGATCCCAGAGCCAAGAATCCGCAAGAGGCAGAAAGGTAGCAACCAGGAGTAGTGCAGAGAAGCAGGGGCAACAGTAGCAACTACGCAACGCAAAGGGCTTCAGCAGCTACACAACTGCTACACAAGCCCAGAAAGCACAAACATGAGCCAGCAGGTGGTCCCCAGGGTTACGTTGAGGCCATCCAGGGTAGCGTAGGGACTACTTCACCCAGTCTGGGGTTACATAGCCCTCTCCAAGCCAACGGAGAGGCTAGCAAGGCTGACACAGGCAGCTTCAATGGCAGCGCTGGGATTTCTAGAGGCAGAAAGTCACTGAGCTCTGTAAATCCCATTTGAGGGTGTGAATCAGTCAAGTTTTAAGTCTCCAAAACAACAGGTATTGCTGCAAATCTATTTTTCTCTATTGGGTTAACTAGTAAGGTGCCCAGATTTGTTGTATTCAAAAACTACTTAATAATATAAACCCTCCAACACCCAGAAGACTGGTTTTCCTGCATTGGGTTTTTCTGGCGACAGTTGTCCACAAAATCTTGTGTGTCATTTTGTCTGTGTGCATGTATCTTTCACTTAGATCTAAATCGGTGAAGAACTATTATGTGTTTACTTCGATGTTAATCTGAAATTTTCAGCATTAATAACTTGATTAAGTACGAGAAGTACAACCAGATCTAATCGTTGGGTTTCTGCATAAAGTAATATTCAGAAATTTTCACATGGTATTAGAGCGATTGCAGATCTAGCAGGATCACCAGCAAAAGACTGAAAAATCCTTGCTGCAGAAAGCAACAAAGAAAGCAGCATCGGCCACAGAAAGTCGGATCAGAGAGGACAGCGCATCAGCAGAGGGAGCAGAGCCATGCAGAGGCTAGAGTGATGCAGTCCTATGCAGTCTCCACACAGGCCCACGTACTTACTGCGCAAAGACAGCACTGGGACTGTCTGCACGCGCAGAGGCCAGCAAGGGTGATGCAATTCTGAAGCCGTTGTTGTTTCAGAGTGCACGAAGAAATGCTGCAGAACTTCAGTAGTTGCCAGTGGGGTTAAATTTTTGAAGTTGCAGAAATTGACCTAAGCACTAGTTGACAAAGAGCGGGAGGAAAATCAACATCTCAAAGGTTTTCCAGCCAAAAATATCTGCTGATCAATCAGAGGATCGAAGAGAGTTGATTCGCTTTTGGATTTGGTAGATTTCCAAGAGAGAAAGTCAGTTGTCAGAGGGAGCAAAGGGTGCCTGTTTCGCCAAGGACCCTAGATCCAAGTCTCTAGCATAGAGAGGACGAGTTCCGACAGATTTGCTGAGCAGATGGCACCTTACGGACTACGAGATCAGGATAGGTGGGACGGTCTGTCCAACTTTGCAGTCTGGAAGGCCAGAATCCTGGTAGTCATGGAGGCATACTGTCTAAGTGACCATGCAGAAAAAGTCCTGGCCACGCCAACCGATGTTGTTCTCCTAGCGAAGCATGAGAAAGCTGCGGCACATGCCAAACGCTTCATAATGGATGGTGTTAAGGATCATATAGTTCCACACATAGCCGATAAGAAAACGGCTCATGAGATGTGGAAAGCCTTAATTGCCCTATATGAGGGAAGATCCGTCCAAAGGAGAATGCTTCTAGAGAACCAAATGCGGTTATTCTGATGAACCCTTGGCTAAATTGGGACGGGGGGTGAATCAGTTTAGTACATTCATGGACATTTAAAACACTTTTCTTTATACTTATTTACACATCCATTTCATAAGCAACTTAATATATAATGAATCAGCAAACTTAATATGTGGGCAGCAAGTAATAAGCAGATTAAACAGAATACATCAACACATAATCATCATGCACATAGACAACAGATAAAAGTGGAAACCCATAAGGGAGAAAACCACATCTTATCATTATTGTGATGCAAAGGCAAGCTCCACCTCTCTCTCACAACTTATTTTCTGTAGGCTACTACCTCAATTTCTGCAAGCTACAACTTGCAAGGAAGCTCCAACTCTCATCTATTTTTTGCAGGCTACAACCCACAGGAGGCTCCTACCTCAACCAGCTACATCTAAACGTCTATCAAGCTACAACTTGATATGGAAGCTCCAACTCCCTCACACTACAATAAAATCATATGCTGATTTACCTGGATATCAACTCTGTTTTACTCCTTCACTGTTGTCTTTTCAACCTTTATATCTGCTTCATATCAGCATTGGATGTGCACAGCATCTCTATCTGCTCACTCTCATTCTTCCACTCTCTAACCTCTCTATGCACATTGCAATAACATCATTTATAGAGATAACTTCATGGTTGTTTGCATTCTATATGGGAATATGAAGTGAACAGGCATGATTGTTTGCCTTCCATCCACTCATTTTCTCACTCAGCATATTCAGAATGTTACAACAATTTATACATTTATTTTAGTATCAAATAGAGTTTTTCATTGCCTTGGAGACTTTCCTTTTCATCACAAACAATATAAAATATATCAATAAATTTACATTCATACAAAATATTTCAACTCAGTCCTTTCAGCTTCTTAGCTTTGTTGTGCATTTGTCCTCTTCTACTTGTTGTCCCTTTGTCTTTTATGTTTCTGCTGTTATATTCTAACTATGCTGCATAACCACCTTTTTGCCCGACTCGACCTAGCTACCTTCTCTTGCCCGCAGTGTTCAGCGTTCTGCTTTTCTCAACACCCGACTCTGCTCAGAGGTCTTTCTGAGCCCGACTCGACCCATGGTACATGTCTTCTTATTACCGCAACGTTCAGCTTTTGCCTTTTGCCCTGTGTTGGGTCACTTACTCGAGTCTACTGCCCGCGTTCAGACTTTTGGTTCTATTTATCAAAGCGTAACTGTAGTTTATCTCTGCACGTAATGTCGGGCTGTTTCACCCGAGTCTCTTGCCGCGTTCAGACTTTTCTTTATAAACCGCAGTAAGATCTGGACCTTAAAATCGCATCCAACATGCTTTATCGCATTTCGGCGTTTCAACTATTTCTCTTGTGTATTATATGTTACAGATGCCTTCCGTTCTCCCGATGCGATTTCTTAAGGAAATACACCTAACCTCGGACCTGAAATATATTAGAATTTACCTTTGAAAATGCATTGCATCATTTTATTATCGCACTTTGGCGTTCCATAGGTTTTATGCTATAATCCTCCTTTTCCTCCTCCGATGCGATTTAACACAGGAAATGCTTTACATCTGGATTTGAAATCCTTTGGAGTTCACCTCTGAAACTACATCGCATATGGACTCTTGTCACTCTTCGCATGATTTAGCTCATAGCAATAACAAGTTTCCTCTTATCATAAGCGATATGCAATCGCATCGCATCACAAACCGCACTTCTTATCGCATCGCAACTTAAAACATATAACTTGCAATGACTTAACATATAAATATAAGAATCGCCGATAGCGATGTGTGGTATGCAAATGGGTCCCACGCCGAACTTTAAATCCTCTAGAATTTAGCTTTGAAGCATATCGCGTCTGATACTCTTATCGCATTTCACACTTCGACATTTTAACATGATTCTTGAGTGCTTATCCTCCTGAGCTTGCGATGTGCGATATGCGGACCAGGTCCACGTCATCTCTACGTCATCGTGCCACGTCACCTTGCCACGTCCACCTCATCGCCATGTCACTGCCACGTCACTACCACGTCATTGCCACGTCACTACCACGTCATCGCCACGTCAGAGCCACGTCAATGCCACATCATCGCCATGTCACTGCCACATCACTGCCACATCATCTTGCAATTTCTATGTCTTATCGCAAATCGGACATTTTAACTCATCGGCAATTGGCCCGAAAACCTTACCGCACGTCGCGCAAGTTAACCCATCACAAATTAGCGTTTCGCACATTTACCTCTACGTCGTTAACAATTATATCATATCGCATGCTATGTGCGATATGCGCATGGACCTCCGCCCGACACGTGGCTCCTCATTGCATCGCAACTTAAACAATATAACTTGCGATGTCTTAACACATAAAATATAAAATTCGTCGACCGCAATGTGCGCCAACTGTCTTCTGTGATCTGGTTCATCCATCGCTCGCTATCATTTCTGCGACTTGATCTTCACCGTCCGTACCACCCGCACACTGATTTCTATCAATAGAATCGCGTCTGTAATAAAACTCGTTCTGCCATACTTTGATCTCCAGCGAAGTTCAAAGGAACTTTGTTCACTATTCGTATTCATACAACACAGTCTTCACATTATATGCACACGACCCGACTTGACCTATTGAACTGCACACGCCCTCGTGCACTGTTTTGAATGCAAAACAGTCTGACTTGACCCGTGCGTTCACGACTTGATTCAATACGTTCACGACTTGACCCAAGCTTGATGCCTTTGCTGCGTTTGCTCTTTTGCTGCCTTTGCTGCCTTTGCTCCTTGATAAAGATTCTAATGTTGCTCCTTGCCGTTTTACTCCTCCTCTCTACTCCTTTGTCTTAATGATAATTCTGGTGTTGATCCATGCCTCTTTTCTGCTCCTCTACCTTGCTCCTTTGCGTCTAATGCTACTCCTCTGCCTCTCTTTTGCTCTTTGCTACTCCTCTGCCTCTCTTTTATGCTTCTCCACTTGACTTTTGCCTTCTTTGCCTTATTGCTCCTTTATACTCCAACTAATCCTGATTAGCACCTTTGTCCTTAATGATAATTCTGGTGCTGCTCCTTTCTGCTCCTTTGCCATCAATGACAATATTTCCAACATATTCGTGATGGCCAAGGAAGAAGAAATCGAGCCCTTTCTTTTCAGATTACAGGCAATCAAAGATCACTTGTTTGCCATGGGAGAAAAGGTGGAATATGATGTGATGGTGAGAACTGCACTCAATGCAGTCATAGAGGACTGGGAAACTTTTGTCCAAAGTATCTTGGGTAGAGCGGACCTTCACAACTGGGACAATATGTGGCCAATCCTCCGTCAAGAAGAACTTCGTCGGTTCACCAAGAGACAGTACAGCACGGGATCAAGTAGGGTGAAGAAGGAAGAGGAAGAAGATGCAGCCTTGGCATCAAAGAGGCAGCAAGGGAAGAAGAAGCATGATCAATTCAAGATCAAGTGTTTCCAGTGCGACAAACTAGGACATTTTGCCAACAATTGTCCTCAGAAGAAAAAGGACAAGGAAGCTTCTACTTTCAAGGCTATTGTAGTGGACGATGGTTCTAAAGATGACGTAGGCATAAGCGCTCATGAACCACGAAAGTGGGGTGGCATGGATTTGTAGAGCAGCTACAGAGTGGTGGCGGGATCCTTGAGTAGCCCAACTCTTGGATCACATTCGCGCTATAGGAGCCTTAAGACAGTAGCGAGACAAGTGGAGAAGTGGGTGCAGAGAATCTAGATGGAGCAGAAGCAAAGCTAAAAGCTAGAGGGGGCAATGCAGTGCAGATGCAGCAGCGGCGTGGCAGCGCAGTGCAGAGGAGGCTGATGTAACTTCAGCAGTGTAGTGCAGGCTAGCTTACACAGAGAAGAGCTGCAGCAGCGTAAAGGCTTCAGGAGGACATCGCAGCGTAGGGGACTTCAACGTAGAGGGGTTGATGTGACATCAGCAGCGCAGAGGAAATATGCTTACACAGTGCAGATCTGGAGTTGTGCAACAGTCTCCAGATGACAGCAAAGATTAGCAGCCTATGGAGCTTCAATGATGAGGATGTAGCCCAACTGACTTGTCTGTCAAAGATTGGGCAAGAGTCTTCAGTTGTTTCTCTCAGCAACTAAGTTGCAATGCAGCATTTGGCAACACGATGCAGCGGATTGAGAGGGAGTTGCAATACATATGTGGCAGTCACGATGGAAGCATCATGGGCAGCAGCATGAGAGAGTAGCAGCAGCACAATTATGAAGGGCAGCAAGTCCAACATTAGCGCAGAGACCCACACCAGAGATCAGTGCAGAGCTTTGGGAAGTGTTTAGTTTCTTGAGTGTTGGGGTAGCATCAGATGTGCTATAGCTCCCAAAATTTGTGGAGGGACTAGAGTACATGAGATCTCCAAGACCCAGAAAGAGATTTGTGAAATTCCATCTTGTTTGAGAGAAAATTAATTAATTAATATTTTTAATTAAGGACCCTAAGTCTAACTTAGGAAAATTAAAATATTAAAGGTAAATAATTTAAACATGTGATGGAAATGACTTAAGTCACACGGATCAAGCTTTCTTTTAATCTGAGCCATCAATTCAAGATTAGATCATGGTTGTTGGTTTCCCAACGAGAAAGTATAAAGGAAAGGCTTGGGGTCAGTTGGAGGACACACACACGGAGGCAGAGCACTAAGACAAAGCTAAAATTATAGGGTCGGTTTGCTAAGAATTTTTAGAAGTGTTTCAGTTGTAGCGAGGTGTAGTATTGGCTAAGGAGATGGTCTGATCTGAGAGCCAGGAATCAACAAGAGGCTGAGAGGCAGCAACAAGGAGCAGCACAGAGAAGCAGGGGCAACAACAGCAATTATGCAGCAGTTGTGCAACGTAGAGGGCTTCAGGTGCTACACAGACCCAGAAAGAGCAGCATTGAGCCAGTAGGAGGCCCCCAGGGTTACGTAGAGGCCATCGAGGGCAGCATAGGGACTGCATCACCCAATTTGGGGTTACGCAGCCCTGTTCGGGCCAATGCAGAGGCACGCAGAGGCTTGCGGGGTTAATGCAGGCAGCTTCAAGGGTAGCACTGGAGTTTCTAGATGCAAAAAGCAGCTGAGTTCTGTAAATCTCCTTTGAGGGTGCGGATCAGTCAAGTTTTCAATCTCCAGAACATCAAGTATTGCTACAGATCTATTTTTCTCTGTCGAGATAACCAATAAGGTGCCCAAATTTGTTGTATTCATAAACTACTTTAATATAAACCCTCTAGCAGCCATAAGACCAGTTTTCCCGCATTGGGTTTTTCCGAGGACAAGTGTCCAGAAAACCTTGTGTGTCACTTTGTTTATGTGCATGTATCTTTTTCTTAGATCTGAATCGATGAAGAATTGTTATGTATTTACTTCGATGTTAATCTGAAATTTTCAACATTAATAACTTGATTAAGTAGGAGAAATATAACCAGATCTAACAGTAGGGTTTCTGCATAAAGTAATATTCAAAAATTTTCACAAAAAATCACCTTGCTGTCCCAAAATATTAGTTTGCTGTCCAAACTGAGTTGGTTGTTCAAAAATTCAGTTTGTTGTCCAAACCACTGTTTGCTATCCCAAACTACTCTCAGTTGTTCAAACTGCAATTTTCAGCTTGTACCTCTGATACCATGTTGAAATTTGATGACTAAAATGATTCCAATTTCTTGCAATCCCAACCCGGTTTTAATTTCACCTTATCACTCCCATTCAGTTAAATGTCCTTTCCCATAAACTTACATTCAACATATAAAATTCTGGAAATGAAATTTTCAGATTAAAACACATGGGACTGTCAACACATGCTGAAAATAAACATGGACATAAACAGAGCAACAACACATAAAAAAGACAGATTTTTTATCAACTTAGACCCAGGCAAAACTCCTTCAATCATCTCCAAGAAAAACCTGTTAAAGAGCTCTTCAAATTCATTTATCTTTCAAGTTCAGGAAAAATACATTTGCAGACAAAACAAAATAGCAAAATACAATTTATCTTTTCAACCCAAAACTCCTTGAAAAGAGTGCCCACTTTGCCTCGATTTTTGTGCCCACTTAAAGCTGAAAAAAGTATTATACAGACGCAGACTATACTATACGGATTTCATACAGACTGTACTTATTTCCATACTATTGTACGAACTATACGGATTTTTTCCCATTTTTTTCAAAACTTCTCTCGAACTGTGTGCAGCTCACAACATTAAATTTTGTTAGTATTGTACCTTCTGATGTCTTCTATACCTTGATTTTTGTGCCCAACTTTGCCCAAAATTCACTCCTTCAACTTGCTACAACAAATTTCTCTTTCTGAACTTTTCTCCAACTCTCAACCTCCTTTCTCCAATCTGCTCATGGAGAATGAATGAATGCAGTGTCTCTTTTCTTTTCCCCCTTTTGTTTCCCTAAATGACTTTAGGGCAACCCTAAGATCTAATGGCTCAGATTCATTTAGATGAAGGGATGAGAATAAATGTGCATGTAATTCTAACTTTCTATTTTTTAACTCACCTATTAAATAGCGTACCCACATTGTACTTTATGTCTAAAGTCACTTTTCACTTTATAATTTAACATTGACTTTACCACTTATAAAGTCACTTTCACTTTATAATTTAATATTGACTTACCACTTATAAAGTCACACTTGGGAAAAGAATTATTTCGGACACTTTTCCCTAGGTAGAGACTAACCCATGGGAAACCACATATCAAAGTACATTAAAATATATTTCTGGTCAAAGGAAGGTTGAAATTAGCAGAGATGCAAAGTTCAATGAAGATGTCTCCCTTGGAAAAGCAAGGGACCATCCTCCGCCTCCTCCTGAAAAGAAGAGTGATAATATGGATATTCTGGAAGGTCCTTCCGTGCCATTATCCGAGAAATATATTGTTGATAATCCCATGGAGCCTATCGACCCCTTGGATCCTTTTCCATATCCTCCTGCAAGGAAGAGGCCACTTTGGCTTCGTGACACACTATAGGATGCAAAGAGACACATTCTCGCCAGAGGGACCTTTGGAAAAAGCAAGAATCCATGTAGGTACCAGGGATATGTGGTTGTGATGAGCAATAGGATTCAAGGTGAGCCTCCCCCCTTTGAAGAAGTCATGAAAGAACAACTCTGAAAGGATGTTATGGCCGAAGAATAGGAGTCAATTATAAAGAATGGCATATGGGATGTTGTGCCGAGACCGAAAGGGAAATCTGTGGTGACTTCAAATTGGCTCTACAAAATCAAGCAGGGGGTTGATGGAAGCATCGAAAGTACAAGGTAAGGCTCTTAGCCAAAGGGTTCTCCTTGAAAGAGAGAGAGGATTATGATGATATATTTGCTCCAGTTGCTCGTTACATAACATGTTAATTTTAGATAACCATGGTATGTTCTATGCTCAATCTTTCTTATAGGCCCAATTCAATTTAGCAATCACATAAACATGAAAGTAAAACGCTGATAGAACATAATAATAGATCAATAGAAGACAAAACAAATAATGTAGATCAGATTTTACAATTCTTCTTGTCCAGCAAAGATAGAGAGAGTGATGTGCGTTACAGCAGTCAACAAGATGCATCAGCGAGCAAAGTCTTTCTCAACATCAAATCAGCCAACCTTCCAAGTGTCACACACACCCCTCAAAGATAGCTCCAACAGTCAATGCAAGTCAACAAAAGAATCCCCCATCCAGATTTCCAGCATCCATTTCCGACATCCAATTCCGGCATCATCCATATTTCCGACATCCAAATTTCTGGCATCCATTTCTGGCATCATTTTCGGCATCCAGATTTCCGACATCATTTCTGGCATCCATATTTCCACGTGGGAGAGAGAGAAGCCTCTTCTAGGTTGTACAAACCAATCAGATCATGAGGAATGTGTGTGATGAGATGATGATGAAATGATCTCCAAGTCTCCCCAATTTATATCCATTAGTGAGAGTGTGTGACAAAATTATTAGGCTTGTGAGCCTACATTATAAATATGGCCGACCTTGCACATGTGTGGAAAATAAAACAAAATATATGTTCTACTCATCCAAACAAGATGATCTTTAGATCAATCTTGCACCTCTCCGAAAGAGGAATCCAACAAAAATATAATCATCATATGAGCAGTGCAACACGGAGTTTGGACCTAGTTGCCCAAAATTAACACTCACTCTCAACTAGGGAGAACTCCATTTGTCCACCTGTGCCATCTAGAGATCAGTACCATCGTATACAATCATATAGCATCATGCGTCATCTTGTCGTAACTTGTTTTGTTGGCTCGTCTTTGCAAATAAAACAAAAGGTGAGTCACAAAGATATCACGCTCTACTGACCCGAAGTCTGCTTCGACTCAAAAGAGTCATATACTAACCCAAAGTTAGTTTACTGACCCGAAGTCAGTTTAGAGGATAAAACCTCTATAGACTCAAACAGAGTCAAATACTAACCCAAAGTTAGTTTACTGACCCGAAGTCAGTTTAGAGGATAAAACCTCAATAGACTCAAAAAGAGTCACATACTAACCCAGAGTTAGTTTACTGACCCGATGTTAGTTTAGAGGTAAGAACCTCATCAGACTTGATCCCAGATCAAGGTGTTGGACACGTGCCATCCTAGACATAGAGAGTATGGCAATCTCCGATGCATCCATCAGTCTTGCTATTGGTCTCTATCCACATTTCCCACCTCATTGGCCAAATGAGAGGTACTTCCCCCATGAGTCTAAAACTCCAAGGGTAGGATGCGTGCAGGGCATACATCAAAGAGAGGTGACCCAACACAATATCATAACGGTGGGGCAGAAACACAACAAGGTTTGGCAAGCCTAGCCCCATGTGTTCTTATAGCTCCAAGAAGCTATCCCCAAGCCCCTTGGAGCTCCCAGAGCTCATAGTCCAACTCAAGCAGGACCCTCACAATAGGGTCTTTCCATGATTCCAAGCTTCTCATGGAAGGTTAGGAACATGACCTTCCCAAGGGGCTCCGTGAGAATATCTGCGACCTGCTCATCAATTCCTATGTGATTGAGCCTTACGGTGCCTCGTTGTACCATGTCCCGAACAAAGTGGTACTTAATATCAATATGTTTGGATCGATCATGGAACAAAAGATTCTTAGAAAGACGAATCCCACTCTGGTTATCACAAAGGATAATGGTGGTATCTAGCACATGTCTGAAGAGCTTTCTCAACCAAAAAGCTTCACATCAGGCCATACTCGCTGGAATGTATTCGGCCTCAACGGTGCTCAAAGCCACCGACTTTTACTTCCTGCTCATCCAAGATATCGAAGCAGGACCCAAGGTGAAGCAACATCCAGATGTGCTCTTGCAATCCACCACACTACCAGCCTAATGGGCATTAGTATATCCATGGAGTCTAAAACTCTCGGCAGTGTATCTCAGCACACGGTTGATTGTGCCCCGAAGATATCTCAATAGATTCTTGGCACCAATCCAGTGAATGTGATGAGGATCAACCATATGTTGACTCAAAGTGTTCACTGCAAAACATACGTTCGGACGAAAGTTCACTAGGAACATCAGGGCCCTAGAAGTTGTTGATACTCGATGGGATTTCCTAGCTCGGGCCAAGCAGCGTTTCCACACAACTTCTTAAATTTGAGTTCCATCGCTGTCGACACAGACTTATAGTCCACCATACCAAATCCCTCCAGCAGCTTCACGACATATTTTCCTTGAGAAAGGAAAATCTCGCCTAGCCTTTGCCAGACCTCCAAGCCTAGGAAGTAATGCATCAGTCCTAGGTCTTTCATCTCAAATTCGGAAGCTAGCTCCCTCTTACACTGATGAATGAGAGTCAACACCTCCCAGGAAGATATCATCCACATAGAGAACTAGAATGAGAGGCCTTTCTCTATTAACCTTAAAATAAAGGTTTGGACCAGCATTACTTCGAGTGAAACCCAGCTTCATCAAGTAGCAATCTATCTTCTCATACCAAGCCCTGGGGACTTGCTTCAACCGATAAAGGGCTTTCTTCAACCTGCATACATAGGTGTCTCTATCTTGGACTTCGAACCCCAGAGGTTGCTCCACATACACCTCTTCCTTTATTGAACCATGCAGAAAAGAAGTCTTCACATCCATCTGATGGACAGTCCATCATCCTTGCGTTGCAGCAAGGGCAATGATAGATCAAATGGTGGTATAGCAAGCCACAAGTGCAAATATGTCATCATAATCTATGCCTTCTATTTGAGAGAAGCCTCAGGCAACAAATCTTGCCTTGTACTTTTCAGCACTACCATCAGATCCATGTTTGGTCTTATAGAGCCATTTCAAGGTGACAACAAATTTGTCCTCCGGTCTCGAGACCACTTCCCAGACATCTTTTTTCATAATGGACTCATATTCTTCGTGCATAGCATCCTTCCAAACTTGATGCTTTATGGCGTCTTCAAATGATCCAGGCTCAGATTGTACAATTGTACTCATGGCTGCTAGATATCCTTGGTATCTATTCGGCTTCCTGCTTTCACGAAATGTCCCCCTTGGGGCAATATGTCTCTCGGCATCTTCGAGAGTGTCCCTGAGCCATGAGGGTCTTTTCTTATTTGAAGGAGGTGGATCAATAGGATCCATAGGTCCTTCAACATCGGGCATCGGTTCATCCTTCGGTTCTTCCTGCTTCCCTGCATTTTCATCTTCTTTGTCTTCCTTGGAGCTAGGAAGATTTCTTACTTTCTTGAGGGAAGCCTCTTCATTGAAGGTGACATCATGGCATATCTCCACTTATCTTTGACTATGCACATAGATTCTATATGCCTTCGAAGTTTCATTGTAGCCCACAAACATTCCCTTCTTTCCAGAAGCATCCAACTTGCTTCTCTTTTCTTTCGGCACATGAAAGTAAACAGGACAACCAAAAATTCTAAAATGAGAAACATCAGATTTCTTACCAGAGAAGACTTCTTCAAGAGTCTTGGAGTCCAGAGTGGAATGTGGGCATCTATTTTGAACGTACACAGCAGTGCTCGCAGCTTTTCCCCAAAGAAACTTCTGAAGACCTTGGTCATAAGCATGGCGCGGGCAACCTCCACAATGGTCCTGTTCTTTTTTTCAGCAAAACACCATTTTGCTCAGGAGTATACACAGTTGTGGTCTCCCTCTTAATGACAGCTACATTGCAAAAGTCATTGAATTAATTTGACTAATACTCAGTCCCATTGTCGGTCCTCAAAACTTTGATTCTCTTCTCGGTTTGATTTTCCACCAAGGCCTCGAAGGTACGAAACCATTTGAATGCTTCGTCCTTCTTCTTCAAGAAATATATCCAGGTCTTGCAGGAGAAGTCATCTGTAAAATTCATGTAATAGGAACATCCTCCCAAGGATGTTACGGGCAGCATGCCAAATAAATAGCAATGTATCAACTGCAAGATATCAGATGTCTTTGTGACACTTGAGGGGAATGGTCCCCTTGAATGCTTCCATTCGACACAACCCTGACATTCACCTTCATGATCATCTTTAAATTCGGGCATCCCTGTCACCACCTTCCTTGCTTTGGGAAGGGCTTTGCAATGAAGGTGTGCAAACCTCCAGTGCCATAACTCTGTTTGAAGAGTTGTATCACATGACATAGCCCCCAATGGACTTCCTCCAACCTGGTAGAGTGTATCAACTCTAAAACCAATAGTAAGGGCTTCCTTGAAGTTCTTCTTCCAGATGCGTACCTTTCCATCAACGAATGCCACCTTCAATCCTTTGTCTTCCATTGCCGAAATAGACACAAGGTTCTTCTTCAAATCAGGTACGTACAACACATCTTACAAGCAGAGGACTTGACCTTGAGATAGATGAAGGGTCACAATCCTTATCCCTTTCACGGGATATGTGGCATTATCTCCAAGGATAATTTCTAAATTAGTATTCTTCTCAATCAAATCAGAGAGGGCTTCTTTATAACCAGTGAGGTGCCTTGAAGCACCAATATCAATCAACCAGACATTCAGGGTGTCGGGAGGAGATGCAGCAGAGAGGGCAAATACAAGAATATGTTCATTTTTCTTATTATCAACAACATTAGAGTCATCGTACCTGGAGTTTCTTGACCTCTTGAAAGGTTTCCCATTTCCACTACGATCATAGGGAACCTTTCTTTTTCCTTTGAACATGTTGTTCCTTTGATTGTCATCCCCCCTGAAGTTGTTGTTGTCATCATCCCTGGGAGAGTCCCTTCTATTGGGGCACTCTCTTGCATAGTGACCAGACTTGTTACAAGTTTAACATCTTCCCTTCCTTCCTTTGGGCCCCGCTCTACCATGGTTTTGATTTCTCGGACCACCATGGTACTTCTTCTTTGCATTAGCGGCGAAGGCAGTAGGGTCACCTCTATTTCCATTAGAGGGATGATCTCTCTCCATCATTCCTATCTCCTCTTGAGTGCATCTAGTCAGCAATTCATCAAAATCAGGAATCATATTATTATTAAGAATCGTAGTATTAAATACATACCAGTCTCGGGGAAGTCCTCCAAGAGCAATGAGGACGAGCTCTTGATCAGCTACTTCTTCTCCTATGGCAAGGAGATCATTCCTAATTTCTATGAGCCTCATAAAATATGATGGAGGCTCATGAATCTTCCCCAGCACATAGTCCATGACATCTTGATCTTCTAATGCCAAATCCAAGGACATCTTCCATCCATGATAATCAGACTTGTCAGTCAACTTATCATCAGATTTGAAACCCTTGTCGATTGAGGAGGCCATTGGTCCTTGACAAGACTTCTTCTTCGATGATTGCTTTTCACACTATCTTGGGCTTTGTCTTCACCTCAGCTCTGATACCATGTTAGTTTTAGATAACCATGGTATGTTCTATGCTTTATGCAATTTTACTTCAAACTTTCATATAAGCCCAATTCAATTTAACAATCACATAAACATGAAAGTAAAATGTTGATAGAACATAATAATAGATCAATAAAAGCCAAGCCAAATAATGTAGATCAGATTTTACAATTCTTCCTATCTAGCAAAGATAGAGAGTGATGTGCGTTACGGCACTCAACAGGATGCATCAGCCAGCAAAGTCAACATCAGATCAGCCAACCTTCCAAGTGTCACACGCACCCCTCAAAGACAGCTCTAACAGTCAACGCAAGTCAACAAAAGAATCCCTCATCCAGATTTCAAGCATCCATTTCGGGCATCATCCATATTTTCGACATCCAGATTTCCAGCATCATCCATATTTCCGACATCCAGATTTCCAACATCATCCATATTTCCGACATCCAGACTTCCGACATCTATTTCTGGCATCATTTCCGACATCCATATTTCCAGTATCCAAATTTCCGGCATCATTTCTGGCATCCATATTTCCACGTGGGAGAGAGAGAAGCCTCTTCTAGGTTGTATGAACCAATCAGATCATGAGGAATGTGTGTGATGAGATGATGATGAAATGATCTCCAAGTCTCTCCAATTTATATCCATTAGTCACGGTGTGTGACACATCTATTAGGCTTGTGAGCCTACATTATAAATATGGCCGACCTTGCACATGTGTGGAAACTAAAATCAAAATATATGGTATGCTCATCCAAACAATAATGCACCTCTCCGAAAGAGGAATCCAACAAAAATATAATCATCATCATATGAGTAGTGCAACATGGAGTTTGGACCTAGTTGCCCAAAATTAACAAACCTCCAGGATTTGAAGTTCATGACCGAAAGACCCATGTGTGTTGATTGAAGAAAGCCCTCTATCAATTGAAGCAAGCCCCTCGTGCCTAATATGCCTGCGTTGACAGCTACTTGATGAAGTTGGGATTCACCAGAAGCAATGTCGATCCAAACTTGTACTTCAAAGTAATCCAAGGTATTGTTGGAAAATGTAACTAGGTTCGGTCTTCATTAATGTATTTGAGTCATTATCTAATGTATTTGTCAAAAGAATAAAGAAAAAAAAAATTACTATTATTACAATGACTTATTAAAGCATGGGATCATGCTTGACTCATCATGTTTTAGGCCAAAGTCCCAGTTCAAGACTTGTAGGATTTATTCTAAGTTAATAGAGTCATTGTACATTTAAAGAGACCCTTCTTGGGCTTTTGAATTGTGTAAAAAGGTTTAATATTGAGTCAAATATGAATTATATTGCCTCCACACCAAGTCGGCCTTAAGATGATCAAGTCGGCCTCAAAGAGGGTTATTCAACCTCACCAAAAGGCTGTAAAGTAAGAAGCTCGAATTAATTTGGAAGAGAACATCTCAAGCAAGTTCGATAAAGTGTGAAGTGGAGGAAGAAGGCAAAAGAAGTGCAATTTTGGTCAAGGAGAAGGAGAAAGGGAAAATCGAAATTTTGGTGTCTTTATCTCTCTCTCTTGTGCCCTAGTTTGGGAGATCGACGTTCTCTTGTTGATGTTGTTGCCTGATGTCATAAGTTGTTACATAGGTCGAAGTCGTTGTTGTTGGGTGTTGCTACTCCAAGAAGTTGTATTGGGCCAAGATCGAAGTTCCTAAGTCAAGATCGAAGTCTCCAAAGCAAGGTCGAAGTTACTGGGTCCAAGAAAGTGTTGCATAGTGTTGCTACTCTTGTTGTTGTTGCCGCCAAGTCAAATAGGATCATCTGCAAAGGAAGAAGAAGGCCGACTTGCTGTGGAGGAGAGTTTGTGTCAAGGTCTAGAGTCTTGGATTATCTAAGGAAAACTATTGAAGGAAGAATCATTGACTGGGTTTTCCCCTAGAGAGGGAGTTTTCCCTGCCTATGTGACTATATTTGGTGTCATTGTTTTATGTGCTATTGCTTTGGTAATTGCTTGATGAACTAAAAGGAAAAAGATAAAAGGAAATCTAATAAGAAATCAAGAACAACACAAGTAATTATCAAGTATAAAAAAATCTTTCTGCCTTTTTTATTTTCTAACAGGTATGTCTCTCATTTTGGTATTATATGTTGATGGCTTATTCTTGATAGGTGCAGACCCTCTCATTCTTGAATGTAAGAGGGATTTGGCTTCTGAATTCAAGATGAAAGATCTTGGTTTAATGCACTATTTCGTAGGACTTGAGGTATGGCAAACACTGGGCAAGATTTTCCTTTCACAAGAAAAATATGTTGTGAAACTACTAGAAAGATTTGGCATGGTTGAATGCAAGTCCTTGCCAACACCTATGGAGATGAATTTCAAGAAGTTATGGAAAGGATGTCGGATCGAACCTAGCAAATTCTTCTGAGTATAGACATCTAATTGGTACTCTGATGTTCCTCGTGAACACTCGCCCAGACATATGCTTCGCAATTAACACTTTGGGCCAGTTTATGGCCAAGCCTCACCATGTATACTGGATCACTGCCAAGCATATATTGAGATATCTACATGGGACTACTAACCTTGGACTGAGATATGTTGCTAGAGATGTTAGACTACATGGATATACAGATGCAGATTGGGCTAGCAGTGTTATCAACAGAAAGAGTACTTTCATATGTTTCTTTAGTTTTGGATTTTCCATGGATGAGCATGAAGCAGAAGTCTGTAGCCCTTAGCACAACTGAGGCTGAGTATATTGTAGCCAGCCTAGCGAGTTGTGAAGCAGTTTGGTTGAGGAAGCTCTTTGGAGAACTATTTGAGCAGGTCTTGGACATGAGAGTTACATATTACAGCAACAAGAGTGGGATTCGTTAGTCAACGAATTTTGTGTTCCACGACAAGTCCAAGCATATAGAGAAATATCATTACATCTGAAACATGGTGCAAAGAGGAGTCGTACGACTCCTTCACTTTTCGACAAATGAGTGGATAGCTGATATCCTCATCAAGGTTTTGCCAAAAGGTAAGTTCTTAGTCTTCAGAGAGCAGCTTGGACTGGTTGAGATGACCCTTTCAGATAAGGGTCCTCGTTGATCAAGAACATTGAGCATTTCTCTTCCCCCGTGGTTGAGCTCCCAGGGTGAGGAATGGAGTTGATGGGCTCCTAGGGATGAGAGACCTATGATTGATAGGGTGTAGAGACTTGCGATATCTGCTAGTCAAAGTATGCCCCGGTTAGGGTCCTTCCCACTCTATGGGATAACCATGGGATAACCTTGTAATATTCCCAATTAGCAACAACTAATTGGAAATATTAATTTTTGACTACTTCACTTTAATAAAGTTAAGTTAGAAATAAAGTGGGTGAAAGGGACACTTAACTCACACTTAAGATAAAAAGCATTTCCTTAAGTCACTTGGAGACATGATTAATTAGCGGCGTGGGGCCTAGAGGACGAACTCGCAGTGTGGAGGAGATGTCAGCGTGGGCAGCGTGGGCCCAAGACAACGCAGAGCTAGAGAGACAGGGTGGCTCAAGGAGACAGCGCAGTTTTGGTGGGGCCTAGGTGAGAGCAAGGCTCTCCAAGCATAAAAAGGGAGAGAGGCTCCTCATTTGCTCATTCTATTATGCATCTATGATATTTGTCTTTTGACATTGAGCACACTTTTGTTGTTGAGCAAAGTCTGCACGTGCTGTTTAGCACATCGGGTGTCTTCGTGCGGAGATCCCAACCTCAGCCCCGAGGGACTTCGAGTGCCTGCTCAGGTGAGGAGTTCTATTCTTGATTTTTCGGAGAGAGTTGTAGCAACCACAGTTGGGATCATTCACTTGCATAGACAGCGCAATCAGTGAGAGGGAGGACGCAGTCTTTAGAGGAGGAGATTCCGGATTGAGGGTTTATCAGGCGATTCAACTCAGGAGAGTTGGAGAGGGGTTAACACTTCCCTATCCCATCACTTTGGTAGAGTTGAAGGCCATATTCTACAGCATATCATTCAGGGCCAGCGTTCATCACTGGGATAGTGTTATACCTCAAGGGAGGTCATTTTTCGAGGTCATCCATTTCCGGAAAGCTCTCTGGGCTTTTCTGGGTATTTGTTGGAGAGCCCATTCCCAAAGTTTCACAATTTTTTGAAGTGGGGAGCAGCCCAAATACTTGATCTATTCCAGCGGCAGCAACAGCACAGCAGCACCACCAACAGCTTTGGAGATAACGCAGTCATAGAGGGAGCAGCCATTCCATGATATAGTCTGAGAGTATTTCTACGCTTGCCTAGTGCAAGCCAAGGTGCCATCATTCTGATCACCTTTGTATTCATTTTATCTTTCAGTACTTAATAAAATGGCTCAGCGTTCTCCATATTTTGTCTTGTTCATATGATGTATATCTAGTTGTTGTAGTTTCTTGTTTATGTGCTTTATATTGATGTTTATTTCTATTTGGAATATTACAGTGGCATCGGAGCTCATAGACTTGGCTCAGCCTGTGGAGCAGATTGTCTATGACACCAACAGGAAAACCATACATCTGTTACCGAGGAAGAAAATATAGAGACCAAGAGTGGAGGTTAGGGATCACTTTCGGGGAAGGTGATTGCGTTCCAGTAGTGGACGCAGAAGAGGAGGAACCAATGGCGAAGGAAAGAGATGTCGAGAAGGAGTTCGGGGAACTTCTCCTCAAACTAGTGCAGGATTTGTCGAGACGAATAGAAGAGATGGGGCAAAAGCTCACTACAGAACCTAGACAGTGTGAAACTCCAAGAGGGTTCCATACCAGAGAGGGATCGAGCACATCCCATCATTTGCAGGAGCATCTCATAGTGCAACAAATGGCATCTCATACACCCCCACATTCCATAACGCCCACATTTCTTGCCACAGACACTGAGGCAAGAGTACAGTAGGAGCAGGAACCAGCTCACATGGGGGATTACTTTGCCGAGTACCGGTCCTACGGTCGAGAGTTCAGAGAGGCCCTCACATTCCATGACTTCGTATAGCACAAGAGGGACCGCAAACCCCGCAACCATAACAGGGGGAATAGGCACTCACAGGATGGGGATTTACAACGCACCGTAGGGAGATTTTATCAGCGGACATTTGATGGATCATCCAAGTGTTCAACAAAGGCTTGCGTGGAGAAGTTGGATATCTATTTCCAACTTAATCAGATGGCAGAGGCAGAGGCCATCAAAGTGGCAGTGCTGCCCCTGGAGGGCGAGGCCCATGATTGGTGGTTCCATGGGATGAATACGCTAGGCACTCAGGGGTGACAGCATATGTTGAGTTTACACGGAGGTTGATAGAGCGCTTTGATCGGAGGGATCCAGAGGAGCACTTTGTTGAGCTAACTAAGCTCAAGCAGACCGAGAGTCCGGACACATACATTTCAGAGTTTTTAGACTCTCCGTGATGGTACCTGACTTATCTTCAACCAAGATGATCTACATGTTCATAGATGGATTGGCAGAGCCTCTTCGAGGGTTATTTAGATCGACGAGGCCAGCTACACTCCATGACGCAGTTGGGAGGACTCGGGACTTGCAGGATGCACTACCCCAGACTAGAGCTCCTTTTCCCTAGAGACCGACATTTCAGCCGAAGGGGAAGGACACGAGGGTTCTGCCTCCAAAGGGGAACCAGAGCCGAGGGCCTTTGGATGATGAGACCAGGAGGAATCTAAGACGGAAGAAGCTATGCTTCACATGCCAAGAGCCATGGGCACCAGGACATCGTTGTGTCGCAGCGAAGGCACACTATATTGAGGTTTTCTCCGACAGTGACGGAGAAGAGGATGAGTACGAGGAGATGGAGGCAGGAGGCTGCAGTGCAGGACAAAGAGGAGACCATCCACCACCTCCACCACTAGGAGCAGTAGGTGCAGCGTTTGCACCTACCGAGGGAGTCCTTACTTCTTTGCAAGGGGTTCCCAAATACTTGACACTGCGTATCCGAGGTACAGTGCAAGGGCAGCGAGTTTCAGTATTAGTGGACAGTGGGGCTACCCACAATTTTATTGATGCACAGTTGGTAGAGCTGAGGAGCATACCAACAGAGAGCTTTGATGGGTTTTCGATACTAGTTCCAGGTGCCAGAACCATGCAATGTGCCAGGTATGTGCCAGCCTTGGAAGTGACGATGGGGACTTACAATCTGACAGACCATTTCTTTGTGGTGGACATTCCCAACACCAACATGATACTGGGAGTGCAGTGGTTGATCACGCTAGGAAAGGTCACCACAGATTGGGAGACCTTAGAGATGGAGTGGATAGACAAGAAGATCGGGAAGCACGAGATGATTGAGGGCATGCACACTTACCCGCCACAGACAATTTCGGCACACCGGATGGAGGCCGATTTCCGGAAGGGAGACATAGAGTGGGCAGTGGAGCTACGTGCTTCTGAGGCAGGGTCTACAAGGCAGGTCATACACCCGGATGTGCATTCCATCCTAGACAAATACACCACGGCTTTTGGAGATATACCTCCAGGGCAGCCACCAGATCGGGGATTTGAGCACACCACTGAGCTGGAGCAGGGCTTCCAAGTAGTGATCACTACACCCTATACGCATCTTAAGGCCTATCGGGATGAGACTGAGAGGGCCACCGATGAACTCTTGGCGCTGGAGCACATCCGTCCTAGCCCTAGCCCATTTGCTTCTTCTATCATGCTGGTGAAGAAGAAGGATGGCACACTGAGGATGTGCATTGACTATCGCGCTCTCAACAAAAAGACCATGAAGAACCGATAGCCCATTCCACGGATGGATGAGTTAAGGGGATCGAAGTTCTTTTCAAAGATTGATTTGAGATCCGAGTACCACCAGATTCGCGTGAGGGATCAGGATGTTCCCAAGACCGCTTTCAGATGTCATTACGATCACTTTGAGTTCTTGGTGATGCCCTTCGGGCTAACCAATGCTCCGACCACTTTTCAGTCATGCATGAATCACATCTTCCGCAGTCACTTGAGGAAGTTTGTGTTAGTGTTTTTTGATGACATCTTGATTTACAGCAGGACATGGGAGGAGCACCTACAGCATATTGAGGCTGTATTGCGCATATTGGAGGAGCATCATTTTTATGCCAAGCTCTCCAAATGCGAGATTGGGCTGACAAAGATGCTCTGTTTGGGGCATATCATTGGTGTGGACGGAGCGAGGGTCCATGAGGGGAAGATCAGGGCCATCAGGGATTGGCCAGAGCCAAAGAATGTGACAGAGCTTCGAGGATTTGTGGGCATCTGCACCTACTACCGAAAATTCGTCAAGGGGTTTTCCCAACTTGCTGCACCCGTTACAGACCTTACCAAAAAGGGGCCTTCAATTGGAATGACACAGCGCAGAGGGCTTTCGACAAGCTCAAGCAGGTGATGAGCAATTGTCCAGTTTTAGCATTGCTAGATTTCACACAATCATTTGTCCTAGAGTGAGATGCATCAGGGGAGGGGATAGGCGCAGTTTTGATGCAGGGAGGCCACCCCATAGCTTTCGAGAGCCGAAAGCTATTACCACACGAGAGGTTGTATGCTATATACGATAAGGAGATGTTGGCATCATGCATGCATTGGCCAAATTTCAGTAGTACCTGGTGGGTAACAGGTTCGGAGTGAGGACTGACCACAATAGCCTCCGATTCTTTCTAGCGCAGAAGCGTTAGCAGGAGAGGAGGCAGAAGTGGGTCAGCAAGATCCAGGTATATGATTTCGACATCGAGTATGTCAAGGGGAAAAACAACGTTGTGGTCGATGAGCTTAAATATGAACTAGAGGGCTCAGTTGTTCGTAGAGTACTCCAAGGACCATTTTGCCTGTGAGGTGTTGGACGGACAGGTAACAGATGACAGGTACAGGCTGATGGATGAGGTGCTATACTTCAGGGTCAAGATCTTCTTGACTGAGAGCTCCCAGCACAAGGAGAAGATATTGCATGCCTCACATGATTCGCCATTATCAGGCCACCACGGATTCACCAAGACCTATAGGGCCATCAAAGAGAGGTTCTCATGGAAGGGCCTCAAGGAGGACGTACTCCGACATGTCAGAGAGTGCGAAGTATGCCAGCGTAATAAGGGAGAGATGAACCATCTAGCGGGTTTACTTCAACCTCTTCCCATACCAAAGGGGTATTGGGAGAGTATTTTGATGGATTTCATCACAGGGCTGCCCACTGTACAGGGCAAGGATTGCATATTTGTAGTCGTTGACCCGCTGACAAAGTATGCACGCTTCTTCGCTATATCGGCACGATACACTGCAGCACAGGAAGCGGAGTTGTTCTTCAGAGATGTTTTCAGATTGCATGGTCTCCCAAAGACCATTGCCAATAACAGGGATAGCCGCTTCATGGGCGGGTTTTGGCAGGAGCTTTTCCGTTTGGTGGGTACCGAGTTGACCCCAAGCACCAATTATCACCCATAGACGGATGGGTAGGCAGAGATAGTGAACAAGTGGCTAGAAGGCTACTTGCGAAACTATGTCACCAGGCAGCAAAAGGCATGGTTGCACTTGGGGGAGTATTGTTATAACACCACTCACCATATGTCTATCGGTATGTCTCCATTTTAGGCTTTATATGGATATCATGCTTTATCTTTTGCTGACGTGATGTTTGGTGCTAGCCAGGCCCCTAGGGCAAAGGATTAGATCCAAGAGAGTCAGGATATACTCCGGGCTCTTAAGGATAACATAACTACAACGCAAAATCAACAAAAGTTGTATGCCGATAGGGGACGGGTTGAGAGACAGTTTGAGGTAGGGGACTTGGTCTACCTACGATTGCAACCATATCGGCAATCCACGCTGAAGCAGAAGGGGAATGAGAAGCTCAAGCCCCGCTTTTATGGACCATACAGGGTGACACGCAGGATTGGGGAGGTTGCATATGAGTTGGAGCTGCCCACCGGTAGCAGGATTCATAATATTTTCCATGTGGCATGCCTGAAGATGGCATTGGGACAGCAGGTGACTGCAACTGAGGAGCTCCCACCCATAGATGATGAGGGGCATTTAGTGTTGCAGCCAGAGGCCATCATTGACACTAGGGAGAGGCAGCTGCGGAGCAAGACAGTCAGGGAATACCTGGTGAGATGGAGGAATTTACCAGATGAGGATGCCACTTGGGAGAGTGAGAAAATTTTACAGCATCCATCATTACAGTAGCTTGAGGACAGGCAATGTTTTGGCAGGGAGAACTATAATATTCCCAATTAGCAACAGCTAATTGGAAATATTAATTTTTGACTACTTTACTTTAATAAAGTTAAGTTAGAAATAAAGTGGGTGAAAGGGACACTTAACTCACAGTTAGGATAAAAAGCATTTCCTAAAGTCACTTGGAGACATGATTAATTGGCAGAGTGGGGCCTAGAGGATGAAGTGGTAGCTTGGAGGAGATGTCGGCATGGGCAGCGTGGGCCCAAGACAGCGCAGAGCTAGAGGGACAGTGTGGCTCAAGGAGACAGTGCAGTTTTGGTGGGGCCTAGGTGAGAGCAAGGCTCTCCAAACATAAAAAGGGAGAGAGGCTCCTCATTTGCTATTTCTATTATGCATCTATGATATTTGTCTTTTGACATTGAGCACGCTTTTGCTGTTGAGCAAAGTTTGCACGTGATGTTCAGCACATCGAGTGTCTCCGTGCGGAGATCCCAACCTCAGCCCCGGGGGACTTCGAGTGCCTGCTCGGGTGAGGAGTTGTATCCTTGATTTTTTAGAGAGAGTTGTCGCAACCACAGTTGGGATCATTCTCTTGCATAGACAACGCAATCAATGAGAGGGAGGACACAGTCTTTGGAGGAGGAAATTTCGGATTGAGGGTTTATCAGGGGATTCAGCCCGAGAGAGTTGGAGATGGGTTAGCACTTCCCTATCCCATCATTTTGGTAGAGTTGGAGGCCATATTCTGCAACAGATCATTCAGGGCCAGCGTTCATCACTGGGATAGCATTATACCTAAAGGGAGGTCATTTTTCGAGGTCATCCATTTCTGGAAAGCTCTCTGGGCTTTCTGGGTATTTCGTGGAGAGCCCATAACGAAAGTTTCACAATTTTTTGAGGTGGGGAGCAACCCCAAATAGTTGATCTATTCCAGTAGCACCAACAGCTTTGGAGATAACGAAGTCGTTAGAGGGAGCAGCCATTCCATGATATAGTCTAAGAGTATTTCTACGCTTGCCTAGTGCAAGCCAAGGTGCCATCATTCTGATCACCCTTGTATTCATTTTATCTTTCAGTGCTTAATAAAATGGCTCAGCATTCTCCATATTTTGTCTTGTTCATATGATGTCTCTGTAGTTGTTGTAGTTTCTTGTTTATGTGCTTTATATTGTTGTTTATTTCTATTCAGAATATTACAAACCTCCCAATCTGGCCAATGTGATAAGGGACTTGGGATAGAGTGTGATCCCTACCCCTTGCAGTAGGTGAATCTTGCCCAAGTTGGTGGATGCAAGTGTTCTACCATCTCACTCTCTAGGGTTAAGATGGATGATTAGGGACAATAGGGTAGAGTGTGATCCTTACCTCTGGTAAGTTGATCTCACCTATTGACAGGGACTTTGGGATAGAGTGTGATCCCTACACATTGGCGTAGGTTGATCTCGCCCATTGTCTTTACTCTCGGGTGATCGCTGGAGCTCCCCTGCAGCAATTCTACTTATTTAGATTCGAAAGTGTTCAAAATTATTAAGATTTTGTGTATTTGGGGTAGCATCAGTTGTGTTCTAGCTCCCAAATTTTGAGGAGGGACTAGAGTACACTTGATCTACAAGACCCAGAAATGGATTTGGGAAATTTCATCTGGTTTAGGAGATATTAAATTAATTAATTATTTTAATGTATTTCCTAAGTTAAAACTTAGGGAACTTAAATAATTAAAGTGAATTTAATTAAACATGTGATGAAATTGTCTTAAATCACACGGATCAAGCTTTCTTTTAATCTTAGCCATTGATTCAAGATCTGATCATGGTCGTTGGTTTTCCAACGAGAAAAGTATAAAGGAAAGCCTTGGGTCATTTATAAAGACTCACAGAGGTAGAGCACTGAAGCTAAGCTAAGATTCTAGGGCAGGCTTACTAAGAATTCTCAGAAGTGTTTCAGCTGCAAAGAGGGGAATTTAGGCCAAGGGGATGATCTAATCCCAGGGCCTAAAATCAACAAGAGGCAGAGATCAGCTCAGAGAGACAGCGCAGAGAAGCAGGAGAACAGAATCAGCAAGGACAGCGTGATTTTCGGCTAGAAGCCCTCAGGGAAAGAGACCCTAAGGGCCAACATAAGGACTGTGTCACCCAGTCTGGGATAACGCAACCCTTTCCGGAGCATCGTTGAGGGACGCAGAGGCTTTAGGGACAACGTTGGGGTTTCTTGGCCCTAATTTTGGCTGAGTCTTGTAAATCTTCTTTGAGGGTGTGGATCAGTCATTATTTTGGCCTTAGAACAACCAGTGAGTTGTAGATCTATTAATACTCTATCGAGTTTTCTAGATCTGGAACCCAGATTTGTTGTATTTAGAAAATTCTTAACAATAAAACCCTCCAATAACCAGAAGACTGGTTTTTCCGGGGACTATTTGTCCAGAAAATATCTGTGTCACTTTGTCTATGTGTGCATGTACTTGTTCTAGACTTGAATTGGTGAAGATATATTATGTGTTTTGCTTCGATTTTAATCTAAATTTATTCAATTAATAACTTATCTAAGTAGGAGGAGCATAATCAGATTAACATTAAAGATTTCTGCATAAAGTGTAAGATTCAGAAATTTTCACATGGTTTCAGAGCAATTGCAGATCTAGGAGGGTCACTAGCAAGAGACTGAATGTTCTCGCTGCAGAAAGCACCTGGAAAAGCAGCAGAAACGCAGATCTGAACGGACAGCGCAGTTTTCAAAGGCAGATTCACGCAGAGGGAAGCGTGACGCAGTCTAACGTTGTCTCCTAGCAAGCCCACGCAATTACTACGCAGAGGCAACTCAAAAACATCGTTGGATTGGTCTGAAACCAGCCAGTGATGCAAATCTGAATCTGTCAGATCTACAAAAGACTAAAGATTAGCTGCAAAAATTTAGAAGGTGTTGGTGGGGTTAAATTTCTGAATTTTTCAGATTTTTAGCCTTAGCACAAGTGACAGAGCGGGAAGAGATCAACTTCTCAGAGAGTTTCTAGCCAAAAAAACTTGCAGATTGATCAGATTATCAAAGAGAGCTGAATCATTGTTGATTTGGCAGATTTCCAAGAAGAGAAATCAGTGGTCAGAGGGAGCAGAAGGTGTATGTTTCGCCAAGGGCCTTAGATTCAGTTCTCTAGCAAAGAGAAAGGGAAGTTCTGACACATTTCTGAGCGGATGGCTCCTCATGGACTGCGTGATAAGCACAGATTGGATGGCCTCTCCAATTTTTTAGTTTGGAAGGCAAGGATCCTGATAGTCCTTGAGGCATATAATCTAAGAGACCATGCAGAGCAAACTCTGGCCACACTGACCGATCCAGATCTCCTACAGAAGCATAAGGAACAGTTGGGCATGCCAAGCAGCTAATTATGGATGGAATTAAGGACCATATTGTACCACACTTAGCTGAGAAGAAGACAGCTATTGAGATGTGGAAGGCCTTGATCTCCCTTTATGAGGGAAAATCTGTCCAAAGGAAGATGTTGTTGGAGACTCAGATGAGGTCATTCATGATGACCAAGGGTGAAGACATGGAGCACTTCCTCTTCAGATTGCAGTCGATCAAAGATCAGTTGACTGCAACGGGGCTAAGGTGGAAGACGATGTGATGGTCTAGACTGCTCTCAATGCAGTCACAGAGAGTGGAAAACCTTTGTCCAAAGTATCTTGGGCAGAGCGGACCTCCCAAATTGGGACAACTTGTGGGCAATTCTACGTCAAGAAGAACTCCGCGAATTCACCAAGAAGCAGTACAGCTCTGGATTGAGCAAAGTGAAGAAGGAAGATGAAGAAGATGCAGCCTTGGCATCAAAGAGGCAGCAGGGAAAGAAGAAGAAGGATCTGTCAAAGATCAAGTGATTCCAGTGTGGTGAAATGGGACATTTTTCCAGCAATTGTCCTCAGAAGAAAAAGGGCAAGGAAGCTTCTTCTTCCAAGGCTGTTGTGGCAGATGATGGGTCAGAAGATGATGTAGCCATGAGCGCTCATGAACCACGAAAGTGGGGCGACATGGATATGTAGAGGAGCTACATAGTATAAGGTGGGATTCTTGAGGAGCTCATCTCTTGGATCACATGCGAGCTACGGCAGCCTTAAGACAGTAGCGGGCCAAGTGGAGCAGTGGGTGCATAGATCACAGATGAAGCAGAGGCAGATACGAAGACTGGGAGGAGCAGCGCAAACCAGAGCAGCAGCAGTAGCGCAGAGGCTGATGTGACTTCAGCAGCGTAGACCAGAGTTGCTTACGCAGTGCAAAGCTGCAACAGCGCAAAAGGCTTCAGAGGGACAGCGCAGTGCAGCAACAGTGTGAGAGATTTCAGTACAAGGGGTTGATGTGACTTCAGTAGTGCAAAGGGAGTCTGCTTATGCAGTGCAGAGCGGTAGTTGTGCATCATCCTTCAGATGCTAGCACATATCTATAGCCTATGGAGTTTCAGTGATTAGGATGTAGCCCATCTAACTTGTCTGTCAAAATATTAGGCAGGAGATTCAGTTGTTTCTCTCAACAACTAAAGTTGCAGTGCAGCAGATTAGCAGTGGCAGTGTTATGAGCAGCACAGATGCAGCGTATTGAGAGGGAGCTGCAATACAGATGTTGCAGTGGCAGTGGCAGAGTCATGGCCAGCAGTACAAAATGGCAGCAGCAGTGCAGAGTTGAGTGGTAGTAGGCCAAGTATCAGCAACACAGAACCAGTATCCAAAGTCTTGTAATGCATAGTGTGATGTATTGCTAGAGCACACTCTTGATGCAAAGAGGGAGTGTTGAGATTTTGTCTATTTGGGGTAGCATCAATTGTGCTCTAGCTCCCAAGTTTTGAGGAAGGACTAGAGTACACTTAATCTCCAAGACCCAGAAATGGATTTGGGAAATTTCATCTGGTTTAGGAGATATTAAATTAATTAATTATTTTTGTATTTCCTAAATTAAAACTTAGGGAACTTAAATAATTAAAGTGAATTTAATTAAACATGTGATGAAATTGTCTTAAGTCACACAGATCAAGCTTTCTTTTAATCTTAGCCAATGATTCAAGATCTGATCATGGTCGTTTGTTTCCCAACGAGAAAAGTATAAAGGAAATGCTTGGGGTCATTTGTAAAGACACACAGAGGAAAAGCACTGAAGCTAAGCTAAGATTCTAGGGCGAGTTTACTAAGAATTCTCGGAAAGTGTTTCAGCTGCAGAGATCAACAAGAGGCAGAGATCAACTCAGAGAGATAGCGCAGAGAAGCAGGAGAGCAGCAACAGCAAGGATAGCACAGTCCCTCAAGCACAACGTGATTTTCAGCTAAAAACCCTCAGGGGTTACGCAAAGGCCCTAAGGGGTAGCGTAAGGACTGCGTCACCCAGTCTGGGGTAACGCAGCCCTTTCCAGAGCAGCGCTGAGGGACGCAGAGGCTTCAGGGACAGCGCAGGGGTTTCCAGGTGCTAATTTTGGCTAAGTCTTGTAAATTTTGTTTGAGGGTTTGGATCAGTCATTATTTTGGCTTCAGAACAGCCATTGAGTTGTAGATCTATTATTTCTCCATCAGGTTTTCCAGATCTAGAACCTAGATTTGTTGTATTCAGAAAATTCTTAATAATAAAACCCTCCAGCAGCCAGAAGACAGGTTTTCCCGCATTGGGTTTTTCCGGGGACTATTTGTCCAGAAGATATCTGTGTCACTTTGTCTATGTGTGCATGTACTTGTTCTAGATTTGAATTGGTGAAGGTTTGTTATGTGTTTTGCTTCGATTTTAATAATTTATTCAATTAATAACTTCACAAAGTAGGAGGAGCATAACCAGATTAACAATAAGGATTTCTGCATAAAGTTTAAGATTCATAAATTTTCACAAGCATTAGATGAGCAGAGACAAGTAGAGATGAGTAGGGATGCACATGACATGATGCAGAGATATTTATGATGATCACATGATACAATTGGAATTTCTCCCTAGTTGAGAGGGAGTGTTAATTTGGTAGCTCGGTGAGAAATTCCAACATTTGCATTAAATTCCTCTTTCCGATAGGACCAAACTTGACTTGCACTCTATTTGGACAAGGAAAAGTGCATTTTTGAAGTAAAGCCCACAATGTCAAAATTGTCAAGGTCGGCCTAAGGACAAATTAGCCTTACACCAATGCAATTAAATTAAGGACACCTCAAGCTCATTTGGACATCACAACACACACTCTTAATCTCTCTCTTGGTTTACTTGTTTTGTATAGGTCTAAGGCAGCCAAATTCTCTTAACATGCACGAGGTTCTCTTGGCGTCTTTGAATTTCTGCGTTGACTTTTTTAGTTGGATGGTATGACCACAGTTTGACTAAGTTTGACTTCATGTTTTGACTTGCATTAAGTGGAAAATTTTCGATTTTTAGAGGCTGAGTTGATTGGTACAAAGACCGAGAAAATATGGGCAGTCTAACCAACTGTTGACCACAATCTCTGACTACAGACTTTATCTCTCTTTTGACCGAGTTTTATTGGACATTTGTTGACTATTGTGGGTTGACTTTAACCAACAATTAAGGTTGAGTTTGTGGGTTGATGACCGAGCTGCTAAAGAATTGTTTTGACCTTTGACTAATGACTAGTTAGGGCACACATTGCTTCAATTGACTGTTATTGACTTAGACAGATTTGCACCAGAATTGACTCTCTCTCTCTCTCTCTCTCTTGTCTCTATTCTGGAAAAATTGCTTGGCATATTGACTTGATTTGATATTGGATATTAGTTTTGGATATTGGATAGTCAAAGCTTGACTTTGACTCTTGGATGATGTACTCTCACTACTGAACATTTGAAGACAATCTAATAAAAGAAAAATTGCAAAGGGTTTTCCCCCCTGTGGGGTATTTCCCTGGTCATTGACCAAATATTGTTACTCTTGTCTCTTGGTTGTCTTTCATTGTGCACATTGTAAAAATTTTCTATCTATTATTGCTCTACTGTTATTGGTTAATTGTAGAGGTGGAATTTGTAATTTGGAAGCTATTGGAAATTGTTGAGGTAATAGTTGCAGCATAGAACAATACTTGAAAAATTAACACCATGCACGTATATTTTAGAAGCTTTAAAATTATCACAACACCCAAAAAATCTACCTTTCTTTCTCGTGGCTTCTAGCTTGTTCCTCTTGTCCTTTGGCACATGAAAGTAAACGAGGCAGCCAAATATCCTCAGATGCCCAACATCGAGCTTCACACCTGTGAACACTTCTTTGGGAGTCTTGTCACCCAAGGGTTGATGAGGAAGCTTTTTTTGAATATAGACTACTGTATTTGTGGCTTCTCCCCAAAGGAACTTCAGCAGGTTTTGATTATGCAACATGGCTCAAGAAGCTTCCATGATAGCCTTATTCTTTCTTTCAGCCACACCATTATGCTCAGGATTATAAGGTACAACAATCTCCTTCTTGATTCCAACCTTCTTGCAAAAGTCAATGAATTCATTCAAAGTTTATTCTCCATCATTAGCAAACCTAAAGATCTTCATCCGTTGCCCTGTTTGATTCTATATCAGTGCCTTGAAATCCTGGAAAATATTGAATACTTCGTCCTTGTGCTTCAATTATAATATCCATGTCTTCTAGGAGAATTCATCCACAAAGATGATGTAATATAGATAGCCACCTAGAGATTTTACAAGCATTGGTCCACATAAATCAGAATGAATGAGTTGTAGAATATCACTGGTTCTGCTTTTGCTATAAGGGAATGGTCCCCTCAACTTCATTCCACTAACACATCCAAGACATACCCCATCACGCTTGGTTTGAACTTCAGGCATTCCAGAAACCATCATCCTTACTTTAGGCAAGGCAACATAGTGTAGATGAGCAAACCCTCGATGCAATAGTTCACTTTGATGATTGCTATCATGTATCATTACTCGCAACAGTCTTCCATTGACTCTATGGAGTCCTTCAATTCTAAATCCCAAGGTGAATGCATCCCTCAAGCAAGATTCCATAGGCCAAGTAAGGACCTTTCCTCTTATGAAGGCAACTCTCATCCCTTTGTCTTCAGGGGCAGATATAGATACAAGATTCTTCTTTAATCCCGGTAAATACATAACATCATGAAGAAGGACAGTTTCCCCATACTACAAATGAAATGTGACAGAACCAAAACCCTTGATAGGATAAGTAGAATTATCCCCAAGAATGATCTTCATGTTGGACATTAGATAAACCAACGCTCCCCGTGTGTTTCGTGACATGTGCTTAATTGCCTCTCATGGATCCGTTAACTCTAGCGATGCATCCGTTTACTAACACTTGCGGGTTTTGGTGTAATGGCAATCATGATTTCAATAAGTGGTATTAGAGCCATCGGTCTCGAGTTTGAATCACACCAGCCTCGCGTTGTGGGAGGGGGAGATTGTTGGACATTGTATAAGCCAACGCTCCACATGCGTTTCGTGACATGTACTTAACCGCCTCTCGTGGATCCGTTAACTCTAGCGATGCATCCATTTACTAACACCTACAGGTTTTGGTGTAATGGAAATCGCGATTCCAACACTTCAGATTTGTCTCCCTCCCAACCAAATTTGAGAGGACTTCACGATACCCAGAGAAATGTCTAGAGGTCGCACTATCTACAGACCAACTATCAAATGAATCCAAAGGAGAGGAACTAGAAAGAGCGGAAATAAGAATATATTCAGATTGAGTAGAAGTTGCATTATTTCCATACCTTGGGTTTCTTGATCTCTTTTGAGGACAATGGCCTTCTTCATGATCATCGGGAGCATCTCTTCTTCTATCGTCTCCTCTTCTTCTATCATAGGACCTGTTGTTGATGAAGCCATGATTGTTGTTGTAGTTCAACCTTGGAGCATCTCTCTTTTCCCGACAATCTCAGGCATAGTGACCATGCCTATGGCAATTGTAACATTCAACTTTTGATAATTCCCTTTTGAATCTTCTATTGGAATCCCTGGAATCTAGAGCAGGCTTTCTAGCATTAGATGATCTTCCTCTTCCTTTCATTTTCTTGTCCCGTGCAACAAATGTTGAGGTCTTTCCTTCTTCATGATTTTGAATTCTCCCTCTAGAAATCACCCGGGTTTCATCTTGAGTACACTTGCCAACCAACTCATCAAATGTCGAGAACGTGTCATTGTTGCTAATAGTTGTAACGAATGTCTCCCATATTGGTGGAAGACCTTGAAGAGCAATGAGCACCAACTCTCTATCATACATAGATTCTCCAACAGTTAGCGATTGATCGTTGGGTTATGATAATCTCATGAAGTATGACTGCATAGTCTATCCCTTATTCATCTTGATGTCTTTGATTTGATTTCTCAAGGAGAGAATGTGAATCAAATTGTTGACTTCATACATCCCAACCAGCTTGTTACAAATATCCCTAGACTTCTTCAACTTTCCAATGTAAGTAAACAAATTATATTTCAAAGAATCAATAATTATTTTCTTAGCTTTGATCTCACCTTTCTTATACTTGGCCTTGGCAGCAACAAGAGCATTTTCCAGCGGCTCGGGTACATTTCCTTCCATATATTTCAAAACAACATTTTCATCCAATGTCACTTCCAACCTGATCTTCCAAGCAGCAAAATTAGATGAGCCACCAAGATTCTTTGCATCCTTGAAGTATGAGGTAGACATCTTGACCAAGTAGCTTCTCTCAAATAGATTCCTTCAAAGGTAATTGGTTTGTCTCTTGTCTCCTTGAGTTTGTCTTCACCTTAGCTTTGATACCATGTTAATTTTCCAATGTTCTATGCTTACCATAACCACTTAATCCAACTCTTCTTCAATTAGTGATCACTTTTCCAATAAATTCAATCTTCTTAGGACAGTAAACAATTGTAGATAGAACAATAATTCAAATGCAATAGAAGACAGCCAAAAACAAGAACAAGAGAAACACAAGATTTGGTCAAAGAAAAGGGAAATACCCCATAACAGGGAAAACCCTTTCAAAATTCTTCTTCTATTATATTGTCATCAAATGTTCAACAGAGAGATAAAATGTTCCAATTCATCAACAATGAGTCAAAGTTCAATAGCTTTGACTAACCAAATCTACTAAACCAATATCCAAAGAGGGATGAGCCCAAAATTCAAATCTGATCCAAAGTCAAAGTTTGCAATTTTTTTTCGAAGTAAACAGCAGTCAAAGATGCCCTAACTAGTCAATATTCAACACTCAAACCCTCTCCAAATTAGCTCAGTCAACAGTCAAAGTATTCGGCCTTCCTTGTTGGTCAAAGATCAGTCAAAACAGTCCACAAAAATTCAGGCAAAGGAGAGAGAGAGCCTATGGTCAAACTTCAGATTTTCTGTGGTCAGACTTCAGTTAACAGTCTGCGGTAAATCCAATTCAAACTGCCCAGGAAAATTTGGCTCCTTCACCAATCAGTTTAGCCTTCCAAAATCAGAATTTTCCAAGTCAAAGATGGTCAAAAGTTGGTCAAATTGTCCCAATCAGAAAGTCAACGCAGAAAACAGATTTGTCCTCCTTCCCTTTTCACGTGTGAGCTCGGACCTCCTTATTTCAGACTTGTACGAACAAATCACAAGAGGAGAGAGAAGATGAGATGTGATGTTTGTTGTATCTTAAGAGACAATTCCTTGGCTATGAAAAGGAAACAATGCTTAAGACATTTTTTAAAAATGTGTCACAGAAGTAATTATATCAGGTGGTCTTCATTCAATACCCTTGGAAACAAATTCTTTAAAACTCTTAATAATCTAGTATAATGAAACACTCTACAATGCCATTAACTGCTGATATCTGAATGGAAAAGAATAACTGTAAAAGAAACTCAAAATGATATGTTGTAACATAGAATCTACCACTTTAAATTTCAAAATGAATTTATGGAGAGAGAGGAAACTCAAAATAATATGATGTAAATGCAGAATCTATTACTTTTAAGTTCCAGAGAGTATTTGTGAAGGGAGAGGAGTTGGAGTGAAGGAGCACAAATTAAGGTTATTTAACTCTTACTCACAGATGTAATTAAGAGACCGGCAGCTACTTTACTTCACTTCATTCCAGGAAGAAGGGACACAAAATGGCACAGGAAAAACGAATCACCATCAACAGTTGCAGGAAACTTGATGCTTATTTCATTAATTCCTCAGAAAAGTAAGTACCAAAGTTTTAGTCTTCCAGAGGTCCAAAACTCAGAACCCTTCTTTTTTCTTTCTATCTTGCTTAAATACATCAAAAACAATTCGTAACAGCTAGAACTTCTTGAAACTACTTCAACTACCTAAACTATTAAAACTACTTATTACATTGCAATTGAGGACATTACTATAGCTTCGATCTTAACAAACAAAGAAAACAAATTAAAACTTAAATTATTATTCTTTTTTCTGAATCTGATTTGTTGTTGATATGTCTCCCTTAAGTGTTGATGTGTCTCCCTGACAGATCGGACATCCTTGCTCTACATTTTTTCCAAAGTTCAATATTTGTCTTTTCTGCTTGTTGTCATGTCTTTTTTGTTTCTGATGTGGTATTCGAACAGTTCCACAATGATGCCTCTTTGCCCGACTTGACCCAGCTGTTGCATTTCCAACAGTGCCACCATATGCTCCTTTTGCATGACTCTGCCTATGCCTCTATGTTTCAAACAATGTTATCATGTCCCCTTCTGCTCGTGCCCGCAACATTCAGTCTTCCATTTATTTAAAAGGCGCCACCGCATACAACACTGTTCTACACAGGGTCGGGCGTTACCCGAGTCTACTGCCTGCGTTCACGTTTCTTCATAAAACAACGCAACTACAAATAATCTTGGACTTTAAATAAATTTAAATTAACCTTTGAATAGTATCGCGTCCGCCTTTCCATCACATTTCAACTTTCCATGCTGCTCCGTTATAAGCCTCCTCTTACCTCTGATGCGATTTATCAAGGGAAAGGTCCTTACTTCCGAATTTGAAATCCTTTGCAATTTAACTCTGAAACTACATCACATCCACCTCTTATCGCATTTCAGCGTTTATAACATATTCCTTAGTGCCACCTGAGCTTTGCAATAGCGACATGCGATATGCGATAAAGGTAGGAATGACGTGGCAAGTGGAGGTGGGGTAGATCGCAAACCATAATCAACAATATAAAACTTATCGCAAATCGCATTTCGGCCTTTATAACATATTCCTTAGCGCCATTGCTCCAAAGATTGCGATGTGCGATGTGCGATAAAGGTAGGGATGACATGGCAAGTGGAGGTGGGGTCGATTGCAAATCGCAAGTGGCGATATGAAACCTTGTTGCACTTCGCATTTCGGCATTTATAACATATTCCTTAATGCCATTCCTCCTTAGCTTGTGATGTGTGATGTGTGATTGGAATATATTAAATAACTGTTTTGAGTTGCATTGCGTTCGGCCCTTGTCGCACTTCGCATTTTGGCATTCATAACATATTCCTTAGCGCCATTCCTCCTGAACTTGCAATGCGCGATGTGTGGTAAAGGTAGGGATGACGTGGCAAGTGGAGGTGGGGACACTTGACTCCACCCTGGCATGTAATGTTCTGAATGCATCCATCGGCCCGACTCTCGAACTGTTCTACACGCGAATAAGCACAACTCACCTGCCTTCACATCTCCACACATAATGTTAATACACCAACATATAAATCAAAAATTCTTTTTTGGTATACAAAACTTTACATTTTCTAACATATATGCTTTTCTTTTTTGGTGTTTTGAAAAATATTTCAAAAGTAAATGCAAATGAGCCACAACAATGTTGATGCTACAACGTGACATGACATGATGTGTATTTATACGAGATGGGGGAGACCCAATTTGTCCTTTTGGTCGACTTAAACTTTTGTCACTTGTGGGTTTCATCATAAAAATCATATTTTTCCTTGACAAAATTAAATTCTTGCAAGGGCTATTAGGGGTCTTTCTTGATGAGGCAGATTGTCCAATGGAGGGAATTTGTCCCAGGGCTACCAAATTAACAACTAGGGGGGTTAGCCTTTCGTCCTAGTCCAGTGGGAAGTCCTCTAAGGCCTTAGGGTTATAGGAGGGGCACTACTTGGGAAACTTGGATTGAAGTAATGTATCAATAACCATTCCGTACTTACCACTTTTCACCTTTCTCTTGATATCACATCCATCCTTCAGGTTAAATGTCATTGGTTCGTTGCTAAGTTGCACGAAACGGAGAAATAGAAATGAGTTTCTAAATGGGAAGCGATACGAAACGCCACCTCCCCAAATTTTGGAAAGGGGGAAACGCGGTATATATATATATATATATATTATGTGAAATCATACAAGTTTAAAACATACATGATAAATCATAAATTCAAGCATAAACTATTACAAATTTACAAGTTACAACACATTTACTCATGAATGATCATTCATAACAGACACATAATAAAAATAGCAATATCAGAATATCCAAAACCAGCCTTTATTATATAAAAAATCTCAAAATCAGCCTTTATTATATATATGAGGCTGCAAGTACAATAAAGTCAAAAGACTAATACACATTATTAGAATCCTCATCAAATATAGCAGCAGAACCATGCTCAACAATGGATGGTATAGCTGAAGAAGATGTTTGGCCAATTCCACTTCTATGATCTTGGTCCTCAATATTCAAGGCAGCAAGAGAGAGATCCAAATCAGAATTTTCTGGATCCACATCCCACTCCTTAGAAGGACCATTGCCATATTCTGGACCCCTGCGAGATGCAAGCCAAAGGTTGGAGTGCATATAAACAAGATCCACTACCTTCTATGAGCCCAACTAGTTGCGCTTCACAGAATGAATAAAACCATAGGTACTCCAACTCTTATTTGTTGATGAAGAGCTTGCCACTTGTGAAAGGAGGCGAATGGCAAGGTTTTGCAAATGTACACCATTTGCTCCATGACAAATCCACCACCTAACTGGATTCATGGTGCTTCTCTCCTCCAAAGATGATATATCTGAATAATCATCTATTCTTGCAGCAAAAATGGAAAATTCTTCCTTCACCACCCTATGTAGATGAGCTGGAAAAATTCTCATAAGGGCTTTTTTCACCCCATTAGCCACCTCTCTATCCTTATGGGGTGCCTTCCTCTTCCTATTGCTTTGAGCAATAAGATCCGCATCATAAAATTTTGGGTTCAAGGCATGTGCTAAAGTATGCAATGGAGTGTCGAAATTGTTCCACCTGTCAACAATGAATTTCTTGATTAATTCGGCAAAATGACCATCTACAAACAAAAGTTGTGGAGACTCCTGTGACATGATTTCCATAGTTTTCTCTACCATGGAATCCATGCCATCATATACCTCTCCTAAGAAAGGTTGGTCGGTGTCAGCATTCCAAAGAAGCTCAAATGCAAGGGTTGTGAACAGTAGCAAGAAATCTATCTTGCTCCACCAATCCTCATCAAGACACAATCTACGCATCGTAGATCCCCACTCTGAATCTGCCTGTCTCCACTCAGCCCAAAGCTGACTCACCACCATAGACACTAATGCTTTCTTAACCTCAACAAGGTCGAGCAACATTATGAAGTTTGAGGCATATCTTGTCTCAGCAACTTTTAACAACTCCAATTTGGAGTACTCTCCAAATATTGCTCGAGACTGGTGGTGGTTGGTGATGAATTTAACAATTTCCCTTGCTTCCCATGTGAGTTCCTTTATCCATGGAACTTTATTGTCAATCTCCCCTAAGATCAGATTCAGATTGTGGACAATGAAGGGTGTCCAAAAGATGTGGTCATACCTCCCCTTAATTAGCAAACCTGCAGCTTTGTATACCGGTGCATTATCCATGATAACTTGCACCACCCTGTTAGGACCAACTTGTTCAATAGATTTGATAATGACATCAACAATGAATTGTGCATCTTTTACCTCTCCTGAGCAGTCTTCCGCCTTTATAAACATTGCTCCTTTTGGTGAAGTGGCAATGATATTTATCAATGGTCTACGCCTTGTATCTGTCCATCCATCTGAGACTATGGTAACCCCAGAGCTACTCCAAGAAGAACGAAATCGTGATAACACATCCTCCACAAGATCCTTCTCATTTTTTAGAAGCTAAGTTCTAACTTTCTCATAGTTGGGCCCCTTGTACCCTTGAGGAGCTTTGTTAATTGCCCTTATCATATCTTGTCAGTAAGGAGAGCGAACAACATTGAATGGGAGACCACATGCATAGATGCACCGAGCCACTCTGGAATCAGCGTCTTCTCTTCCATTCACATTCACCAATTTAGCAACTCTGCTATCTTGAACTGTACCGGATGCCCCTCTAGATGGTAGTTGTTCTGGTTGGTGAGTGCGTCTCCTCTTCCTCGCTTCAATTACAATCCTTGGCTCAATGTTTGCTGGATTTTTAGCTTGACTAAGATGATCATGCTTTCTTGTAATTCCATCAGCCTGATCTTGCTCTCTTTGATATTCCCTCCTTGCCATAGGGTTTGATGTTTTCATGCAACCTGCAATCCCCCATCCTCCTCCATGCAAAAGATGTGCCTTCACTCTTAGGTAAGAGCCCTTGTAAGAATTATTGCAAAGAGTACACCGCCATTCCCATGAGCCACCACCTCCACATCTTTGCAGCGTCTCAACATGCCTCGAAAGAGGACAATATTCAGCCCTTGGGTTGGCCTTGGGGTTTTCACTTTAACCTTGGATGGAAGAAGCCATTGCTGCAAAAAAAATTAAAAAAAACAAATCTATAAATAAAAAAATGTTTTTTATAATTTTGGTAGCATAAACCCTCAAAAAATAGACAAAACAATGGGAAAAACCAAGAAATTGAATGCTTCTTACCCAAATTAATTTTCTGTAGCTGAAGCTACCCCAAAATGCCAGAAAAAACGAGAGAAATATGGCTATAGCTAAGCCAAAAACCAAGAATGTCGTAGCTGGAAACTTCGCACTCCAAATCTACTTTTCAAATCTCTTTCTCTTGTTGTTGAAATCTCCTTTGCTCAATGGTGAAAGCACCCAAGCTGAAGCACTACTCTCTTCCTCCTTTCTCCTCGCCAAAATCGCTCTTCTCCAAGTGAAACGACTTGCTCAATTCGTGTGATGAGAGAATGAGGTGAATCGCCTTTTTATAAAATTAGAAAGCCATCTAGAAGCATCCAAGAGACAAACAGAATAATTAAAATAATAATACATGGCACAAAAACCGAGAAAAAAAATCAAGTTAAGTTGAAGTTTTGGGAGGAAACACGGTCGTATGGGTGACAAATGCGTTTCTAGCCGTACTGGCAATGTTTCCCGTCTGGGAAACGTACCAGTACGACTGGAAATGCGCTTCCCGGTCGTACGGTACGCATTTCTGTTTTGTTTTTTTGCAAAAACGAGGGTGGGACCCACGTTTCCTGCAACTTAGGTTCATTGCAATTTGACACCAATACATCCACATCCTTGAGTTGGCGTCATAGAACTTCGCCCTGGAGGACGATGCAACTATAAGAAAGACAAAAACATAAGATGGCCACAACAAAAGAAAAACAAAATTGAAATGCAATAAATGGTCAGGACATAATTAGCACGTGGGAGAAAGCCTAGCATGAGCTCTTACCCCCTTATTAGCCATCACTCGATTTTTGAGCATTGAATGCTCTATCTCATTAGAAGGAACCCATGCATGTCCCAAACCTTATGTATGAGAAACCAACTCCTCTTAAAGGGGTAGATAAATGTTATATCATAGAAACTAGGCTTGGACACCTAAGCTATTGATTTATGGTAGCATCGGATGTGCTCTAGCCTTGTGACTTTGTATATATGCTAAGACACATGTATTCCATAATACCCAAAAAGGATTTTGGAAAATTCCACTTAGAGATGGTTTAATTAAATTAATTAATCATTTTTTTAATGTTGTCCTAAGTCTAAACTTAGGGAAACTGATTAATTAAAGGATATTAATTAAACTAAGTGTGAATCTTCTAGATAATGCCATGGATCACCTCCAAGTTAATCTTAGCCCCTGATTATGTTTTAATCTTGGTCATTGAAGGGTCAACGAAGGATTATAAGGAGGGTGAGGGGCCTATGGAAAACACATCAGACGGAGAAAGAATCTAGAGATCGATTTCTTCAGCCTAAGGAAGAATCGAAGTCATTCTCGATTGCAGAGAGGGGAAGGTAAAATCTCCAGAAGCGAGAATTTTTGAAGGATAGAGAGTACAGGAAGAGAAGAGAGAAGGTAGCCACAGCAATAGCGCAGAGATAGCCAAGCAGCAGTTACGCTAGGCCAGCGCAGAGCAACAGAGGGAGTTTTGATTTCAGTTGGAGAGGCTGCTGAGGGTTCATCCAGTATCCGGAGGGCATTTCTGGAAGGGGAGAAAACTCTAGCCTCACACAACAGTGAACACCGAGGCAGTGATAACGAGCAGCGGCAGCAGTGACGCCGTGACAGCATGGGTGACGCAGTCACTGCGCAGAAATTACACAGAGCTACTCAGTGTGGGCGCAGGTCAGTGCCAGAACTTCATTGTGAAGTGAGAATTGTCTCACTAAGCCATTCTCATTAGATTTCTTCAGGTGATAGATTGATAATTACAATCACACATTTCTACTCGGAACTTCTGCATAATAAAGAAACCCTCAAATCTGCTGCACTAGTTTTCCCAAATCAGGTTTTTCCGGGGACAATTGTCCAAAAATTAACAGAGTCTATGTGTGAATACTTGTGCTATTTCTTTTATGTTTTTTATTGATCGTGAAGTCTGCAGCATATTTTATTTTGTTATTTGACACAGTGAAATGTTAAATATTTGTGTTTGAGAATGCAATAAAAGAAATATAATAAGTAGTTGCAGTAGAATTCTACATTATAGAATTTTCACATGGTATTAGAGTTGTCAAATCCAAAGGAAGCAAGGTCAGAGAAGAGACTGTGCAATCTAGAAGCTTCAGAAGGGACACAGCACAAAGAAAAGAAAGCACAGATAAGTATGGCAGACTTAGATGTTTTATCCTCTAGGTTAAAAGAGGATGGTGCATGCTTGTCAAGTTCAGCGTCTGCAGGAGTCTGGTATATTGATAGCGGGGCTTCAGCTCACATGACTAGAGTATGAGAATATTTCTCGAGTTATAGGGAAGAGCAGATGAACTTCCAAATCACTATGGGGAATAGCACGAAATGCACTCCAATTGGGAGAGCGGCCGTAGTGTTTCATACAAAAACCGGAATCAGTGTTAAGGTCACAAATGTACTACATGTGCCAGGGCTTGGGATGAATTTAATTTTAGTATCCTAGTTGCAGGACAAAGGGTATGACATACACTTTATTGGGAAGAAGATATATCTCAAGCATCCAAGTTGGAAGCAAACAAGACAAATCGGAGTCAGAAGCAACAGATTATACAAGTTGCAGCTTGAAACTCCAATGGCACTAGTCAGTAGTAATCTTGAAGACAAGAAAGGGTTAAGCGAACTTTGGCATAGAAGAATGGGGCACTTGCACCACGGTGCATTGAAGCTGCTCAGAGAAACAGTTGATGGGGCCCCTGTTCTCAACACGGAGCATGATGATATATGCCGAGGATGCTAAGTAACCGGATACTCCTAAAATGCCCTCGTATCCCCGAATCCCCATGTCGGACACCTCTAGGTGTCGGATTCGGCCCCAATTCGAAGGACACGGCATATCCGTACAGGGTACGGTCGGGATACGGCGTGTCCGAAAAGGGACACACCGTATCCCGACCGTACCCCGTCGGACACGCCGTGGCCACTCCTGCCGAGTACGGCCGGGCCCGCAGCAACCAAAATCGCGCGATTTTTTTTATAAAGTGTGGCTTTTCTTTCTTATTTTCTCACCTATTTCATTTGTGTTTCATTTGTGAAGTGAGAAGGAGAGCTAGTGTGAGCAAGGAGCAAGTGTGTTCTTTCGAAGAGATTTGGGCATCCGGTAAGTGCATTGTCCCTCTATATTTTGCATTTAGTTTGTTGTTAGTGTTTGCATGTGCATATGTTTTATATATTTAGTTGTTTTTGTTTATTTTTTACAGTATTTATGGCTCAATCAAAGGCAGCAAGACAGGGGCAAAGAAAGGGAAGAATGTCTCCATTGGAGATGCCCCTCCTGTCCCTCTTTCATCACAGTCTGCAAGTATTCCATCCATTGGAAGTGGGGCTGCAACAGTAGCTTCAAATGTGCAGGGAAAACAAATTGTTGACCCCAAATACCCATTGTGGAAATATGCAACAAGAGAGGAAGGGGCAGCAAAAAAGAGAGGAGGAAATTGTGGCTGGAAATGCAATTTTTGCAATGGCCATTTCAATGGCACATATTTCCGTGTGAAAGCTCATTTGTTGGGTATTCCAGGTTGTGGCGTTAAATGTTGTACAGCAATTGAATTGCTAGATAAGAAGAAATTGCAGAAAGAGACGAGTATTGGTGAGGCAAATGTGGCAGCAAAATCAAAAAAATCCAACACTGATGACCCCCTTCCATTCTTGAGGAAAAGCAACAGCAAGTTCCCTTTTGAGACTTCTAGCAGGGGAGAATTAGCAAAGAGAAAGGCAACTGCAGTTGGTCCAATGGACAAGATTTTCCAAAAAGAGAAAAGGGAAGAGCTTGACCTCACCATTGCATTTTTTTTCTATCTAAACTTCATATCTTTTAATGTTGCACGGTCACCTCTATTTATTGAGATGTGTCGAGCTCTTTGTCATGGGGCTCCATCAGGGTATGTGCCTCCTGGGTCAGAGAAGCTCAGAACCACATTGTTGACAAAGGCAAAGAAAGAGGTGGAAAAAATGCTTGAGCCCATTAAATCAGCATGGCCAACATCTGGGGTTAGCATTGTTTCTGATGGATGGACAGATCCAGCACGCCACCCACTCATTAACTTCATGGTGTCATCCACGAATGGTGCAGTTTTCTTGAAAGCAGTGGATGCATTTGGAGAGTACAAGGATGCACAATATATGGGTGAGTTATTTCTCAAAGTTATTGAAAGTGTAGGTGTGGATTGTTGTGTGCAAACCATTACAGATAATGCACCTGTTTGCAAGACTGCTGGCATGATTGTGGAAGCAAAATGTCCACAAGTATTTTGGACACCTTGCATTGTCCATTCATTGAACTTGGCACTGAAATCTATTGCTTCTGATGTGCTTTGGATTGGAGCCACTATTGAGGATGCACGACATATCCGCAACTTTGTAACAAACCATACAAATGCCCTCAATATCTACAAGGAGTACAACAATCTATCATTGTTGAAGATTGCAGATACACGGTTTGCCTCTTCATTCATCATGTTGAAGAGGTTGAGGGAGGTCAAGACCGCTCTTGGGTCTATGGTTATTTCAGAGTTTTGGTCTTTTTGGAGAAAGATGGATCAAGCAGCCTCAAAGAAGGTGAAGGACATAGTGTTGGATGATATATGGTGGGAGAAGGTAGATCTAATTATTCAGATCATGGAGCCTATCATTTCCTTGCTCAGATTTGCAGATAAAGACCAACCCATCCTAGGAGAGGTTTATGAGGGATGGGATTCCATGATTGAGTCTGTGAGGACCATTATTTTACAGAGTCAGTGCCCAGAGTATGAGACATCACCTGAGGCCTTCTTCACCGTCATACAAGATATTCTTGTCAGCAGATGGGACAAGAATTGCACACCTTTACATTGTTTAACTCACTCCTTGAACCCAAAATACTACAGCCATGAGTGGCTGAATGGTGGACCTTCCCGCAGATTCCCTCCTCACATGGATGCTGAAATCTCACAGGGGAGGAAAGATGCATTGAGGAGGATTTTTCAGGATAGGGCATCCCTTGATGAGGTGGAGGATGCCTTTGCAGATTTTTCCACTGGCAGGGGCGATTTGGAGGCTATGATTTGATTCGAGACAGGGGGGCTAAGAAGCCCCATTCTTGGTGGGCAACTCATGGGGCAGCAAGCCCTCCTCTACAGCAGTTAGCCATGAGGCTCCTCTCTCAGGTGACTTCATCCCCTTGTTGCGAGAGGAATTGGAGCACATATGGGAATTTGTATAGTGTGAAGAAGAGCAGGCTTGAGCAGTCCAGGGCAGAGACAATGGTGTATGTGCACACCAACCTTTGTCTCATCTACAGGCAGAGGGAGGAGTGGTTGAAGGGAAAGACAAAGAAGTGGGATGTCTTTCCTGATGATATGGGTCTGGACAGCAGTGTTGAGTTGGCATTGGCCAACTTGGATCTCAATGTGCCAGTGCTAGAGCCTGTCAGATTTGATGATGGATTAGAGGGGTCATCCTCCACACCAACAGATGCAGAGATGATAGAGGAGGAGGATGCATCAGAGGCAGAGGAGAGCAGTGGTGAGCATGATGATCAGGATTTCGACAGTGATGCTGATTATGAGGATTTATGACTCTGACTCATTGAGGCTTCAGGCTTGTAGTCTTGTAGATAGTAGTTGATTTTGTATTTTCTATTTCTATTTGCCATTGGCAGTGTTGTTATGTAACACATTTTGATTCTGATGACTTAATGAAAAAACTACAGTATCTTACTATCTTCAATATTGTCTTTCTGAGTAAATTTGACGATTGTATCATGTATGGTGTATCAATGTATCATTGTAATTTGTATTATAGTATCAATGATGATGTATGACTCATGAATATCTAAAATCTATGTTTGAATCAATGAATTTTGTATGAATTTGTCCAAAAAATATCTAATTTTAAATATATATATATATATATTTTAAAATATATATATATATTTTTAATAAAATAATATATAACGTAACGTATCCCAGAAGTATCCTGTTCTGGGGTCACCGTACCCGTATCCGATACTTCGTATCCCCGTATCCCCGTATCAGGTGACTTAGCGAGGATGTGTACTTGGGAAGTACGCTAAGGCAACCTTTCCCATAAGTGAAAACAGGGAAGCAAGCATATTAGGATTGATACACTCAGATATTTGTGGACCAATGTCCACTAACACTCTCAAGGGTGACAAATATTTTGTCACATTCATTGATGATCACTCTAGGAAGACCTGGATCTACTCCCTGAAGACAAGAGATGAAGTCTTTGAAAAGTTCAAAGAATTCAAGGCTCTTGTTGAAAATATGATGGGGAAGAAAATCAAGACATTGCGTTCAGATAATCGTGGAGAATACATAGATGGAGACTTCACAGATTTCTGCGCAAAGGAGGGCATCAAGAAAGAGTGGACTGCGCCATACAATCCCGAACAGAATGGTGTGGCCGAACGGAAAAACAGGACAATTGTAGGCACAGCCAAGGCCATGTTATTTGGCCTTGATTTGCCCAGATATTTATGGGTTGAAGCCTGCAATACGACAGTGTACATCCAAAACAGGACTCCTCATAGAGCATTGAGGAAGAAGACTCCTGAAGAGGTTTTCACAGGGAAGAAACCAGAGGTAGGACACCTTCGGATATTTGGTAGCTTGGCATACTGTCATGTACCAAACAAGAAGAGGAGCAAGCTTGATCAAACTGCAGAAAGGGGGTTTCTTGTAGGATACAGTGAAGTCTCCAAGGCATATAGGATCTATATTCCTAGCAGCAGGAAAGTTGTGATAAGACGTGATGTTAAGTTCATGGAGGATAAAGCTTTTCATAAATCATGTGATATGTCAACAAAGGATCAAACTACAGAAGTTCCCTTGGTCCAAGAGCAGCAAGGGCACCAAGAAGAACAGACAGAAAGACAGACTTTGGTACCCAGTACAGGTACTAACGTTTTCTTAGAAGAATATTAGGAGGATACCTAGTCTGAGGAACAGCCAGATCAGGAGGAAGAGTTGAGAGAGCAGCCTTCCACCAGTGGTCGGATCAGCAAGGAAGCTCAGCCGATACTCAGGGACGCTGAAAACTTTATTGGGACTCCCAGGAATGGGAAGAGGCAGTGTTGACCCCCTGATAGGTACCAGGCTTTGGTTGCTCAAGTAGAGGAACCCTCCAGCTTCTAGGAAGTTGTTCAGCACCAGGTATGGGTAGATGCCATGATAGAGGAGTATGCTTCTATCATGACAAATGATGTCTGGGAAGTTGTGCCTAGACCTCATAGCAGATTAGTTGTTGGATCACAATGGATCTACAAGATCAAATACGCTGCAAATGGTAGCATAGAGAAATATAAGGCAAGGTTCGTGGCAAAAGGGTGTGCTCAGAAGGAAGGCATTGACTATGAAGAGACCTTCGCACCAGTTGCCAGATATACCTCCATCCGGACTGTCGTATCCTTAACAGCGCAAATGGGATGGGAGATTCATCAAATGGATGTCAAGACAACATTCTTGAATGGAGAGATTGAGGAAGAGGTATATATCGAACAACTAGAGGGTTTTGAGACTCATGAAAGGAAGTCTCATGTATACCGATTGAAGAAGGCCCTATACGAGCTCAAGCAGGCTCCGAGAGCATGGTATGGTCGAATAGATAGCTACTTGCTAAAATGGGGTTTGTCAAGAGTGACGCAGATCCCAATCTCTACTATTTATTGGTAGAGGATGAGCCGTTGGTACTAGTACCATATGTAGATGATCTGTTTCTCACTGGATCATCTAGGCTCATCAAGGATTGCAAACGGAATCTGGAGGTGGAATTCGACATGAAGGATTTGGGGTTGATGCATTACTTCTTAAGGTTGGAAGTCTATCAGAAGAATGGATATATCTTCATGGGGCAGGAGAGGTATGCCTTGGAGATTCTGAAGAGGTTCAGAAGGCAAGAGTGTAGGCCCATGGCCACACCCATGATCACAAATTGGAAAAAGATAGATGCATCAAAGGACACAGAAGTAGACCCCACCTTATACAGACATCTCTTTGGGTCATTGATGTATCTGGTTAATAGGAGACCAGACATTTGCTTTTCTGTCAACACTCTTAATCAGTTCATGGTAGAACCCAAAAGAGTGCACTGGGAAGCAGCAAGGCACATCCTAAGGTATGTACGAGGAACAGTCAAATTTGGTATAAGGTATGGCCGAGGAGAGGATGTCAAACTCAGTGGATTCACAGATGCAGATTGCGCCGAAAGCTCAATGGACAGGAAAAGTTCCTCTGGGTACTGTTTCAGCGTTGGATCAGGAGTGGTGTCCTGGTGCAGCAGGAAACAGAAGTCAGTGACATTGAGCACAGCCAAAGCGGAGTACATGACAACTAGTATAGCTACATGCGAAGCCATCTGGCTTCAAAAACTTCTTGTGAGTCTATTCAGGAGCAGGATGGAGTCGACTATCATTTACTGTGATAATTAGAGTTGTATCAAACACTCTAAAAATCCATTATTTCATGATCAGTCTAAACATATTGACATCAGGTGTCATTTTATCAAAGACTGTGATCAGCGTGGGGCAGTACAACTCCAGTACATTCCCACAGGAGAACAGACAGCAGATATACTCACTAAGGCTCTAGAGAGGATTAAGTTCACTCAGTTCAGAGAACAGTCGGGTATGACTGAAAATCCATTTCAGTAGTCAATGGATCATCAGCGCAGTTGAAAGAGGGAGTTGCAGTACAGTAGCAGTTGGCAGCAACATGCAGAGTCAGCAGCAGTACAGTTGCATCACTTGTGCAGTGTTGGTAAGCAGCATCAACGGCACAACAGTAGATGTTACAGAAGTCAGAGTAGCACATAGAGTTGTATTGCTAGAGCACTTTCCTCGCTAAGAGGGAGTGTTGATTTATGGTAGCATCGGATGTGATCTAGCCTTATGACTTTGTATATAGGCTAAGACACATGTATTCCATAATACCCATAAAGGATTTTGGAAAATTCAACTTAGAGATGGTTTAATTAAATTAATTAATCATTTTTTTAATGTTTTCCTAAGTCTAAACTTAGGGAAACTGATTAATTAAAGGATATTAATTAAACTAAGTGCGAATATTCTAGATAATGTCATGGATCACCTCCAAGTTAATCTTAGCCCTTGATTATGTTTTAATCTTGCCCGTTGAAGGGTCAACGAAGGATTATAAGGAGGGTGAGGGGCCTATGGAAAACACATCAGACGGAGAAAGAATCTAGAGATCGATTTCTTCAGCCTAAGGAAGAATCAAAGTCATTCTCGATTGCACAGAGGGGAAGGTAAAATCTCCAGGAGGGAGAATTTCTGAAGGATAGAGATTACAGGAAGAGAAGAGAGAAGGGAGCCATAGCAGCAGCACAAAGATAGCCAAGAAGAAGCTATGCTAGACCAGCGCAAAGCAGCAGAGGGAGTTTTGATTTCAGTTGGAGAGGCAGCTAAGGGTTCATCCAGTATCCAGAGGGCATTTCTGGAAGGGGAGAAAACTCTAGCCTCACACAGCGGTCAACACCGAGGCAGTCATAACGAGCAGCAGCAGTGAGTAGTGACAACGTGGGTGACACAATCACTGCGCAGCAATTACGCAGAGCTACTCAGTGTGGGTGCAGGTCAGTGCCGAAACTTCACTGTGAAGTGAGAAATGTCTCACTAAGCCCATTCTCATCAAATTTCTTCAGGTGATTGATTGATAATTACAATCACAAATTTGTACTCAGAACTTCTGCATAATAAAGAAACCCTCAAATCTGTTGCACCAGTTTTCCCGAATTGGGTTTTTCCGGAGACAATTGTCCAAAAATAACGGTGTCTATGTGTGAATACTTGTGCTATTTCTTTTATGTTGTTTATTGATCGTGAAGTCTGCAGCATATTTTATTTTGTTATTTAACACAGTGAAAATGTTAAATATTTGTGTTTGAAATGCAATAGAAGAAATATAATAAGTAGCTGCAGTAAATTCTACATTACAAAATTTTCACATGAGCTACACTCCATGTCAAAGAAATATCAAAAAGAAGTAAATGGTACACAAAAGGAGTGCGAAAAGCAGGCCGATGAAAACAGTGACTCAAGCCTTCATAATTGCTCCCTCCAGTACATCTATACACTGACGATGTGGACCTACATCAATTGGTCCCATGGCCATGGAAATTAGCCATGAAGTCTTTCCCCTACGTTGCCATTTATTGCCACCTCGTAAATGTCACCTCCCCTTAGGAGCTTGTTGTCCTTTGTAAACAGTTCTAGGCTAAGGAATTGTGTCAAAGCATCTAAAATGTAGTTTGATTTTGATTTGGAAGACCAATGCTTTAAACTGTTAAATAGATTTAAATCTTAATTATTCATGATATAATAAAAGGGTTTATTGCTCACCTTTAATAGAGTTAAGCTTTAAGATGTCTTTGAAAGATAAAATTTAAGATGCTATATATGCTTCCTTAAACACTCAAACAGAGCATTTAACTTGTCATATACATATGATGCATATAAAATCCTTTTACAGCCAAACAAAACATATTTAAATAATAGGAAGCAACAATTAATTCATGTAGAGGAATTAACTAAAACAAACAGTTTCAGTCAATTAATCTCTATAATTGATTATAACTTTGCAAGGGGATTTCAAAAAGACTAATACTTAGTCTTATCTTACCCAGATTTCCTATTAACTGTAAATATGTGAAGTAAATAAATAAAAATGGAACATATAAGAAACTAGAAAAACTCACAGGAAACACAATCTACTTCAAAATGAGTCCAAAATCCTTCTATTAATCTTTATAAATAGTTCAAGGAATTACATTCATACTCTAAAGCTTATCACAAGGGTTCAACCATAGTTTTATAAATCAGAACCGGTGACCGGACCGATCCACCTAATAAACTAGTTTTCAAACCAGAACCGGTCAAACCGAGACTGGTCAGAGCTCAATGAACCAGTTTTAGAAAAATATATTAAATAATTAATTTTTCAAGGAAAAATAAAATCTATTTTAAAGATTTAAAACCATGATTCAAAGCCAATAGAGACAAAATATTCAAATTTTGCTCATTTATATATCATGTAAAGGTTAATATATCAAAATGGCACCGAGTGCAATACATATCATCGACAAAATACATAAGCAATGAGGCTCTAAATGGCCTATAAAGTCTATAAACAATGGTACAAGCTATGAGGTCATTGGCCTACTACAAGACTACAATTCTAGACTCTACACATGATCAATCATCAAATTCATCACAACTACTAGACACAGGCTCGTCATCAGGAGCTACATAGACATCATCTTGTTCAAAGTCTGAGGATGCCTCAACCGCATCTGCAACCTCAGTAGCACTGCCACCAATAACAAACACAAGTCGACCTAATGGAAATATGAGTTAGTCGAGTTGCACGACTAGTGCCTTCCACTGGTTGTTTGTCTTTCCTTGATGCCGCTACTAATCCAAGTTTTAATTGCGCCACCAAATCTTCTTCACCCCCCGCTAATGCCATGTCAATATCAAAATCAGCCTCAAACACTGGATCTTCAGTCTTTGCAACCCATTCTGAGGTTGGATCAATATCCCCCAACACAATGAGATCTAGATCAGGTGTTTCGTTCATCATTTGATTTCCCCTTAGTCGAACGTTGTATTGCACGAAGACAAGATCATTTAACCGTTTCTGTTTCAAATGATTTATCTTGTTCGTGTGTATAAGCTCAAAAACAAACCAATTGCACTCACAACCTGAAGCACTGCAAGTTTGGCTAAAGACTCTAATTGCAAACTTTTGCAATTGAGTACATTGGCCGTCAAATGACTCTCACCGATGTGTTGAGAAGAAAAAGATATTAATTAGTAACTTAGTTCATTTCATTACTTATTTACAAATTATAAGTATTTATAGATAATTTGAATTGTAAATTTGTAAACAATTTAAAATGAAAAGAAAAAACAAATTGGAATTGCTTACCTGGGGTATCCACATCCCTTGTCATTTTTGCCAAGTTTTTTCCAAAGGTACTGTTGATTTTTAATGTACCTTGGAGAAGTGGTTTTCCATGGGTTAGTCGCTACCTAGGGAAAAGTGTACAAGTTAAAAAAAAATTCTTAAGTGTGACTTTATAAAGTGAAAGTGACTTTACACGAGGTAAAGTCAATGTTAAATTATAAAGTGAAAGTGACTTTATAAGTGGTAAAGTCAATGTTAAATTATAAAGTGAAAAGTGACTTTCGACATAAAGTACAATGTGGGTACTTTATTTAATGGGTGAGTTAAAAAATAGAAAATGAGAATTAAATGCACATTTATTCTCATCTCTTGATTTAAATGAATCTGAGCCACTAGATCTTCGGGTTGCCCAAAAGTCATTTAGGGAAACAAAAGGGGGCAAACAAAAGAGAGACTGCATTCATTCATTCTTTATAAGCAGATTGGCGAAAGGAGGTTGAGGGTTGGAGAAAAGTTATCTAGGAGAATTTATTCCAGCAAGCTAAAAGAGTGATTTTTGGGCAAAGTTGGGCACAGAAGTCAAGGCATAGAAGACAACATAACGTACAATAGGAACAACATTTAATGTTGTGAGCTACACGCAGTTCAAGAGAAGTTTAAAAAAAAAATTGTACAACCCATACAAAATCTGTATAGTACAGTATGTACAGTCTGTATCTGTACGGTACATATTTTCAGCTTCAAGTGGGCACAAAAATCAAGGCAAAGTGGGCACAGTTTTCAAGGAGTTTTGGGCTAAAGAGATGAGTTGTATTTTGTTGTTTTGTTTTGTCTGCAAATGTATTTTTCCTGAACTTGAGAGATAAATAAATTTGAAGAACTCCCTAACAGGTTTTCCCCGGAGAAGATTGAAGGGGTTTTACCTGGGTCTAAGTTGACCAAAAATCTGTGTGTATTTTTAAGTGTTGCTAGTTTTTTTATGTCCATATTTATTTTCAGCATGTGTTGACGATCTTATGTGTTTTAATCTGAAAATTTCATTTCCAGAATTCTATATGTTGAATGTATATTTATGGGAAAGAGCAATTGAATGAATGGGAATGATACGCTGAAATTAAAACCGGGTTGGGATTGCAGGAAACTTTTAAGTCATCAAATTTCAACATAGTATCAGAGCTACAGATTGAAAATTGCAGTTTGAACAAGAAACAATAGTTTGGGACAACAAACTGAATTTTTGAACAGCAAACTGATATTTTGGGACAAGAAGTTGAAATTTCACACAAACTGAACATTTCGGACAGCAAGGTGTGCTGGAAAGTTCATTTCTCCATTTTCTTGGTTTTGTAAATTTTGAATAGCAGACATGGCCATGTTCTCAAGGATAGAGGACCGAATGGATGAGATATCCAACTATGTCGTTTGGAAGGATAGAATTCAAATAGTGTTTGAGGAGTCAGCAGTTTGGGACATAGTGCGGTAAGAGGTTGTACCTCCTACTGTTGCAGAAGAACTTGTTGAATTCACAAAAAATAATGCAAAGGCAAAAAGGATTTTGATGGACAGCCTAAAGTATCATGTGGTCCCTGCGGTGAGAGGAAACACATATGCATATCAAACTTGGACAACTCTAACCACTCTCTATCAATGTACCAATGAGAGCAGGAAGATGGTACTCAAAAAACAACTGAAGAACATTAGGATGACAAAGGCTGAAAGTGTAGTTCATTATCTTGGCAGGGTCCAACAGATACGTGATGATTTGACTGGTATTGGTGAGGCAGTTGCACCCATAGAATTAGTCAGGATAGTTGTAGCAGGACTTCCTAAGTCTTGGGAGGTCTTTGGAGATACTGTTACCTCTAGGGAGAATCTGCATCACTCTTGACGAATCCCACTTTCTGCAAGTAGTTGTCAATTCGACCATACCAGGCTCTAGGAGCTTGCTTCAGCCCATACACTGCTTTTTTTAGTCTACACACATGAGTCTTCTGATCATGTGTCTCGAAGCCCTCTGGTTGTTCTATATACACCTCTTCCTCTATCACCCCGTTCAGGAATGTCGTCTTGACGTCCATCTGGTGAATCTCCCATCCCATCTGCGCAGCAAGGAATATCACGAATCTGATAGAGGTGTATCTGGCTACTGGGGCGAAGGTTTCTTCATAATCGATCCCTTCCTTTTGAGCATACCCCTTAGCCACAAACCTGGCTTTAACTTTTTCGATGCTGCCATCTGCAGTATACTGGACCTTGTAGATCCACCTTGATCCTACAACCGATCTGTCCTAAAGTCTGGGGACCACTTCCTAGACATCATTCGTCATGATGGAATTGTACTCTTCCACCATTACATCAACCCACACCTGGTGATGAGTTGCTTCCCGAAAACTGGAAGGTTCTCCGACTTGAGCAACCAAGGTTTGATACCTCTCAGGCTACTTACGCTGTCTCTTCTCATTTCGAGGGACTCCGACAAAGTCCTCTACATCTTTCAGAATCTGTCATAGTTCCCTGCTCGTTCTTCCACTGGTGGTGGGCGGATTTACCGTCTCTCTCTCTCTTGCAAATCCTCGAGAGACACATCCCTTGGATCCCCATGCCTTGGAGAGGCAACTAAATTTTATGTCACTGGTTGTTGGGGCTGAACCTGAGACTCCTCCTCAAACTGCATAGCAGAAGGCAACTCGCGGGACCTTCTGAAGGCCTTCTCCTCCATGAATTTCACATCCCTCCACACTACAACTTTCCTGCTCTTAGGAATGTAGATGCAAGATGCCTTTGCATTCTCACTGCATCCTACCAGATACCCTTTTTCTGCAGTCATTTCCAACTTCTTCATCTTCTCACTAGGCACAAGACAGTAAGTTGTACTGTCGAAGATCCTAAAGTGACTCACTTCAGGATTTCTGCCAGTGAAGACACTTTCTGGCGTGATCTTTCCCAATGTAGCATGAGGAGTCCTGTTCTGAACATAGACAGTTGTATTACAAGCTTCAGCCCACAGAAATTTGGGCATGTCTTGGTCATACAGCATTGCCCTGGTTGCTCCAACAATAGTCCTATTTTTCCTTTCTGCCACACCATTTTGCTCCGGATTGTATGGGGTTGTCCACTCTCTTTTGATACCTTCCCTTGCACAGAACCCAGTGAATTTCTTATCTATGTACTCACCACCATTGTCTGATTGCAACATCTTGATCCGCTTTCCTGTCAGATTTTCTACCAGAGCCTTAAACTCTTTAAACCAACTGAAGACTTCATACTTGGTCTTCAAAACGTAGATCGAGGTTTTCCTGCAATGGTCATCAAGGTGACGAAGTACTCAACACCACTAAGAGCTCTAGTGGACATTGGTCCACAGATATCCGAGTGTATCAAGTCCAATACACCCTTGGCCCTATTGTTGCTTCTCTAATACGCTGCCTTGGCATACTTTCCCAATATGCAATACGCACCCCCCTTGCAGACATCATCTCAATTAGTGCTCAGCTTTGGAACCCCTGTGACAGTCTTTTGGAGAATTTTTAACGCCCCATGATGCAAATGTCCCATTCTTCTATGCCATAGCTCATTCAGGTATGTTTCATCTATGTTGCAGGCCAGTGCCATTAGGGATTCAAGCTACAATTTGTAAAGTTTGTTGCTTCTTACTCCGATCTATGCCTTCTTCTTCCAACTAGGGTATTTGACGTAGACCCTATTGCCAATAAAGCTGTAATATTCCTAATTAGCACCGCTAATTGGAATATTAGATTTTTGTATAGTTTTGCCGACTATAGTTTATTAATAAATAAAAGTGAGAAAAAGGGGTCTAACTCACTTAAATAAAATAAAGTGTTTCCCTAGTAGATGCAACGTTGCAACTTAAGGGGGGCCACACACCACGTGGAGGAGAGAGAGACTACGTTGGTTTTGGAGGGAAACCAATGCTATAAAAGGTGGAGGAGCCTCCTCATTTGGGCATTCTTGTTGTTGATGATATTGGAGCTAGACATTTTGTCTTCTTTGGCACGCTCGTTGTTTAGCCTGTCTGTAGCACTGTTTAGTACGTTGAGTGTCTCCGGTCGGAGATCTCGCCCTTAGCCCCGGGGGACTTCGAGTGCCTGCTCAGGCAAGGTTTTCCTTCAGTCTTTTGCGGGAGATTTGGTTGTTTGTTTGCGGAGGAGCTGGACTTCTTTTGGTGACTGCGCAGTCCCTGGGAGAGAGGACGCAGTTCTTGTTGGGGTGTTCTGTTGCGGGGTTTTCTGTAGGAGATTCAGTGAGATCCGGTGTGGAGGTTCAGTCTTTATCAGTGGGAGATTTTCCAGGGAGTTTGTGGCCCTATTTCAGCATCTTTCATTTGGCATTTGCGCTGACACTGGAGGGACAGCGTAATTCCTTGAGGAGGGTTCCCTTGGTGATTTTCGGAGGCTGACCATTTTCTATATGGTTTCTGGGTTTTGTCCGGGGTGGTGAGTTCAGGTGTTCTACAGATTTTCAGCTCATTCCAGCAAGGGGATCAGCCCCTAGTTCCAGTCCATTCCAGCAGCAGCAGTTTACGGCAGTTTCTTCCAGCAGCTGGGACGCAGTTTCTTGTAGCAGCCATTTCCTGTTTTTCTGAGAGGGCTCTTCACTTGCCTTGTGCAAGGATAGGTGCATTTATTCTGATTATCCATTGTATCTCATTATATTCTCAGATTAATAAAATGGCTTAGCATTCCCGGCATTTTTATGTATATTTGCTTTATGTTCTATTTCCGGCATTTTCTATATTGTCGTATGCTTGTATTGCTGTCTATTTCCCTTGAGGGATATTACAGTGGTATCAGAGCATAATTCTGGCTCAGCCTGTGGTCTATGACATTGGGAAAGAGATCATACAGAGGTTTG